>OY754302.1:49580989-50189782 GCA_963573255.1 Chironomus tentans | reverse complement strand
ACATAAAAAACGCATCGTTTTTGTTCTTAGGATATAATACTCAAAAAAGAAAGAAGAAAAAAATTTCAAACTAAGTATAAAATATATAGAAAAATATGCAAGTTAATGAATGAATTAATGCTTCGAATTGCTCCATGATTTCAATAGTGACAGTGACTTGTTTAAATGTTCACACCATTCCTCACGTTCTTCCTTCGTGTCTGCAGCCAGTAAATGTCTAAATAATAATTTATGCAAAACAGATTAGATGATAATTGACATTTAAAAATACACAAAAATTTACCTGGCTAACGTGTAGTTTTCTTTTGGCACACAAACTAAGGTCTCGACGTCATCTGATCGTCTTTCACGTTTTGATTCCAATAAGATTGTATGTAGACGAGAGCAAATGGTCCTTGGTGCTTGATCAGCACGTTCTGTTTTTATTGATGTCAAATCTAGTTGTCCTAATGCTTCCTTGCGTTTCTCATCTTCAGGATATTTCCAGTAATATAGTGTATTTCCACTCAGTCTGCACCAGCGTCGGTGCCATGCTCCAAATCCAGAAATGTCATCAAACATTGTCAAGAAGCCACAATGATTAACATCGACTGTTATTTTTGAATCAATTTTTAAATATACATTTCCATTCAATGGACTTACGCCTGCAGCAGTTTCATTAATGACCCACGATTTTTGCTTAATTTCACGAAGTGAGAATATTATGTAGCCATATTGTACGAGAGCTGGAGTTCTGACTGCATTGGGTCCTGCAGGTGATTGAATTCGTGGACGAACAAGATTTGATTCCTGCAAACGAGTCTTGAACTTTTTCTTGTTTGGTGTCTGGATGTGATATTTTATGTCATGTGGAAGAATTTCGCGATGAGCAGTCATTCCATAAATTTCAAGCGTAATCTGATAAAGAAAATGTTTAAAGAACAAATTGTTATCATTATTAAAGCACATAAAATACAAGGAAATGATTAAATTTTCCGTTATTTTTGATAACGATTTAGCGGACTTTTTAAATTCAAAAAAATGAACTAAGATGAAATGAACTGTGGTTTACTGAACAAACAATAACAAATTTCAAAATTAAAAGAGCCGTTAAAAGTTAATTACCTTAAAATCAGCATAAACCTCGTTGAATGTCAAGTTATCAGTAAATTTGACGCTCTTTAGTCCGGGCAATGTTGGGAGTGTTTTAGTTGCAAGTACATATTCATTATATTTAACTAAGCACAGTAAGTGATGACCGTTAATTTCGTCCGTTGCCAATCGATTAATGTACGTCTGTTTCAATGGAATTATTACTTCCGATATTGTCAATGTCCCCTTTTCTTGTGCAGCACCGAATCTATCAACATGTCCTTCAACTTTCAATCGTTGGACTTCATTTAAGCAAGCCAAGCGTCGATGAGTTGCAACTAATAAATGACGTTCTCCTTCTACAGCTTCTGTCGATCCAGAAAATTCCACAGTTGATGCACAGAGATTTAAGGCTTGTGACGTTTGAGAAATGATTGTCTGCTGTCTCATGACTTCATCGAGTAGACGTTGAATTTTATTTTCACATTCCTCTTTTGCCTTTCGTGTTATTTGAGTCCTCAATGTCTCATTCTTATCAGGTTCTTCCGTTTTATGAACAATCTTCTTGATTGGCGTGTTACTGGCACTAGCTGTTTGTTGTCGACGATAGAAGCTGACCGTATGAACTAAAGTAATTGAATCATTTGCATTTCTTGCTGGACTAATCTCAACTTTCGACTTGACTGGAATATCCGTGTCTTTTGACAATTCCTTAAAACTCACACGTTTTGGATATCGCTCATATTCAAAGCTATCTGAACAGGCACTTCCTTTATCATCATAATCTTTCGAATCGTCCAATGCCTCATTCAAATATTCATCCATATCATTTATTGCGTCACTAACGTCTGTTGAGCTTACAGTACTTTCCAAATAACTTTGACTACCCAAATCCGTACTTTTACGAACTTTATTCAAAAGTTCACGTCCAATGCTCAAATTAAGGTTCTCGCTTACACTTTCATCGTCACTCGACATGTCTGGCTCGTGACTTGTTGCTCTTGGAGAACTTTCAGCATAATGATTTGCCTCACTATTATCCTCGGTACAAGATACAGTCGCTGTTGTGTAATTATCTACTTCCGAATCTGTCGTTGATTCTATGTCTGATAAAACTGGATATAATCTCTGTGTGTTGGATATTCTGGCACGCTTTTTCTCATCAATTGATGCTTGTGCAATTTCATGTTCTACTGGAAATTTATCGGAACCGCTGCTCCTACGTTTACGTTCAACTTTTTCTTCAAGCATAATTTCATCACCATCAGATTCCTTTGTCATTTCCTGTTCCTGTTTACTATAACGATTCATAATACATTTCATGTCCTCTTCACGTTGCTTCCTTATTTCATCGCTAATCTGTTTTTCAGAAATAGTCTTTTCCTTTTCAGACAATAGCTTATTAACAGCAGATTTGATGTTAATTGTTGCCTTTTCAATGACACTTTCCTTATTAGCAGAATCACTTGAGAGATTTCCTTGTGTTACAGACTTCCCAGGACTTCTGAATCCAAAATCATACTTTTGACTTAATTCTGGCAAGTTTGTACGAATAGGATTAGCATCCGTGATTCCAAATTGACTTCTGGGAACAGGTGCTTTGCCTTTATTCTTCTCAAATATTGCCATTCGTTCCTTTAAACTCATTTCTGCTGGATCTTTTTGATTCTTAACGAAGCTGTTTGTGAATCGTACACTTCTCTGTTCAATTGACTTACTTGATGATGTTGAGGAAGTGGATGGGACAGGTTTTGGAGCTGGCATGCTCACAGAAAGTTTTGGAGCTTCCTTTTTAGCTGGTGAGTTTACTGGAAGTTTTTTAACCGGTGAATTTGTGGAAACTTGATCAGCTGGCTTAATAAATGATTTTTTTGGAGATGCTGCTGTTGATGTTGATGGTTCATTTTTCGAGTAATCGTAAACAAGTTTTGGAGTTGTAGATTCACGACGAGCAAATCCTTGTGCCTCCAATGAATCCATGACTTTTTTGTCCCAAACCAGCTTTTTGGGTGAATTATTCGACTTGTCTGTGACTGATTTTAGTAATGAATCTTTTCTCGATGGAGACGAGACATTTACGTTGCGAAGTTTGTCAGGTGTTGATAAAGTTGAGTGAGTTTTTGCTGGAGATGATGTACTTGATTTACTTGAAATCGAATTAGCTTTTATTGGCTGTGGTGACTTAACGCCCTTTGTCTGATGATGCGAATAATCATCATCCCAACTATTTATGTCTTGAGCAAGCTCGACTAATTTTGAATACTTTTTGATTGGACGCGATGGTAAAGTTGATTCACAGAATTTCTCTTCTGTTCGTTGAATTGGCGATGATATTTGATCCGTGTCTGAATATAAAACACCAAGTCGTTTCAAATTCTTTCGTGACTGATCTCGTAATTGAACCGCATTATTAAAATTGTCAAAGTTTGATAAGGAATTTAATGTCTCTCCTTTTTTAATCATTTTTCCGTCTTCGTCATACTCGCATTCAGCAACTTCTACCTCAACCTGTGTTTTTATGAATGGAATCAAGTTATTAATACCTTGCTATTTATATGTAAATTTTTAGAAAAAAAAAATCTACCTGGATGTTTTGCGTTGATGTTATATTTATTTCAACAGCTACGTCTGCATCTTCCTTTTTGCTTGATACTGTTTTAGAATTGTTACTAAATCGCTTTGTAACTTGCCCGCTTTGTGCTGATTTTCTTGGCGATGAAGCACTTCCTGTAAGCTTTTTGTTTTCTTTATCAACGAAAGAATTTTCTTCAACCATTGAACTCTGATTGGATGTTATTCCTAATGCCTTATTTCTCTTTTCATTACGTTCCAACAATCCCTGTTTAATAATTAGTTAATTTATGAGGAATTTTCAGAAAACATTTTTTGAAGAAAAAAACAACAAGAGCGTACCTTTGTAAAATTATCCATGTTTCAGGCTGTTTTTGAGATAAACTTCACTACACACTAATAGACACACTTATTAATGATCGTTTGATGATAAAATATATGATAAAGCACAACTGTATTCTCTATAAAACTTAATTTAATTATTTTGCTTATTCAAATTTTAACCGTCAAACGAAAAAAACCGTTACAGAATTTATTCGAACTTTCGTTATTGAAAAATTTTGAATTTTGAGCAGTCCGTTAAATAAAAACCATTCTTTCGAAATTCTTTCTGACAGTACGATTTTCTTTATTTCACAAAAAGTTAATTAAAAATCGGTTTATCATGGAAATGCAGTAAGTATAATTAAAGTATTAGACATATTTCTTATTATTGTGCTAGTAGACATTGAAGAGTAGAGGAATTAATGGCAATTTTGATCGTTTCAGAGAAGATGACATTATGACTTGTCCATTCAACGAATCTCACGCAATACTTCGGGCAAAAATGCCTGGACATATGAGTAAATGTGAGAAAAATTATGTAGGCCCTAAACTATACAAGTGCTCATTCAACATCATGCATCAATTCAAGACTAAAGAGGCATTAAAGGTACACTTCGAAAACGGAAGTTGCATAGAGTATGAGATCAACAGTAAACACGATTAAAACAGTTAATTAATGAACAATAAACAACTAGCATAAGCTGTGATACATAAAACTGCATTTAATGTAATTAAAAGATATTTAAAAAATAATAAAAGCCGTTAAAATTTGAAAATTTCGAAATTAAATTCGAAGACCCCCTGTTCGTTTTTCAATTTTTAGCATACTTTTGAATAAAATATAACGCTCATAATTTCACTTTGTTCGGTCTGAGTGCTTGACTGAGCACAACTATCTCTAAATATGTTAATTAATGATAATTCAGTGTAACCTGCCTAAAATTTACAAAAACCTCTATAAATTCAAATTTCGAAAACCGTTAAAAATTTGAATTTCCTAAAACCGTTAAATGGTAAAAGGTTGCTTAAAATGTTTTATACGCTTTAATTAATTATTTTCCACAGAAGTTAAATACTGATCGTTCCCAACAAAAATGCGCTTAGGTCACTCGATCAATTGCAAAAGTTTGCAAGTTGTTGTCCCCCTAGTTTTCGAAATTGCCTAATTAGGTATTTTTTGGGAAAATAAAATTTTTAAGTTTTTTCTGTAATCCTGTAAGTTTCGTATGTTTTGAGTTTATTGTGCAAATTCCAGGAATTAACGTTTTATCAAGATTGCTGCGTGAAGTATGTGCTTTTGTGCGTTTCGTACGATTCAAGAATGTGTCATTAATTAGTGAATTAAGAAGAATTTAAAGGAATGAAAAAAAATAAGAAAGAATCACTTTTCTCTGCATTTGATCTGATTTTTCTTCATTTGAAATAAACTCAAGCTCGCGATTGTGTGGAAAACGAAGAATGAAAATGTGTTCCATTGCAGTGTGTGATAAAAAAATCATTTATCGGCTCTGATAATTAATATTGCTGTATATTCTTTTATTTTTGTGTGCGCTTGTATGTTCCGCGGCGGTTCAATGCAAGAAGAAGCAATAATTACCATCCAAAAAAAAGCTCATTACTGTTCTTTTTATTAAATCTCTTACAAACAGAACATCACTATTGGGATAATCACTGAGTTATAGCACATAATTAATATACATACACGCACAAAATTAAAATAGCAACATAAGAAAATGTCTTTTCGGGTTGTGAGAAGTTCCAAATTCCGTCACGTCTATGGACAAGCATTGAAACGAGAGCAATGCTATGACAATATCAGAGTATCAAAAAGTAGCTGGGATTCTACATTCTGTGCTGTCAATCCAAAATTCTTAGCCATTATCGTCGAGTCAGCTGGTGGCGGTGCTTTTATCGTCTTGCCTCATAATAAGGTGAGTAAGGAACGAAATTTTCCACAATCAATCAATTCTTTGTAACACACACACATTACATTATATACAGAGTATATTGTAAACAAAAAAATATTAATCGTTTTGTAGGTCGGAAGAATTCCTGCAGATCATCCTTTAGTTGGTGGACATAAAGGGCCCGTGCTGGACATTGCCTGGTGTCCACATAACGATAATGTGATTGCCTCAGGTTCTGAAGATTGTGTCGTAAAGGTGAGCAGCATCACTATTAATTGATGACATCATTATTTTCTTCTCAAGGGAGACTCCAATTGCGATTCTTCGTGAAGGTTGCTATTAATAGACCACGGTCGATTCGCTTACTTAAAGAGATATATTTTCATTTCATACCCATTTTCATTAAGTATAGTCGAAGATGAATTCATAAAATATTTTTAAAGTGATGATAGAGAAAATAGAATCTTTTTTTTCCTTCTTTTTATGAGCAACAATATTTTTCTTGACGGTCGCGCTAGATATTTGTAAACTATTCACAAACTATTCGAGTCTGCCTTGTTGATTTTTGTTTGATAATCACATTTTTCAATAAATCTATTATTTGCTTGTTGGTCTCTCTTTAAGGTGTGGCAAATTCCTGACGGTGGCTTATCACGAACGCTTACCGAGCCCGTCGTCGATTTACTTTATCATCAGCGACGCGTTGGACTAGTGTTATGGCATCCGTCCGCACTCAATGTCCTGTTAACAGCTGGCTCTGATAATCAGATAGTAATTTGGAATGTTGGAACGGGCGAGGTTTTAATTCACATAGACAGCCATCCTGACATCGTCTTTAGTGCCTGTTTTAATTGGGATGGGTCAAAACTCGTGACTACATGTAAAGATAAGAAAATTCGAATCATTGATCCCAGAACCGGCGATATTGAGTCAGAAGCATTATGTCATGAGGGCTCGAAAGCAACAAGAGCCATTTTCTTACGTCACGGCCTTATCTTTACTACTGGGTGAGTATTTCTTTTTGTATAAAACAAAGCATAAGTCTAGAGATTATCAATATCTTTTGTATTAATTTATTATTTTAGATTTAATCGTTCATCAGAACGTCAGTACAGTCTTCGTGCACCCGATGCCTTATCAGAACCAATTGTAATGGTCGACTTAGATACTTCTAATGGCGTTATGTTCCCACTTTATGATCCTGATACTAATTTAGTCTACTTGTGCGGCAAAGGCGACTCTGTGATTCGCTACTTTGAAGTTACACCTGAACCTCCATTTGTACATTATATTAATACCTTCCAAACCCCCGATCCTCAGAGAGGAATTGGTAAGAGAAATTTAATTCACTTTCATTTTATTGTGGCTTATGACTAATGCACCTTTTTAGGATTAATGCCGAAACGAGGATGCGACGTCAGCATATGTGAAATTGCGAGATTTTATCGACTCAACAATAGTGGATTATGTCAAGTTATAAATATGACCGTCCCAAGAAAATCTGAATTGTTTCAAGAAGATCTCTATCCTGACACTTTATCTGATGAAGCAGCTATCTCGGCTGAAGATTGGTTTGGTGGCTCTGATGCGGAACCATGTCTCGTATCGTTAAAGGTAAATTTAATTATAATAATTATTAATCCCTCACACTTCATTTATCTATCAATTTAACCATCATATCTTCTAATTATTATGTATTATCATTTCCATTATCATCTATTTGTTTGCTCTTTTATAGTTTTTCCTGCCTTCTTTTCTAATTGAATTGTGTGTGTGGCTTATAGCTAATATGTGTACACCCATTTTTTTTATTGACAACTATCATTTTTATCATTCCTTAACTTACGACAAAAGGAACCGATTGATTTTCATTACATTATATTATCATACATACATAATCGAAGCTTGTATGTAGAACAAGCACAACTAAAAAGACAATGTATGTGCCTTTTTTTATCAACAACTAAAACTGTCCAAATCATTTTCATTGACAATTTATTTCCAACATTAATCTTCTGTGTTATTTCATCAGTGTGCTGTTGTTGTTGTTTCATTCATGGGTTGGTCAATTCTTCTACCGACGATGTTAATGACTGGATTTTGTCATTTATTTTGAGATTAAAAATCTAACGGTTTATTTAAAATTTTGAATTTTCAAAAATAACAGTTGAAATTCAAATTAAGAGTGACCGTTAAAATTTGAATTTTTATCAGCCGTTAAATTTTGATAGACATTAACAAGAGAAAAAAGGTCATTGACAGTCGATAGACGTTTTGCAACTCTGATTGATTCATATCATAAAAGCTGAATGTAGTGCAACTTTCCATATGAGTGATTTCGAGATTGATGATTCAAGTCGTGCTGCATTACTTGTGTACACATGTTCTGAGCTAATCATGCAATTTAATTTATTTTTTTCTTTTTTTATTTTTTCTTTTATATTTTTTAACTCACACCTCTCTAAAACCCTCTTAATCCTTTCGAAAAAAAAAATTATATTGGCTTAAAAATCTATGAAAAAATTTCCAATGATTCAAAAAACAAAAACCAAAAAATGTGGAAAACTAAACATTTAGGATCGTGTTTTAATTGTGCAGGGTGGCTACGTATCGAGTTCCCACGGGCAGCAACTTAATGTAACAAAGAAATCAAATGTCCTTGATAAAGGAAAGCCAAACATCCTGAATGCGGCGACCAAAAAATTGCAGCATAGTAACAATAATCATGATCAAAGCAATAATAATACAACTAATAACAATGCAACGGATAGTAATGACAGTGGAACTCATACTACTAGTAAATATGAAAAGCAGGAACGAGAGCCATCACCCATACCCCCACCAGCGCCTGCTGTTCCTGAAGTAACGGTAAATATCAATCACTTTAATAGCAATTAAAATGATTTTTATTAATCCATTTGTGTACTTAAAAATTTAGCAAGCTGATATAAAGTCGCTCTACGATGAGATACGCAAATTGAAGGCAGTAATTGTAAAGCACGAAAATCGTATTAGGGCTCTCGAAGCGCAAGCTAAAAGTCGTGATGAGGAGAATAACATAACTGAACAAAAAGTTCAGGCACCGGATTCAACATCGACGACTGTTCGAACAAATTTGGCACCAGACGAAGTGTAGAACGTTTCATGACTTTTAACCATTTCTTTTTACAAGTCTGAACAGTCTCTCTCTCTCTCTCGTCACTTTCGTCATCAAATGTCATTAAACTCATCCTTAAGTCATCTCTCAGCTCTCGAAAAGATAAGAAGATGAAACAACTCCCAAAACGTCTACAAAACCTCAATACATGCAGCTACACATTTTTTATTTTGATAAATAGTGGTGCCTAAAGAACTTTTTTTATTAATCACAAATTATCTCGTACTGTTAACGTCCTTTTTTTTGTTGTGTCGGAAGATATTTAATTAAAGTTTGTTCTTTCTTTTTTTTTGTGATAATCGTTGATGTTTTTCGGAGAAGGGACTTCCAGAGATGTCCATCAGATTCATTACTTAATTATTTTATGATTCCTGAATTGACATCTCTTGATATAAACGGACTTAAAATCATGATAATTGATAAAATGAGAAAATTGTATAAAAGTTTACTACGATTAATTAAGGTCAGTTTCGTTTCTATCCTATATCTTATCAAAATTTAATAACGCAACGAATTTATGATACATTATACATAAAATTTATTGTTTCAAAGATGAGATTTACTAAAAAAACACAAATATACAAGAGTCGGTTAGATAGTTTGTCCTAATAAATGAATGTCGTCATGTCTCATCACTTCTTTTTCTTTTATTCATATTTTTTATTTAAACATTTGTCGGGACATCTGTGAGAGTATTCTGCTGAAATTCAGTTCAAAATATCTATTAAAATGTGATCAAATAGCTTAACGGACTGAAAATTTTAAAAATTAAATCATAAAGTTCCTGCTTTAAAAATTAACGGTCGTTTGAAATTTGAAAAGTAACGATCGTAAAATATTTGAAAAAATAACGGTCACAGAAAATTTGAAAAATAACGGTTTTTTCAAAGTTACTTAAAATTAACTAGCCCTATAAAGCATTCTATAAAAGTCCGTAGCCCAGAAAATGAAATTTGGAAATAGATTAAGAAAATCGCCTACCTTGTCAAAATAAATAATCAACAGCAAATTGCCAAAATCATTAAGAATATTCTCATTGTTGTGTCTCGATCAATCACTAATCTTACTCCCAAAAAGTTGATTTGAATTAACGCTTAGAAAACATTTTAAGATAATTAATATTATTTTTTTCGACGGAGAAACAATTCTATTGTGCCTAAGTGAAAATCTTCATCAAAAAAACATTTATAATGAAAAGAATTCATGCAACATTTCTTATGACTTATATTAAAACTAAATTTACTAATTTAATAGGATGAAAAAAATAATAATAATTAGAAAGTCACAATTTTTAAGTGCAATTATTTAAGTGACAAAAAACATAACGCACAAATGAACATATTTAAATTGATTGAAAGAAAAGTTGAGATCGAAAAGTCTTTTTTTATTAGAAAAGATTATGCTTTTTCTTAATTGTATTTTTTTGTATTTAACAAAAATTTTTTTTTGTATCTTTTAAGTCTTTTTTACTTTTTTTTGCTTAGTATTAAATTAATAAACTATACAGTGAACCCCCCAATGGAAATATGAGAAGAATGAAAGTCTTGAACAAGTTGGTTGTTAAAAAAAGAACGTTCTTTTTTATCAAAACGTTATGCACAAGATAAAAAAATGAATAAAGAGAAAATTTATGGTACAATATATCACACAATAGAAAAGATTATAATTTAAAAATCTTAAAATCATAGATTTTTTTGAATGAAAAGAGAAGGAAAGAATAAAGTTGTTATTTTAAGTTACTTGCTGACTTTTCTTCACTTAATTTCAATTTACAGCTCTTATTAAATTTTTCAGGTAACGTATTTTGAAAATTCAAATTTTATGAAATGCCAACGGAAATTTCAAATTTGAAAAACTGTACTGAAATGAAATGAACTTGGATTAATGAACGAAATTTTCAAAAATAACCGTTAAATTAAGCATTAAATGACATTATTATTGATAGCAAGTCACATGCCAAAATACGATTGTATATCCAACCACGTGCTGTGAAGAAAAATCAGTTAAACGATGTGCATAAACTTTTTTGAATTTTCGAATCACTCACCAACACATTGACACTAAGCATTGACTGGACAATAGTATACGATTGTATACAAAAATTTTGTCAGGATTTTAAATATAATTTTATATCGTTACAAGCGATCGTCCATAAATATCGAGAACAGCTCAACAAAATTAAGTACTTCAAAGTGAAAGTGATGACTTCAGAGGAATAAAGTAATAATTGTGAATTATCGAAGCATTTTAGTCAAGAAGATGGGTATTAACTAGAAATGTAGGTAATTAAAATGGGAACTTATAATAATTAAATAAAATAACTAATGTTCTAATATAATAAACACTTTCCAATTTTTAATCATTTATCCCCTTTTATTACTTATTGAATGTTTTTTTCAGCGTGATTTCAGTTTCGCACATAAAGTTGGAAAAGTTTATCATTTAAAAAATTTGTTGATGGACTTTTTCTGACAGTGTTTAACATTCCAGTAGCTTAATCCTCATCTTCTTCATCAGCGCCTCCGCTGCCACCTTGTCCCTTCTTCATGTTCTTTCGCTTTACGCGACCTGGACGTCCACCACCGAATGGAGATTTCAATGAGAAATCAATATGTTTTTGTGAATCGAGACGCACAACGAATGATGGGATATTGACGACTTGCTTGCGGACACTGTAAGATAAAGATGCTCATTTAGTAACTATGCTTAGGATCAATTATTAAGGGCAATAAGAATGGTATTGATCAGAATCCTTTTGGACGTCTACATAGATTAATATTCTTATTAATTCAGACAAGAAGTGTCAGAATAGGTAAAATAGTTTTTCATCATTCTAGCTTGTTGTATAAAAATAACAATGAATAATAGCACTCACCGGATGTGTCTTTGGCGGATCAAAACTCTAGCATGATGGTAGCTCTTAGCAAGACCTAGCTTGAAAACTTGCGTTTGTAAGCGACGCTCCAAGAAATCTTCGATTTTCAAACCCAAAACGTAATCGAGCTTCATTCTGGATTCATCCAAAACTCCAATACGGACGAGACGGCGGAGAAGTGCATTACCTGGATGATTGAAATAAACAGAATTTAATATGCTGGATTATAGCTGTATAAAAATGTTAAATTTACCCTGGAACAATCTCTTCTCATCCTTCTCTTCTAATGTGAGAAGTTCACGAGCAGCTTTACGGATTTTGGCTAATGTGTACTTAACTCTCCATACTTCACGCTTGTTTCTAAGACCGAATTGGCCGATAATCTTCAATTCAGCATCAAGACGAGGTTTTTCATAAGGACGTCTTGGCGTAACGTAGGTTTTTGAGAAAACCGATGGTATACGGTGATTTACCATCCTTGATTACCTAAAATAAAATACAATTAATATTTGTTATATATATATGCTCGACTTGTTTTTTATGCTCTGTATTTAATATGAAAACAACCTTAACCTAAAAATTGTGTGTACATTTTGAAAAATTTAATATCACTTTTTCCAGCAATTTAAGGCTTTAAATATTGCATAATTGTCACTTGATCATTGTATTTAATCAGACACGTTTGAATTCATCTAATTAACCTTCCAAATTGCACTAACTCGAGAAGTTCTTAGAGAAATCAAAACATGCACTCGGACCAAAGTTAATTTCAAATATTTCTCACAAAATATGCATCTTTCAAGCCTGAATTTAATTAATTCACGTAGATTTCATTGTTACAAATAATAATTTATTAAATTTAGAGCATAAATTACATGATATACACAATAAATTTTAATTTCACTTACTTTTTAAAATTCTTCGTCAAAGAATTTTTTTGGAAAGGGAGCAAAAATGCGCGACGCGGATTGACCTTCGCATCAATCGAGAAATTTGAAATTTTCATGACCGTTAAAAGGAATCTTTTCGGCTGAGCGTTGTGTGTCTGATGCACAGCTTTAACAATTGCTTTGTAAACATCGAGAAAATTTATTATTCGTCTCAAATTTAAGCTGAAAAGATGTCTTTCGATACTATTCCAAAGGATCTAAGAGGATTACGTGCATGCCTAGTGTGCTCACTGATTAAAGTAAGTATTATAAGACGATTAAATAGAGAAAAATGTATTATATTCACTTTTTAAAAAAATTCTATAGACAATGGAGCAATTTGAGTACGATGGATGTGACAATTGTGAATCCTTCCTTAAAATGAAGAAGAACAAGGATCGAGTAATAGATTGCACTAGTAACAATTTTGATGGAATGATTGCTGTGATGAGCCCAGAAGATTCTTGGGTCTGTAAATGGCAGAGAATAAGTAAGTCCAAAAAGATCCAGTTGATGAACTTTACTCAATTATCTTATGTTTGTAGATCGCTTTTCTAAGGGAGTTTATGCTATTTCTGTGCAAGGACGTCTGCCTAACTCAATAACCCGAGACATGAAGTCAAAAGGCATCAATTATCGTTCAAGAGACACAAGTATGCGATAAGCAACTTTATACAATCATCTCAATTTATTTTAATTAAGCTAAATTTTGTGGATTTTGATTTTTAACAAGTACATGAATAAAATAAATGATTACTCTAATTAATTAAGCTGATTTCCAATTATTTAACAGCTAAATGAAGCTTAGCGTATTTTTACATAACATTTAGGTTTGTTTTGATTTTGAAATTGTACAGGATTTATATGTTAATTACAGTGTAAATACAGGCACAAGAGCTTTGGAATGTCGTTCAATTTTGGTAATACAAGTGCGCCGGCTTTGGGAAGTACGAGTACACCAGCTAAACGTGAGTAGAATATAGAAATAACAATTTTCCGCGAAAAGATATTCTTAGGTTAAAATATCTCAGTTATTAATTAATTTTTGATGCAAATGTCTCTCTGTCGAGTTAGTTTGTCCGTCTCCTAATCCTCTGGATCTTCTTCGTGCCATAACTTCGTTCCGTTTATTTAAATCCTCAAGCCTTCTCCTGTTAAACAATACAAATTTAATATAAATAGATGCTAATTTCATTAACGGAAACTCTTGTGTATGCCTTACTTTCTGTAAGTACAACATCCGTAAATAATCAATAAAAGTAAAACAGACGTTAATGTAACTGAGACGGTGACGTAAAAGTGCTTAATTTTGTCAGTTGACATAATCCCATCAAATTCCGATCGATCAGATTTCTGACTATCCTCAGAATCGATGATCTCCAGCGGAACTTCCTCTAAATAGGTACACAATAATTTCTTTCCTTGTTGGCATGTAATAAATCGATGGCTAGGTGCTGCTTTGATTATCATAATAAGAAATAATTACAGATTAGTTAATAACTTGCAATATGACTGATATTCAGCACTAAAGAACCAATGAGGCTTAAAAATCTGTTCTTTTGCTCTTACTTCAATCACTTCATATCACTAAATGAAAATGGATCCTAGACACAACAGTAAACAACACTTTTTTGTTTCTCACGCAAATTCATACTGCAAAAGAAAGAAATCAATTGTGGAAAAATGGAAATCCAATTAGTTCAATAAACTTTCCTCATTGTAGCAAGTTGCAACCGCCGTTTTCCCTGTCTATTTTCTTACGAAATAACACACATGCTAACGACACATACTTCTATTGCAAATTGATTTTCTAATGAGTTAAATGCATAAATTAATGTTTCTAGCTGCATTTGGGTTTTCTTTCGGAACTCCAACCATCACATCCGCTCCACCAGCTTTCGGCTCCAATACAAGCACATTTGGTGCACCGCAAACAAGCTTACCAGCATTTGGACAGACAAGGTAAATTCTATTGCATTTTAATGATTTATGAGCTATTTCTGAATACAAAATTAAATTTATTACAGTACAAGTTCCTTTTCATTTGGACAAACTCAAGCTCCGCAACCATCAGCGCAGACATTTGGAGGATTTGGAGGCACAGCAGCAACATCCGCGCCTTCATTTGGCTTTGGAACGACTCAAACAACAGCAGCACCTGCTTTTGGAAGTTTTGGAGGTGGTTTGACAACTGTGACGTCATCAGCAGCTCCAACTTTTGGATTTGGAACTTCCGCGCCAGCACCATCATTTAATTTTGGCGGAACAACCACAACACAAGCTCCTTCCTTTAATTTTGGTGGAAATACACAAACAACGCAGGCTCCTTCATTATTTGGAAGTTCTACCCCAGCATTTGGCGGGTTTGGAACCACCGCATCGAGTTTTGGTCAGCCAAATGCATTTTCTGGTAAGTTAATAGTCTATTATTGGAGGAATTTGCTTTTAGTCAAACTAAAATTTCCTATTTAATTTTGTATGCTGTTTTGTATGTCATGAGTGACCGCATCGTTAATACTAGATATTTGGTTGAAGAGAAATTTAATGAAAATTAATTTTACATAGGGTTTGGTCAACAACAACAACAGCAACAACAGCCTGCTTTATCACCTGACGAAGTATTTTCTCAAGCCATTTTTAATGTCTCAATTTATGGTGATGAACGAGACACCGTTCTCGCGCGTTGGAATTATCTTCAAGCACTTTTTGGAACAGGCAAAGCAATGTATTCTCAATCACAGCCACCTGTTGATATTTCACCACAAAATTACTTATGTAGGTTCAAGGCAATGAGTTATAGTAAATTGCCAGGTAAAGATAATAAATTGGGATTTGTGGCCATTAAATTTAATAAGCCACATTCACAATTAAAGGATCAAGAAATGCAACTGATACCAAAATTAAGTCAGATTTTTGGAAGTAAACCAAATTTAATGATTCATATTGACTCGATGAAATCATTGTCGGATACAGCAACTCAAGTTGTAATTTATATCGAAGAGAAGCAACAGAATTCAACGGAAACAAAGAGAATTCCAGCAACTGAGACGAGCGCGTTCCTTAATCAATCACATTTAAAATTCCAATTAACGCCTTTGGGTATTGAGGAAGCATATCCAATAATTCCACCAGATGATGATCAATTGAAGCAATATTTGGATGTTCCACCAAAAGGTGTAGATGCACGAATGTGGCGACAAGCTATTAGCGATAATCCTGATCCAAAAAAGTTCATTCCAGTGCCATTAGTTGGTTTCAATGATCTTAAAGCACGTTTGGCATGTCAGGAGAATGAGACATCAAATCACATGAATTATTTAGCAAAACTGGAAAAAGACATAAGTGAATTAAAATTAAGGCACACAAATACAACGACAAAAATAACTGAGCAGAGACGAAAGCTTGCTGAGCTGAGTCATCGTATTTTGAGGATTATTGTAAAGCAAGAGTCGACGAGAAAAGCTGGATTGGCATTGACACCCGATGAGGAGCTTATAAAAACAAAGCTGGAAAATATGCATGCATTAGTCTCAGCCCCAACTCAATTCAAGGGAAAACTTAACGAATTATTGGCACAAATGCGAATGCAACGAAGTCAATGGGCTGCTTGTGGCACGAGCGAATACACTTTAGACAAAGATTCATCAGACGAGATGAAAAACTTCCTTTCAATGCAACAAAAAGCGATGGAATTGCTAATTGAAACCGTCAACAAAGACATGAAAGATTTGAAAACTATTAGCGAGGGCATGAATCGTATGAATACTGGAGTTATTAATTGAAAAAAAGAAAACAAAATGTTTTGAATATCTGTTTTTAAGAGATCTGCTGATTGATGAGAAAAGTACTTTCTTAAATTATCTTTTCACCGCATCAATTGGTAAGAAAATAAAGAAATTAATTAAACGACATCGAGTTCTTCCTTTTGGTTGATAGATTAACGACTTTTTAAATTTTTAACGGTTTTTAAGAATTCAAAATTTGAACTGAACTGAAATGAACTTTTGGATTTTTTGAACAACTGAACAGGAAAAAAACGTTCAGTAGTTCAAAAACTTCATCTCATTTTAGAGCAATTTTTTTAAACTTTTGAAAACCGTTAAATGAGCTCAACATCGTTGACATCTTAAAGCTGCCAGTCACGTTTTCAACTTTCGTACCCCAATGAAACAGTTTCAAATAAATGAAGACAAAGCAGAAATACAGAAAGTCGGTTAAGCTTAACATAATAACACATGTTAAACATAAGCTTAAGTAAGTAATAAGAAGTCGAGATTTATAAAAATTAAAAAATTTCTTTATTATTTCCTATGAATCACTACACACTCCCTCTATCAATCGGAATGAATATTTTATCGCTATCTCGTGGTGGCTTATACGTAGGTAAGTCGATTCTAACACTTTCCATTTCATCGTCTTCTTTCAAGTCGTAATTGGTGTTGAGTAATTTTTCGATTGGAGGCTTTATACTATCGCTTTTTATCGACATTTTCTGTAGTGTTTGTACTTTTTCCATACTCAATGCACTCTCATCATCTTCAACGTCAAACTTTCTCATCGTTTTCATCTGCGGCGATGCATTCTTATTATTGCTATTTACCTTTTCATTTTTACCATCATAACTAAAAATGTTTGAGATTTGTTCACTTAACAAAGGAAAAAGTGTATATTTAGCATATTTCTCCGCACGCTCAAAAATATCACCTAAACGGTATGGAAATAACTGAACTGTAACAAATTTATCGGATGTATCATTTTCTACATCCATCATTTCTTTAACATCATCGTCAATACCATCAGTTTCATTCATTTCTTCTGGATCTAAATCAATTGGTTCCTCTACAGCTGTCGAATCATCTCGAATTGGTAGATTTGAGTCATCATCTGTGTGACCAAATGAACGTTTTTCAGTTTTAGCTTTTGGCATTTTCTCACCAATATTTAGGAACTTGTCTTCATCAATAGAATTTGTATTATTATTACCATTGGATGGGGTTAATGAATCGTTAAGACTATTAATTTTAATTGGTTTCCATGAGTCAGCAGACACTACCGAAATTGATTTCTCTGAACTCGTTGCAATTATCGATGTAGTAGATTCATTTTTAATAATTATGTGCTTTCCCAATTCAATTACTTCACCTGTTTTATTGACCATCGTGGCTTGATTTTCCGCATTTGATGCTTCTGGTGTTTCTGAAGAAGATATTTTAATTGAGTCGGTAGTTGTTGAAGGCTCAGTTGTTAAGGTCGAAAGAAGTAATTCATCTTCATAGCAATCTCCTTCTTCTAAGGTCAAACGAACAGGAATTCCCGATTCCAAGTCAATGCTTTTACATAACGAGAAGCTTTCACCGAAACTATCACTTAAAATGACTTTATTGACACTCCATGATGATAAGCCACGTGTCAGCCAACCTCGATAAACATGATACGTAATTGTGAGATTCTTTGGGAAATTAAGTGCTGGATGTGGTACAATTATTTTCGAAAGGAAATCACCGGCAAATATCTCTTGGTCATCGCGGCTATATTGTTCAAATATAAATTAAATGTCCAGTCATTATGTAAAAAGAAGAAGAAAAGTAAAAAAGAGCGTAGGTAAGTGAGAAATCAACATTTTACGACAGCTGTTCAATTTCTTTTCTTCATTTAACAAATACACATTTTACACTTACTCAGTGATAGTAAAAGTTTCAGACAATCCACCTTCGCTCTCAAGTTCAATATCAAGGCGTCCTATTGTTCGAATTGGCAGATCTGTGATTGAGTTGTGCAGCTTAATTTTATACTGGTGAGCGCAAAACGGTTCTTCTTCTCTCGTTCGCAAATATAATTGGCCTCTACCTGTTGATTTGTCGGCATAGTATCCCATTGCACCGCATATTGAGTCGACTCTATCGTGGATTTTTCTGTGTTAAAAGAAGAAGAGAAAATTAGTGTCAATATTTTCATGCTTAATGGCGCGCTTTTTGACTGACTGATGAATGGTTTTTGGATTTTGGAAGTTAAATCCAAGATTCATCCGTCGTATTAAAAATTATTCCTTGAATTTGAATTTTTAACGGGTTTCAAAAATTTGAATTTTAACGGTTTTTCAAAAATTTGAATTTTTAACGGTTTTTCAAAAATTGAAAAACTTGAAAATTTGAATTTAAAAATTATTTTTAACGACAAAATGTCCAGATTTACGCAAAAATGTTAAAAATTGATGAATTTAATTAAACCATCGTCATTATTTATTTAATTAAAGTGAAACCCAATTTACATAAATTTAAAACATAACTTTAATGATTTCTTTGTAGTCATTGTCTTTATATCTTGTAGTCTCCCATTAAAAAAGCTCAGTGGTTGGCTAGTCAGTGAACTTGACTTGTAAAATAAACTCTCGAAATTTCCAAATCACTTGATTTCATTGCGCTGTTTAATTAAATCAAAATTTATCGAGATTTACATGATGAGATGAAAAATAAGAGTTAACATTGTTCAGTTTTGCATATCATGGAAAATTTCAAAGTCATTCAAAGTACAGACTATTAGTGCACATCTAATTAGTGTAAAAAATTTAAAAATCGTTAGGAATCTGCGACTTCCATTGAGCTTTACGGCTCATTTCTGCACAACTTAAAAACCGTTCCTAATGCGCGCTGTTAACATTTTATTACCAATTAACCTTCCATCATAATCATTCTCAGATTGTAAATCTGAGCTTTCTTCAAGCACAAAAGAAATTGTGCACGGTGTCATGAGAAATTTCGCGGCATTTTATCACCATTGTATGAGATCAACTGTCTTCATTAACAGACTAATTGCGATAATAAGAAAATGCAACAACCTCAGCAGTCTTGAGGCACTTTTTATCGTATGAATCGTGATACTCACATTTCGCCTGAATTTTTAATAGATTTTGCTTTTCTATTCGGACAATGGAAGCAGCTCCCTTTCAAATAACTTTCATAACTTTCACATGGAAATGCTGGAAACAGACATCGCGGTGCAACAGAATCAATAAAGAATTTATAGGCACGTCGATGATTACAAAGTGATCTGCCTTCATTTTCCTTTGATGATGTCCATATTATATCGGTTACGGCACCTAAGAATAAATTTGAACATCCGTGCTGTATTTTACCACCGTTTGGATAGAAATCTACATGACCCTGTGAATAATAAGCATAAAGATTGAATGCTTAAGATATGTCTTAAAAAATGAGTCATTACCATTGGCTGCCAACTTCCAAGACCACCTAATATCAAGTTTTCACCGTTCGAATGAATGACATCCACAAATTCCGCATCACTTTCATCAAGCCTGGCGGCAATATGTGATCCCTCAAAGAGTGGGCCTGTATACAATATATTTTTAATGAGAAATTGAATTTTATATTAATTGGATATCTTTATAACCTGCAGGATCTAGGCCAGTTATTCGTTGTATACTTTTCAGTTCCGCTCCTGCGAATCCTGATGCATGAGCTCCTGTGAATTTGACATAATTTAGTATTTTATGAGGATAAATATTTGCAGAATTTAACGGTCATTTAAAATTCAAAAAACATCCAGAACCGTACAAATTACTGCAAATTATACGGTTTTGAGAAATCAATTCAAAATTAGAAACACCGTTAGTAGGTCAATGCATATTTTTCCTTTCGAAAATTGATTAAAATGCACAAGAGAACTAGGTAAGAATTTACCGAGAGAAAATCCAATGATGTGCACTCGCGTATAGTTCAACCCGTTATTTTTTTCTAGACCTTTCAATAAAAATGCAAGTTGCTTGCCCACTAGCCTTGTGTTTGCAGCTGCTTTGACATAGCTAATAACGAGAGACAGAAATTGAAAATGAGCTGAAAACCTGATCAACTACAGTGAATATTAATTATTGTAACACTTACTTTGGCAATAAAGCTCCTTTCTCCCATTCAACACACATTACAAAACATTCTTCGACCGCCATTAATGCCGATCTCATCTCGTCAATCCACTCGTGACGACAATTTGACCCAAAGCCGTGAACTATTATCCTCATTGACGAATTGTACATATCACCAAATTTTTTGTAAACCTTCACGGGATCAAATGTACTTTTGTTACTAGCTGACGCTCTCGCGTTGCGATCTTGACGATCAATTCGATTACTTGTTAATGGATTTTGCGTTGTGGTTGTTGTTAAGGTCTCATTTAATAATGAATATGGAGAAATATCATGGAATGAGAATTGTAAAAATGGATTTTCTGATCTGCAATTGAAATAGTCAAGTGACAGAAGGTTATGATCATGATCACTAAAATATCTTAATAAGCTTGATAAAAAAAATTGTATTTAATCCTTGGATTAGCGTTAGATACGGTCTGTGTCATTTCCATGTCGTCGTTGAACAAGAGGATTATAAAGAGGGCAGGGACGTATCCAGGAAGTTTTTTTTGGGAAGGGGGGGGGGGGGTTCTGATTTTTCGGATATCTTTTTGTCATGACCTTTATTTGAATATCTTTTAGGAGGGGGAGGGGGGTTAGGGGTTCAAAATCTGAAACATTTTCAGAAAAACCATGAAGTGCTTTGACTTTTTCAAGCAGTTCAGTTTGGGAAACACCAAAATTATGATTCATGCACTTTGCACAAAGGAATCAGAAACTTGATTTTGATCAAAATTGCAACAAAATTCAACTAATTTTTGAAAATGACCTGCAAACCAGCGATCAACAGCCTGTGACATCACTTAAACATAGAAGGCAACAATTCAAAACAACCAACTCAAGATTCAGCAGTTCCTCACCTATTTTTAGTCGAATAAACGTAAAATTTGGTATCGATTTCTTCAGGTGAACTTGGCAGCATGTCGATGTATCCGTACGGTCCGGAATCCTCAAAACATCCAAGCTCGCCGTAGCAAACGACATTCGTTTGTCGCTTGTGTCTAATTGTTCAATTTAGAGACGTAGAATATGAATAATATTAATAATAATCACAAGAATTCTTAACAATTTAAATAATCAGCATTGAAAATGAGATTGTAATAAAAAATAGTGCTTAATTATTCGCATGACCTACCTGTGCTTCGCTTTTGTGAACTTCCATTCTGCGATGGAGTCTTGAACAGCTTTTATCATCTGTTGGTCTTCGTCATATTGACTCTTTTGACTAGATATTGCATATGTTAATATGTCTGAAATGGTGCCAATTTAAATTTAAATATTTACATATATATGCATCTCATATCAACTTCATAACGACGAATTCGTGTACATTCCATTTACAATTGTTTCGTCGTCGTCGGTGTTAATCTACAAATGTACTCATGCCTAAATTCAAGGATCTTTTCATATTTGTCTACTAACTCGATATTACGATATGATTGTCATTCAAGCAATAACAATTTTGACACAGAGGTATTATAAATGATCATAGTTTTTGATGGAATGTATATAAAGGTAAGATTTATAGCTCTAAATGCCTGCATCACTGTTAGTCGTTAAGTGATGAAATAATTGATCAGAGTACAAAGAAAAATAAACAAAACAACTGACTAAAATGATGAAGACTGTGCTTGGGAGTCACTGAACAAGATAATGAGATCGTGTGTCAACAAGCATGCGTTGTTGGCCACCAAAGTTCTTTCCTATACTTTTTTATTGCAATAAAAAAATTTCTTAGAAAATTTCATTTTGTCCAATGAACGTTTAATAAACAAACATATCGTGAGCACCAGTTACTTAATATTATGGCCAACAACTTTATTTTCTTGGTAAATATGAATAACTTATTTTTTATTTCAGTGAAGCTTTTTCTAATTAATTTGGAATTTTGATTTGTTGAGCATGCAATAATGTTCGAGAAACTTACAAATTCTTTGAAAATTACACATTTGAAACATTTGTATGGTTTTCAGAAGGGAAAATTTTATTTGAAACCGTACAAATTACCATTTTTTGGATAAACTGTTGAACGGTTTTGGAACATTTGAATTTAAAAATACCGTTAAATTAATTTGAAAATATTTAGTCAAAACCATACAAATTATAGCTTTTAGAAACTGTTGAAGGGTTTTTGAACATTTTAAACTTTTGAATCTGAAAAATCCGTTAAATTGAAAATTTGAAGAAAAAAATGATTTAAAACCATACAAATTCGTGTAGCAGATAATCAAACTGTTGAAGGGTTTTAAAGAATCTTACAGAATTCAAATCTAAAATGTCGGTTAGAATAAAAAATTACAGCAAACCAAAAGAAACTGTAAATGCGTTAATAAACAGCCACAAAACGGAAAATTCATCACTAGTTTTACAGTTTATCAAGAGTCCCCGCTTAGTTTACACTAAAAGGTTCAACCATGCGACATAAACTTTTGATTTCTCAGTTATATTGTCAAAGACTTACCTTCAAATATACTTAACTCGATGTAAAAGACAACAAAGAAGAGAATGAATGAACTCTTCATGTAAAACATGTTTTATTTTCACAATTATTATTTATTTATATTGCAAACGATGACATCATTACATAAATTTCTCTGCGATTTGATAGCCTTCTTAACTTGCTATATATTTTTCTCAATATTTCTCATTCACATGTGCGAAATTTTATGAATTTTTTTTCTTCAGATGTGTGTGCACAACAAAAAGTTATTACAACTTCGATTAATTAAGTTTTTGAGGCATTGTTTTGTAATTGAATGAATAAAATTTTCCTATATTTGCACACGAAAAAAGCACACATCGAAGTATCACAACAGCTTGATGCACTTTTATGTTAGGCGAATTTCCTTCTTGGATTTAAATTTTTTTTCTTTCTTTCTGCTTTCACATGTATTCGCTTTCACTATGCTTCACAACACTTACAGTATTATATTTGATGGTCAATAAAGAGTTTAATAAATTGTTGCTGTTAATGCTTTATGCTTCCCCAAGAAGTGGGTCAGTATATCTGAGAAAAATATCAAAGCTTTTTGCAGATAAAAAAAATTATTTTTTTTTGAAGCTCTTGCTGCTTTTATTTTCGAAATCACGTTACGCTCAACTTCTTTTTATGATCGCCTTTTTGCGACACTTTTGACTTTGAACTAAACAAATAAATTAAATGTTTATGGATGATATCAGTCAGTCTGTGGACGTTAAATGAGCATTTTTTTTACATAACTGTTTTCTGTCTTTAAAAAAACTAGTCGCGTTTTTGTTGAATTTATTATTTTTTTTATTTTTATTTTTCGTCTTTCTTTTGCAGTATTTCAGACTACGAACTGAACTTCTTCAATGCACGGAAATAACTGAAAAGAAACTTTGCAATACTCAACAACAGACGATGTGGATTGCGGTGTGCGGTGGATGTTAACTCGCATGATGTGATTACGAAAATGAAAGAAGAAATATGAAGAAAAAAAAATTGTTGAGAGTCAGGGAGAAATGATAGCAAGTAGCTGGTAGCGGCAAGTAAAGGAAGAGAAAAAAATATTAATTCGGATGCAATGAGGTATTTTTTTCATAACAATAATCTTTTTTTGCACGCTCGGATGGTAAAACTATTTTTTAAACACTGTTATTTTCGATTACATTTATGCACCTAACTGATAACTCTAATATCTATCCATAACATACATTGTGTAATCCATTCTTTTGTTATTAATTCCATAAACTGTAAATGAATGTGATTTGTAACTCATTCACAAAGGTAATGATTTCTTCACTTATTAATTAATATTCACGTCAGATTTACATAAATATCCATTTTCACAGTTATTTTTTTGATGACAAATCAAACTCACCACAACACGTGGTTTAATGATCCTCAGAAAAAGCTAGTTATTATGTGCATTTAAAAACCCCATTGACATAAAAATAAATGCATAATAATTTACCAGTTCTCACAAAAAGTCTTCCGGTTTGTCGTGTTTTTGCTGAAAAAATTTACACATTTGCTGCTGTAGAAACTTGTCATTTTAGAAATGATCCAATAAGTTTGTGCTGTGAAATTTCATCTCATCTTCATCTTTTCCCATCAATTTTGAGAGATTTTAGTTTTATGACATAAATTAAACAACATTTAATCCATAATATTAGGTATTTATCCGTATTTATAAATTAAAAGCTCAGAATTGTGGTGAAAATAATAACGGTCAAAAAAAATTTGAAAATTTTTGGTGAGAAATTCAAAAATAATTTTTAACCGTCAAATTGTTGAATTTATTAAGTTTGTCATTAAATCTCGATATTAATGTAATTAAGTACATTAATGGGCATCGAAACTCATGCAGTATCCATAAAAATCACAAAACAGTCATAACGGAAGAAAAAATTTCAAACGAGCATGAGCGACATCTAGCAGATTTTAAGCTGAAGAAAAAATCATAATACATTGGTTAGTCACAAAATATCTACTAAAATAATGAGACATTTTTCGAGAAAAAAATTAAATTCATTGGCAATATTTGCATAAATCTAAAGTGATTAGCATAAAGCAGTTCATAAGTGTACAATACGTTGAAGTAATATCAATTTAGAGCAATGATGGAAGTGGATAAAAGAGAGATTAAACTAAAAAGGCATAAAGAATCGACAACAAAAATGATATTAAAAAATAAGAATAATAACAAGAGGCAGTTCAGTACCGGAGTTGGGGTTTCAAAATTTTTCCTACCTGAAAAGCGTAAATTGCTATTAAATTTATTCAATAAATTCGCTCATCTCATCTTGTGTATTTAATTCATTTATTTTTAGGGGCCCGTCGTAATCGACAGAAATTTCTTCTCGGCGGTACATATACAGATCCATTGAATCTAAACAGTCTTCAGGTGAGGTCTATTTTCTCTTTTTTTTTTGTTACAACAATTATTGAAACTTTTCTGGATATTTATTTTTTGCATGTTAATTCGGTGCTGTTAAATACATTTTAAGCAAAAGACAATGTTGTCTATTTATATGCATAGATTACAATTATTATTTTAATGTTAATACACGACATACAGCTCTTCTTTTTTTCGCTGTTCATTTAATATCAATTTATTATTATTTAATTCTCATAAATTATATCTTTAACATTGTTTCACTTTTATATTTGTAGAATGAATCTGAAATAACTGATAATGATGAAGTAACTGTTGAGGAAGATAATGAGAATAAAGTGGAGCTGATAATACCACCAAACATAAATGATCCATTAAATCTACTTAGTCCTGTTGATAAAACAGAGTATGAACTTCAATTGTCGGGAAATTTGAGGAAGAAGCGTCAACGCAAGAGATATAAATCTGGATCAGAGCATTATCCGAGGAAGAAAGTAGCATTTGCTGGAAAATTGGGAACATCACCATCGCAAAGAGATCTTGCACATGCATATGACTCGAATGTTTCGAAGGAATCATCTGATGATGAACAAGCCGATCCGTCGTGGGATCCAATTGATAAAAGTGCTCAAAAGGAGGCGTCTCGAAGTAGTCCAGTTATGAGAAAAACGAGTACTTCCGTTGATGATTCTAAAGTTAGTGATCCAAACTTGTCAGCTGAGATAAAACCCAAGGAGGTTGATGATGATCCGTTTGACGAGGAAGGAGCTAAAAAGAAGAAGCCAGTCGAGAGTGCAGAACAAAAGCCTTCATTTCAGAAGCCAGCACATTGTCCATATGGAAATTATAATCGATATTTTGGCTTCGAAAGCTTGAATAAGAACATGGATGTGCGCTTAAAAATATTTCAACGCAATATTCATTTGTTTAAAAACAAGGATGTCCTGGATGTAGGCTGTAATTGTGGTCTCATGACTTTATCTATAGCAAAATACTTTTCACCAAAAACAATAACTGGAATCGACATTGACAAGAAGCTAATTGGGATAGCACGAAGCAAACTAAAGAAATATGTAGCAGTGCCGAATCAATTGTTAGAGACCAACTTATCGACTGAAGCAGCAAAGCATCGTCATAAAACCGAATGCTTTCCAATGTCATTTCCTATTTGTTATGGAAATTTAAGTGTGGCTTTTAAACAACTTCAGAAGAAAATGCAAACTCCACAAACACTACCTTCAACACCGCAAACACCACAAAATGAAGCACAAAATCTAAGAATACCTGATAATATATCTTTTGAAGAAGTACGTGTTTTGACTATTTTATTAATTAAGATTTTTCTTTAAAACAATGATCTTATTGTTTCCTTATAGATGAATTACGTGCCTAAAGATGAAGTTAATGTATTTCATGATGCCGAAAAATACGATTTAATCCTATGTCTTTCGGTGACTAAATGGATTCATCTTAATTACGGTGATCAAGGATTAAAGTTGACATTTAGGAAGATCTTTAATCAATTGAGGCCGGGTGGAAAATTGATTCTAGAAGTGAGTATCATGTTCTCCATTGTCGATTGACTCGAGCGCATTTTTGATGACTCAAGACTTTGCTTTACAAAATACTGACTATATATCTGTCAGTCACTCAGTCATTCGTTCAAAAATGAATGCTAAGAAGATTCCATTTCATGATCTCATTTCTCTTTTCTATTCCAAATTCAGTTGCAAAATTGGCCGAGCTACAAGAAGAAGAAGAAGATGACTGAACAAATTTATGAGAATTACAAAAATATCAAATTTCATCCCTCAAATTTTGCCGACTTTTTGTTAAGTCAAGAGATTGGATTTAGTCATTTTTATACACTTGGTGTAACACAACACTTGAGTAAGGGCTTTAAGCGTCCAATTTATTTGTTTGTTAAGGGTGAATTTACACCTAAAGCTGCCTGCAAATGGAGCGATGTATATTTCCCATCACTTACGCCATATCCACGTCGTTCGATGGTTTATACTAGACCGATGAACATACGATATACGTCATGGTTAAGTCCGATGCCTTCGCCACATCCACGAGTACTGAGTCAACATGGAACACCATACTACAATCCACAACAATCGGATTACATGCCAAGCTATGATGATGTCCCACGCAATCAGTTTCCTTTCATGTCACCAAGTTCTCATTCATCGTCGCCGAGGTCACCAAGTAGTTCAAGTAAACGAAGTATTGATGACGACCAACATTCACCATTACGGCATCACTTGTATCATCTCATAACTGATCCGCCAAAAAGCTCCACTGATACACAAAATAGCAATGATTAGAGTGAATAATATAAACTTATACAATATTAACTTCCACGCATTGCGTGCAAGTTATTGTATTCACTTTTTTTGAGATTTTCACTAATTTTGATTTTTTGAGTCAACGGAAGCATGAATCTTTACGTTTTTGGTCTCATATGACAGGTATTGAAAATATCTATTACCTGAGGTATGTTTGGTTCCAGTCAGTTCCGTTGCGTTGGAACTAGACGCAAAAAACCGTTAAAAACCAAAAATTTGTATGGAAAATTTTTTATGCGGTGACTTTCATACAATTTCTTGTATCTAATACGATAGGCCGTACCTTAAAACCAAAAAGCGCTACTTAACATCTGAACTTTATGTCCATTTAGTGACCGAAAAATGCAAAAAACATGATTTTTTATGACAGTTGCGCCATTTTTGATTCCGCACTGGAATTAACATTTCAAGCCTTGAAATAGGCATAAAATGAAAGATCAAATCAGGATCTACATTTAATATCCGCTATGTTGGTACTTTAGAAGCTCCTGTAAAAAGTTACAGCATGAAAAAGATTGTTATAAAAATTATAACACTTTTGTTTACGTTACGTAAAATCCTTATGTTACGTAAAATTACGTAAGGTGAATTTCACTTAAAAATATTTGAATGGACATAGAGGCTGTAGATGTTTACTGGATCTCGTTTTACTGGACATAGAGGCTATAGATCATTACTGGATCTTGTTTAATTGGACATAGAGGCTGTAGATCATTACTGGATCTTATTTTTATTGGACATAGAGGCTGTAGATGTTTACTGGATCTCGTTTTACTGGACATAGAGGCTGTAGATCATTACTGGATCTCGTTTTACTGGACATTGAGGCTGTAGATGTTTACTGGATCTTGTTTAATTGGACATAGAGGCTGTAGATGTTTACTGGATCTTGTTTAATTGGACATAGAGGCTGTAGATCATGACTGGATCTTATTTTATTGAACATAGAGGTTGTAGATCATGACTGGATCTTATTTTATTGAACATAGAGGTTGTAGATGTTTACTGGATCATATTTTTACTGGACATAGAGGCTGTAGATGTTTACTGGATCATATTTTATTGGTCATAGAGGCTGTAAATGTTTACTGGATCTCGTTTTACTGGACATATAGGCTGTAGATGTTTACTGGATCTTGTTTAATTGGACATAGAGGCTGTAGATCATTACTGGATCTTATTTTTATTGGACATAGAGGCTGTAGATGTTTACTGGATCTCGTTTTACTGGACATATAGGCTGTAGATGTTTACTGGATCTTGTTTAATTGGACATAGAGGCTGTAGATCATTACTGGATCTTATTTTTATTGGACATAGAGGCTGTAGATCATTACTGGATCTTATTTTATTGAACATAGAGGCTGTAGATGTTTACTGGATCATATTTTTACTGGACATTGAGGCTGTAGATGTTTACTGGATCATATTTTTACTGGACATAGAGGCTGTAGATGTTTACTGGATCTCGTTTTACTGGACATAGAGGCTGTAGATCATCACTGGATCTTATTTTTATTGGACATAAAAACTGTAGATGTTTACTGGATCTTGTTTAATTAGACATAAAGGCTGTAGATGTTTACTGGATCTCGTTTTACTGGACATAGAGGCTGTAGATCATCACTGGATCTTATTTTTATTGGACATAAAGACTGTAGATGTTTACTGGATCATATTTTATTGGACATAGAGGCTGTAGATGTTTACTGGATCTCGTTTTACTGGACATAGAGGCTGTAGATCATTATTGGATCTTATTTTTATTAGAAATAAAGGCTGTAGATGTTTACTGGATCTTATTTTTATTAGAAATAAAGGCTGTAGATGTTTACTGGATCATACTTTTACTGGACATAGAGGCTTTAGATGTTTACTGGATCATATTTTTACTGGACATAGAGGCTGCAGATGTTTACTGGATCATATTTTATTGGTCATAGAGGCTGTAAATGTTTACTGGATCTTGTTTAATTAGATATAAAGGCTGTAGATGTTTACTGGATCTTGTTTTTCTGGACATAGAGGCTATAGATCATTACTGAATCTCGTTTTTATTGGACTTAGAGGCTGTAGATGATTGAAACATATTTTGGTGGGAAAATTTTCAAATATATTTTGACCGTTAGAAATTTTGAATTTTTAAAAACCGTTAAATGACAAACCATTTTAATGTATGAAAATTCACCGCAAAAATTGTTAATAATTCTATAACTAATGATTTTCAAGTGCATTAAAAACACGGAAAATTTTCAAATATATTTTGACCGTTAGAAAATTTGAATTTTAAAAGCGAGCGTAGCTCAAGCTCGACTCTACTGTGATCCATGTAAAAACTGTAATTCTTAACAAGTCGAGCGAGCGTAGCTCAAGCTCGACTCTACTCTGATCCATGTTAAAACTGTAAATCTTAACAAGTCGAGCGAGCGTAGCTCAAGCTCGACTCTACTGTGATCCATGTAAAACTGTGATTCTAAACAAGTCGAGCGAGCGTAGCTCAAGCTCGACTCTACTGTGATCAGTATAAAAACTGTAATCCTTAACAAGTCGAGCGAGCGTAGCTCAAGCTCGACTCTACTGTGATCCGTGTAAAAACTGTAATTCTTAACAAGTCGAGCGAGCGTAGCTCAATCTCGACTCTACTGTGATCCATGTAAAACTGTGATTCTAAACAAGTCGAGCGAGCGTAGCTCAAGCTCGACTCTACTGTGATCCATGTAAAAACTGTAATCCTTAACAAGTCGAGCGAGCGTAGCTCAATCTCGACTCTACTGTGATCCATGTAAAACTGTGATTCTAAACAAGTCGAGCGAGCGTAGCTCAAGCTCGACTCTACTGTGATCCGTATAAAAACTGTAATCCTTAACAAGTCGAGCGAGCGTAGCTCAAGCTCGACTCTACTGTGATCCATGTAAAACTGTGATTCTAAACAAGTCGAGCAAGCGTAGCTCAAGCTCGACTCTACTGTGATCCGTATAAAAACTGTAATCCTTAACAAGTCGAGCGAGCGTAGTTCAAGCTCGACTCTACTGTGATCCGTGTAAAAACTGTAATTCTTAACAAGTCGAGCGAGCGTAGCTCAAGCTCGACTCTACTGTGATACATGTAAAACTGTGATTCTAAACAAGTCGAGCGAGCGTAGCTCAAGCTCGACTCTACTGTGATCCGTGTAAAAACTGTAATTCTTAACAAGTCGAGCGAGCGTAGCTCAAGCTCGACTCTACTGTGATCCATGTAAAAACTGTAATTCTTAGCAAGTCGAGCGAGCGTAGCTCAAGCTCGACTCTACTGTGATCCATGTAAAAACTGTAATTCTTAGCAAGTCGAGCGAGCGTAGCTCAAGCTCGACTCTACTCTGATCCATGTGAAAACTGTAATTCTAAACAAGTCGAGCGAGCGTAGCTCAAGCTCGACTCTACTGTGATCCATGTAAAAACTGTAAATCTTAACAAGTCGAGCGAGCGTAGCTCAAGCTCGACTCTACTGTGATCCATGTAAAACTGTGATTCTAAACAAGTCGAGCGAGCGTAGCTCAAGCTCGACTCTACTGTGATCCGTGTAAAAACTGTAATTCTTAACAAGTCGAGCGAGCGTAGCTCAAGCTCGACTCTACTGTGATCCATGTAAAAACTGTAATTCTAAACAAGTCGAGCGAGCGTAGCTCAAGCTCGACTCTGCTGTGATCCATGTAAGAACTGTAATTCTTAACAAGTCGAGCGAGCGTAGCTCAAGCTCGACTCTACTGTGATCCATGTAAAAACTGTAATTCTTATCAAGTCGAGCGAGCGTAGCTCAAGCTCGACTCTACTCTGATCCATGTGAAAACTGTAATTCTAAACAAGTCGAGCGAGCGTAGCTCAAGCTCGACTCTACTGTGATCTATTTAAAAACTGTAATTCTAAACAAGTCGAGCGAGCGTAGCTCAAGCTCGACTCTACTGTGATCCATGTAAGTAAGAAATAGTTCGGACGTAGTCCGAACTAGGTTGAGCGAAGCTCACAAATTTTTACTTCCTGAACGTAGCGAAGCGGAGTGAAGGCGTGAAAATTTTCCCAAGCCGTATACACTGTATGCTACTATGATTTAAAATGAGAAAAAATGCGACATTACACTTTGAGATTTGGAAAATCTGGAATTGGCTGGAATTTTTTAGTTGACTTGAAGGGGGTCTATGGGGGTCCCAAAGTTGAAAATTCGAAAAAAATGTCATTTTTGAGCTAATTTCAAAATTAAATTTCCATATAAGGATTTAATCAAGTTAAATTAAGTTTTTGACATAAAATCTATCATAATAAGATCTTTATTTTAAGCTCCCACGTAAATTAATAATTAATAATTTTGCTCAGATTAAGAAATCAGTTTTTCGTATTTTGTGAGAAAGAGAGGTAAAACAGCCAAAAATGTTCTATGCAGAAAAGTTTGTGCCTGAAATTCTACATCATGTTCAAAAAACGGAATTGAAATTAGTTGAGGCATTGTCGAGAAAATCGCAAAATACACTTTCTGTAAGCAAGCAAACAAGCAAACAAGTTAATCAGCAAGAAATAGCCAAAACGAGACATCGTTGAAACTTCTAGTTTTTTTGCAATCGATCCGTGCCGCCCTACAGAAGAACTGATTAGATTTTGGGCATGGTAGGAATAGCCGTTGCTTCTGAAAAAGCAAAAAACCTTCTTTTCCATACAAAATGTGAAATTCAAAGGTTGCTATGATTTTTGAAAATTTCGACTGAAAAAAATTCAAAAAATTGGAAAATCCCCCCCCCCCCCCTGGTATATGAAAATTATGCGAGATTCGACAACCCCTGTGATCTATAAACAGTCGAACGAGCGGAGCGAGATTCGACAACCCCTGTGATCTATAAACAGTCGAACGAGCGGAGCGAGATTCGACAACCCCTGTGATCTATAAACAGTCGAACGAGCGGAGCGAGATTCGACAACCCCTGTGATCTATAAACAGTCGAACGAGCGGAGCGAGATTCGACAACCCCTGTGATCTATAAACAGTCGAACGAGCGGAGCGAGATTCGACAACCCCTGTGATCTATAAACAGTCGGACGAATAAAAAATTCGAACGGAGCTCGAATGTAATAGTTCGGACGAACTCCGGACTTGGTTGAGCGCAGCTCACAAATTTTTGCGACCTGAACGTAGCGAAGCGGAGTGAAGGCGTGAAAATTTTCCCAAGCCCTTAGAAGACTGAGGATATGTGAGAAAATTTTATTTTTTTATACTGTAATCTATAAACAGTCGGACGAGCGAAGCGAGATCCGACAATCCCTGTGATCTATAAACAGTCAAACGAGCGTAGCGATATTCGACAACCCCTGTGATCTATAAACAGTCGAACGAGCGGAGCGAGATTCGACAACCCCTGTGATCTATAAACAGTCGAACGAGTGGAGCGAGATTCGACAATCCCTATGATCTATAAACAGTCGAACGAGCGGAGCGAGATTCGACCACCCCTGTGATCTATAAACAGTCGAACGAGCGGAGCGAGATTCGACAATCCCTGTGATCTATAAACAGTCGAACGAGCAGAGCGAGATTCGACAACCCCTGTGATCTATAAACAGTCGAACGAGCGGAGCGATATTCGACAACCCCTGTGATATATAAACAGTCGAACGAGCGGAGCGAGATTCGACAACCCCTATGATCTATAAACAGTCGAACGAGCGGAGCGAGATTCGACAACCCCTGTGATCTATAAACAGTCGAACGAGCGGAGCGAGATTCGACAACCCCTGTGATCTATAAACAGTCGAACGAGCGGAGCGAGATTCGACAACCCCTGTGATCTATAAACAGTCGAACGAGCGGAGCGAGATTCGACAACCCCTGTGATCTATAAACAGTCGAACGAGCGGAGCGAGATTCGACAACCCCTGTGATCTATAAACAGTCGGACGAATAAAAAATTCGAACGGAGCTCGAATGTAATAGTTCGGACGAAGTCCGAAAAAAAAATTTTTCCCAAGCCCTTAGAAGACTAAGGATATGTGAGAAAATTTTATTTTTTTTATACTGTAATCTATAAACAGTCGGACGAGCGAAGCGAGATCCGACAACCCCTGTGATCTATAAACAATCATACTAGCGGAGTTCGAACGAGACTTCGAATATACAAAAAAACTTTAGAGTTTAATCACAAAAATTCGAGCGAAGCTCGAATATAAATAGTTCGAACGCAGTTCGGACTAGGTTGAGCGAAGCTCACAAATTTTTACGTCCTGAACGTAGCGAAGCGAAGTGAAGGCGTGAAAATTTTCCCAAGCCGTATGTACAGTACGGGAATAATTTACGGTGAAGTGATAAAAAATTTATAGAATACTTTGTGTCATAAACTACGGCTCGCCTTGGGATCTATATCAACTGGCGAGCGTAGCTCGCCTTTGGATCGGTATCAACTGGCGAGCGTAGCTCGCCTTTGGATCGATATCAACCGGCGAGCGTAGCTCGCCTTTGGATAGGTTATTGCCGTTGGCGAGCGTAGCTCGCCACGTGGAAGTTTGTGGTGTGATCTATACATCGTGTTTTTTCTAATAGATACAGATAAACAAAAAAATAAGTTTTATCTCTTTTTTTTGTCACATGTACAATTTTGGAAAAAGAAGAGAAGATGAAATGAAGAAAAAAAAGAAAAAATTGTTTTTGTTTCACACAACAAATGATTTTTTTAAAAATTTCTTATCAGTTTCCTTTCGTCATATACATTTAAACAGTTTATCGCGCCCTCAAAAATAATATAGAATATGCTAAAAATAAAGTTTGCAAAAAAATTTCTTGTTTGATTGAAATATTGATTGTTTCGCGGAAGCTACTGGATTGTTTGAATTAGCTTCAATGATAGGTTCGTGTCTATTCATTGGGAAATTTTTGGGTGAATTGTTGTCGATTCGCCAATTAATATGTTTTAGTCCATAAATTTGGATATTTAAGGATTTAATGTTTTTGATCATGAAATTTGGAAATCAATGCTTTACTATCAGCTGTTTTCAACATGCTGTTCTAAATAACCACAAAAGAAGAGAGTTTTGTTTCAGAAATATAATTATTTTTTTTTAATTTCAGAAAAGTTTTTCAAGAACATTACCCGATGTAGATTCCAGTTTTGGTTCCTTTTTGGATTGATGTGTCAATATGAAGCCATCAATATTTATATATACTTAAATCTATAAGTCTACCAGATGCTACTTCACACTGTTTTTCTGTCCTGGTTTGTTGTTAGTGTTATTCATCTCTTCATAGCTTTCCATCATCAATTTCAATGTACCATTATCACACTTACTTACTTGGAAGAATACAACGAAAACTATCCTAAACAGCAAATATTACAGTGAATTAGGAAATAACTGTTCTTAATGGACAGAAAATAGAAGATCCAATTGTTTACTGCCTGTAATTTGATATAACATCCTGTAATCTCTTGATCGAATACAAATGAGCCGGCATTAGTATCATATACAACAACAAATGTCATAGTCAATCTTCTTTAAATTGATTATTTGATGACAGCAGAAAAAAGGACTTGAATATCAAGGTTTTGCTTATTGTCTGCTTCTTGTGTATCTTGTAGGAATGGATTGTAGGAATCTTCAAGGATTCTGGTCAAAAATATTACTAGATTGTCTGGGGCTGGCTGCTTTGTATACCCTAAGGCCTAGGGTTTACTTTATCCCAGGGGTTACCCTAGGGTATACCGAGCAAAAGGCCCCTCTACTCTGATTTAGATAATAGCTTTAAATTTTTTTAGCATAAGCTTCTTCATCTGCTTTAAGCTGTCGACAACAAAAAGTTTGTGTTCTGCAAACATGGCTCTAGGAATTAATTATCTCAGTTAAAAGCTCGAAAAACTGGAAATAGAAGCGCATTAGATGCAAATTAGTATAATTTCCATTTCATTTATAATTGCTGCATGAATGGCCTCAAAATCAATCAAAAATTCATAGCTGAAATTAATGAAGCATTTGTCATCAATATCCTTGAATCGAGGCATTATTCACATTTAATTGATTTGATATCAAACAAAAGCTAATGTAAATTGTGTGGAAAAAAGTTTTATACAATGTATTTTCATCATGCTTGCACATGATAATGATCTAGCTCTGTGTACACAGTGAAATGTAAATTTGAATATTTCAAAACTTTGTAGCTTTCTCTAATTAAATTTTATTAAAAATTCTTAAGCGTTCATGAAAACTTTTTATGACGCTTGAATGAATTTTTTTATCGTTTCCATTTGTTTAAGTTTCTGCTAAAGCTTTTAGGGGGCAATCACTTGTGACGTCCATTAAAAAATTTGATTCTTATTTGTTATTAATTTCCATTCAAAAAAAATTTTTTAATAGAGTGTCACACAGCTCTAGATCATCTCCAATATACCCCAATACAGGGGGAAAACAACTTTGTGGAAAAAAGTCATTTTTTACCAACCACATTTTATGTAATTATTGAATTTGGTGGAATAGGTGTAAGAATATCTTATATTCTGCTCATTATAGGATCAAAAGTTGAGTTAAGGTGTCTAGAATATTTACACCGAGTAGTTTTCCCCCTGCCCCAATGTGTGGGACATCAGTAGCGTAGTTGGGGGGATTTTGGGGTCAAAAACCCCTACCTGTTTTAAAAATTTATTTAATTTTCCAGTATTTTTTGAAAAAAAAAATTCTAAGACCCCCTTCAACCCTTCTTGTGTGACATCATTTGCGAATGACCCCTTTGAGTAGTTGAAGCTAATTGGAACAGAAAACTTTCCGCTCCATAGGAAATGAGATTTTTTTTCTAGCGAATAAAGAAGAATTAAAAGCTTATTTAATTTAAATCTGAATCAATCAAAAGTTTACGCAAAAGCTCCAAGAAGAGGATGAATAAATTTTGATGCTTGAATTTTTAATTCTTAGACTATTGTAAACATGAAATTAGCATTCGTCTAAATCTTTTTCGGCTTCTTAATCTCCCCCCGCTTTATTATTAAATTAATTATTCATGAATAACAATGAATGAAAATTGACTTAATAAATTGATTATAGGCATTGAATGGAAAATAGGATTGAACGTTTAAAAGTGACACGGCTTTTGAATATTATTTAAGACCGCCTTTAATCTCGGCAAATTTGTGGTAGCAAATTGTTGATCTAATAATCCCTATCGTATTATAAGTGCAGCAATTTAACATAGCAACTGGATATTATAGCAATATGCTCGAATATCACATATCACGTGCAGCACGTTCGAGTTATATTTCGTAATATTTTTGCCATCTCAATAAATAACTTCCTTGCTTAATAGTTCCATTCATAGAAATATTCTCATCTTCTATGGGATCATTCAAATATGATGTCAACCAAAAAATGGTATTTAGGACTTTTTGCTGTGAAAAAAGCTTTTTTCTCTGGAATATCCTACATGTCCCGTGAGTTGAAGTAGCTTGGGTCTGTAATGGTTTAGTACTTTGATACTTTAATATTACAGAGGCAACAGAGCTCTTATGCGTTTAAGACTCAACAAGGTCATGCTTGTCACTTTTTCGAATCATATGAACTGAAAATTCAGCTAACAGGCTTCCCTTAATAAGCTTCAAACAGCAGTGTCATCAAAGGAGTGGTTTAGATCTAACTATAAGCAGTAGGTTCCAAACAATATGTTTATCACATATTCCAACGGTTATGTCTGCGATTCTTAGAGCAGAGCAGTAAAGACACTCTCTCATTTTTATCCTTACCCTCATTCTACCTTAATGCTGGTCGTCATTAACAAACAATCCTCAATGATGCAGAAATTTTCTTTCATTCATTCTTTATGTGCACAGCAGTACTCCAGAACTTTTTGGAATTCTCATAAGAAAAAGTTTATCCTCTTGCACAAATATAATTCATGGCATGCTTTGGGATTGAGTATCTCTTACCGTTTTATGGTGAATGAGAAAGTTCGAAAATTAATGACACTCGATGTAAATTTAAATGTTGAATTCCTGTTTGAAAATTGAAAATTAAGTACCTAAATCCATAGAATATTTTAAGGATTTAGTGTTTTCCATTTTAACACCGATTTTTGGTCATTAAACATGTCTGTTAATTACTTTTTCGATTGAAGAAGTTTATTTTATTGGAGATTTACGATTTTGTTTGGTTTTAGGATTTTTTAAAGCTAGAATATTATTGAGGAAGTCGATTATTTAACTCTGTCATCTCAGATTGTGCTTGAAAACCTTACAAAAGTCCTGTATATAAAACAATTGTATGGTTTTTAATTTAAATGCATAATTTGCTGAAAACCTCACAATTTCTAAATATAAAAACATTTATATGGTTTTAAAGTTCTGAGATGACCAAATTTATAAAATTCAAATTTTATTTTAACCGTCTTTAAAGATAATTAATTCTTGTCATAAATTTAATATCTAAAATGACATTAGAAAGCTTAACCAATGCCAAAGTCACAGCAATATTAATTTATCATGTAACAATTAGTCTACTGCAACATAAAACTTTCAGCAAAATTAATTTTAAATAATTTTTTTATTCATCTCAAATTATTGTGCAGCAGTATGCTATTTTTTAAATTGAAATAATTATCTCTCGACTAATTAGTAAGTAGATAAATTTGCCATAGCGTTCAGAGAGAAATACAGCACAAGAGAAAGAGCAAGTGAAATAGTTTCCTCCTTTCATTATCATTAAAGATCATCAAGTTCTAATTATAGTAAGTTTAATAAATTTGCATTTTCCTCATTAAATACAGGATAATTTGCCTTCATTAGGAACTGCTTAAAAAGTAGCATTTATGTAAGCTTCAGCACGTGAGATTGACGTGTTTAACAAACGCCAATTATGTTGTCAATATCATGCTCTGTTAGTATCACTGACCATCATGTGTGCATGGTCGAAAAAGAAGTACAGACAGTAAGAGAATGGATGATTCGAAACAGGAAGGAGGAAAAAATTCAATTTCCTTTTATGTATGGCATAAATATAGAACAGAGCTTTTTTTACATCCAGAACATGTATTCATTAAATGCTTTTAAGCTTCGTGACTCTTTAAGAACTAAGAAGGGTAAGGAGAGAAGCCAAGAATTTTATATCCATGCTTCTCATTTTCATTTCATACATGAAACTCAGCACGTACAAAAACTTCAAAATAGTTGCATGATGGTGTGTGACTCAACTTTTGAGACGTCAAGAATAATTAAATATTGGTGCAAACAGCATAAATCTTATGGAATTTAATTACTCAATCTTTCCCTCTCACATTCAATTCCAATTTTTTTTATATTCTCTTTCTCTTATTCAATTTATACTGCCTTAATTCATTTTTTTTTTCATATTCGTTTCGGGGTCATAGCAGCGGAATGGACTTATATAATGATTGGATTTCTTAATATTGAGCAGGTTAGTGTTGCTCACTTCTTACTTCATGTCATGTTTTTTTTTCTTTCTTTTTTAAATGCTCTATTCCATTGTGTAGACAGATGTTATGTATGTATGTACATTAAATATTACAAATGCTGCTATACATTCAATATTTAGCGCGCTCAAACTTCTCCCTTTCTCATCTTCACTCATTAGTCAACCGTCTGCTTTTAATACAAAGGTAATCTTTTCATTTCGACTTCGAGTCATTTTATATTCACATAATTCACGTTTCGATATTCGCGCGCGTACAACGTGTCGTTTACCAGTCTAATAAATATGGCAGTTATAAGAAGCACAGATTTAGCAATAATCGTTCACTTTTAGCATTTCTCTCTCTATCTTGCTCCCTCTCTGTCTCTGTTGTATAACGATGACTGGCTGCTTTTTAGATTTATGGTCGTCAAATTTTTGCTCACTGCTCTTGTTATCTTATAAATTAAAATCACAATGAGTGGATGGCTACAAGTGGATTAAATGGAAATTTATATGGCGTTTCTGAGGTTTAAGTTGTCGTGATTGGCAGAGGAGATATCTGGAATGAGATGACTTTGTAGAATGAAGATTTTAAGCAATTAATGCTAGCTTGCATGACTCTTGGAAGATTTATTTAAGAACGTTCAATTTATTTATTTTCTTGAAGATATTTCTGATTTAATTTCAATCTTAGACGCTTTGGATTTATTAAATCTGTATTGTGTTGGTAAAATTGAATTTGATTTTTTAGTTTGAAAATGATTTGTTTACATTTCCACTTCGAGATTTTGTTCTGCAATTTTAGTTTAATTTCATGCTTATTAGTTGTTTGAATTATTGTAAAACCTTTATCTAGCGTGAGCAAAGTGTTTTCCTTCACATTCGTTTAATTTAATATCCTGAAAATGTTAAAAAAAAAATGAAAATTATTAACTTCAATATTTTTTGAACATTTGTAAACAAAGCTCTGAAAAAATTGCGGGAAAATTCAAATATTAAAATAACGGTTTTATTTCTTCTCTCTTGCAAGAGATCTTGTTAGAGAAGCCCTAACGTTTACATAAATTTTTTTGTACAGATTATGTCTTCACAAGTCGCCAGAAATGTTCAGTTTTATCTCGCAATCCTCTATGTAAAATCAGTCAAAATGCTTTAAATATGCCATTTACATACACAGATAGGCATTGTGTGTGAGAAAAAATAAAATATTTTGCGTGTCTGTTGGAGATCAAATTTTCTACTAAATTTATGCCTTTCAATTCATATTATGCATAAACAAATTCTGAATAATTCATTTGTACGACAGACGAGATTTCTGCTTTTTAGTTATTCATTATTTTATTGTGTGTAGTTCTTTTTTTTCTAGATTTATTTCAAGAGATTGGAAGGAACTTATTGTTTTTGAGCGTTACTCTGAGCACCACTTTGCTTGCATGCATGCTTTATAATAAAATAATTCAAACAAACCAATAAATTTAATTGAAATGCCATGCACATATGAGACGTATGTTGGCAATATTCACTCGTCTACATGGTAAGTAATGAACAATTTTGAAAACATAGTTTTAAAGCGAGTTGTGGGCAGGTTGTGAGGCTTTGGATCGTTGTTTGGTAAATTGATGCTGGATGTGTAAAAATTTGTATTATGAAAGCAAGGATGATTCAGTTTTTCAATCTATTTTACACACTTTTCTGGATTAGATTGAAAAATTCGATAACTTCACATTTTTTGCTTTGAAATAATTCAAAAATTCCAAATGCGCCTTAAACACTGACATGCAATTATTCCCTTACTTGCATTATTCTGTCGCCTGAATATTCATGTATTGCTGAACTAATTCCTTACCAATTCTACAGCGATAATTCACATATTTTACCTATTCATTTATTTATTGCAATAAAAAAATTATGTTGAGGACTCGACATGCATGCAATCGTAGTCAAAACACATATATGTACAACATATTCCACCCAACGGTCATAAAATCGCATTAAATGCACAAACGTGATTATGTTGTAGCGTGTAGAATGTCTCGTGATCCATAAAACTCGCATTTCTGACATTTTTCTTCTTGTACTTTTTCCCCCATATCGCATGCATGCTTTAGCTCCTACAAATTTTTTTATTGCTTGCATTTTTATGAAGTTATGGTCATGACAGCAAGAATTTTATTGACATTTTCAAGGCAGACGGAAAAATTCTTTTTTTATGACAATCTTTTGAACCGAATTCTTCTTCATGTTCTCTTGAGCTCATTTTTTTCCATCTTGAATAGCTCTCGTATTTCTTTAAAACCTTATGGGAAATAAGCTTGCCTTAATAATGTATATTATTTCAAGACGAAGTATGTTTGTGAGAGAATGGGATCGAGAAAAATACAGAAGCATAAAGATAGATTATAGTATCAATCCAATTTATCTTTTCTGCACGTTCGTATGTATGCAGATTTTTCAAATCGAGAGGCGGAAATTTATGATTTTGATTATGAGTATCGGATGTCTAGTATGTGCCAAGAAATAGACACGGGGGGAGCAAAATTTCTAATCTTAATTCAATTTTTTTGTTTGCTCGAGGCAAAAAGTTTTCGCATCAAAAGTGCGTTCAGTAAAAATTGAAGCAAAAAGTTTCTGCATCAAAAGTGCGTTCAGTAAAAATTGAGGCAAAAAGTTTCTGCATCAAAAGTAAAAAATCAATAAAATTTAAATTCAAACTATTTGCACGCCCCGCGACTAAAATTTAGAAGAAGATGAAAAGATGTGCCATAATATCAAGATGCTCCAGTTTGATGTATTTTATAAGCTTTTGGGAATCCATTTATGCAGCAAACTACACAGGAAAAAACAGTTTAATGCAATAAAATTATAAAAGCTCAACAGGTTTGCAGGAGTAGAATGAAAGAGAGACAGACACAGAGAAAAATGTGCTCGTGGCTATATTAAGTAATCTCGGTCTGAATTTAATAAAATATTGGAATTTAAGCATAAAGTTGTGAAAGATTTATCAGAAATGAGCCTCACGTAGATATTGAAAATTTATTGATACCTTTAATTTATGTGATTTATCCAACTGACTCAGAAACGCACAAATATAATGAAATTAAAGTTTAATTAAATAAACGAAATTCATTTTATATATTTTTTGTGTTTTGCAATAATTATGGCATTAAATAAACACATTAAGGTAAATTATGGATGTTATGAAATAGAGAGTAACAGATATTCATGCATGAATATATTCAAGTGACGCGGACCTCAATTTAGCCATGAAGCTCACTCATTTAGTCATTTATTCATGTAAGAGAGTGCTGTAAACTTTTAAGCCTTAAATTATTAAATATCAAGTGCTAGTAACTTTTTTGGACTTGCGCAAATTTAAGATATATATGCAGAGATATTTTTAATGCCTTCCCAAGTCCAATGTGTCACAATATGGTAATATCGTACGATAGCAATCTCTCATTATATGGTAGAATTATTCCTATTTACACAAAGCTGGTCTCATGTTTTAGGGTGTGCTAACGGTTTGAAATTTTAATACACTCGAAAGAACTTGGTTGACGTCATTTTGGTAAAATACCTGACCGTTATTTTCAAATATTTTTAAGCCGTTATTTTCTTTCAAATATTTTTTGAGCGTTATTTTCAAATATTTTTTGATCGTTATTTTCAAATATTTTTTGACCGTTATTTTCAAATATTTTTTGATCGTTATTTTCAAATACTTTTTGACCGTTATTTTCAAATATTTCCTGAACGTTATTTTTCAAAGAGAATTTTTCTAGTAAAGTGATAATTTATTATTTTGTGTAGAATTTTGACGTCACCAATAATCAGTTTTAAAAATAAAATTTGCTAAAATGTTAAAAGCCAATATATTTTAGCACACCAAGGCTAATCAAGTCAAACAATACGAAAATTCTCATATTTCAAAGGTGGGTGTAAATGTTACGTAAAACAAATTTCGAGTTACCTAATCAGCTATTTGTCTAGAATAAATTTTGCATTCAACAAAAATGTTTACAGTGAAGTGATTAGATCAAAATTTCTCGTGTTTATCAAAGCACGAGTAAGTTTTCAAGGTGCTATTGCTTTCGACTGAATTGTTTATGTAACAGTTACAAAGTAATTAAGCACGTGTCGAATATTAAGCATCAAATGTGATTCAATTTTTAAAATTCAGAATTTAATTCATTTTTTTGCTTTTATTTGTTTTCATTTGTATGCAGTCACTGACTGAAAATTAAAATTCTTTATTTCCTTTCAATGTTTTTGCATTGTTTGAATAACAGATGAGTTTAAAAAAGGCGATGTTTTTTTCCCATCAAAAATTCAGTCAGAACGAGGACAACGTATGCACATAAGTTAAATAAAAAATGGCTTTAAGTCAGAATCGACAGTAAACAAAGATTTCAATGAAATATCGCCTACGTAATTGCTTGATGTTATATAACGAATTTTTAAAATTTAAATGAATGAAGCAAAAATAGATGCGAAAAATTTGAAATTTTAACAGTTACGAAATGATTTAAATTTCAAAAGAATTTTAAATGCTCCTTTAAAATACAGAATCAATGTAATCAGAAAAAGAATTCATCAGTAAAGATGTGAAGAAACGTTACACAACATGCTGAATAATATTCTCAATTTATTTATTTCTTTGATTTTTCCTTTAGCTTCTTTCAAACCCTTCTCTTTCAATGTTCTCGACTCATTTGTTTTATGTTATCCTTCATTCCTCATTAAATGAACTATATACATAGAAAATAAGTATATGCAAAATTACATAATGATAACATATGCAGATGTTTTTAGATTTTTTTAGACCTTTTATTTAAAGGGTCAGCTATTGATTGAAGAAAAGGCTAGAAAGGGCATTTGCAATTTGTTATCTTCCATTTCCTTCATCTTTACGGAAGTAGATATATTCTTTTGAATTATATATAAATAAATATTTATTCAGGATGTGATGTAAACCTTAAAGTTGTCTTTAAAGAATTTTTTTGTAGGAAAAGTTGAATGCTTTAAGAATGTCTACAAGCATACAGCTACTTCTGAGTGTGCTTTTGGCAATTTTTTTTGTTCAAGGATCTATTTAAGAGTTGCTTCTTAACGACAAACAGTCAAGGGCGTAGTCAATTTTTATTCTTACATCCATTGTTAAATATATTTCAAGGGGGCATCTGGACCCCATCCTGACCATCAAATGGAATATCCAGAAACCTCTCAAATTCAGTTTTTTAAAAGTAAGGGAAAAGTTTGAGCGAGTTTTAAGATTTTCCCTCACAAAACTAGGAAAATCTCAAAATATCATCTTTTAACCTTGTTGACACAATATTAAATGATCCATATGACAGTAGATCCATGACTGCGGCTGTAGACAAAATTTAAAATTGTGTTGATCGGATTATAAAGAGACAAAAGATGAAAAAATCTTTTATAAATCCATTGTTTTAAAACTTTTAAGGAAATCCTTCCGGCCCACGATATCAATGAAGTCAAGAAATTATGAAAATTGAATTTTTACAGCAGAACACATACAACACTCTTCCTTCCATTCTCATACAAATATTATGTTCAAAACCATTAAGATGGTATCGAATTGCGGATGTATTAAAGTATCATCTTATTATAGCAGCACAGAAAATTTCCCGCAAAATAAAAGAATTTTCCATTCAAAAAAAACAGCCTTTTTCTCGATGCCACAAAATATTGGTTTTTCTGGTAAACATCAGAACATACGAAAATAAAGACGAGAGGAACAAAGAAGAAATGAGTGCTGTGATGGAAAAAGAAATAGGAAAAAAAAGTTCTTCCGCATACTTTTTACGCTTTAAGCGCCTCGTTTAAAGAACTTTTGAGTCAATGACTCTCATCATAAATCACCGTCAATAGAGCGATTCAAATTAGGAGAAAACGACTATAAAAAATAATTGTTTGTGTTCTAAATGGCACTAAGGTATTATTTTTTTGCCTCTGACGATGTCAATCGACAGTGAAATGAAGCGTTTATCGTACTTCAACCGAAAATAGATGAAACTGTTTATTGTCTTTGCGGGTGCTTAAAATTCGTGTATGGAGCTGATCTCAAGCATTTTTTTAAATCTTCTCTTCTCATTCTTCTGCAATTAATTCGTATAGTTTTTGATGTTTGTTAGTTTGTTTTGGATTTTTGGAAATTAAATTTTTTGGTAATAATTTTTAACGGTTTTTGAAGATTTGAATTTTAAATGAAACAAATTCATAGAATTTTCCCCTTTTAACGTAGGTTTTGACCTTTATGAAGTGAAAAATTTGTAAATTTAGGTAAATTTTCTTTTTTCTGTGGTAATTGGTATAATTTAGTAAGTTTAAACAATGAGAATTGAAGAATTCTATTGATAGTAGAGCAATAAATGAAAAGTCGACACTTTTCTGAATTTTAAGTAAGTTTAATGTTGTTAAATATCAAGATAAGTTTTATAACACAAAAACTCTTATAAAAATAGAACTAAACACAAAAGCATGTACCAGTTTTGCGGCAATAATCCTCTAGTTTCATCACAATTCTGCATATCTCGATATTCATGGAAATTTTGTTTTAGAGCATAAATTTTTTTGGCATCGCTTCAAGCACAAAGTTTGGGGTTTGATTTAAATGAATATAACGAAACATCCAGTCCAAAACAGAAAGAAAAAATTAAACTAAAGAATCTAGAAAAATATTTGACTTTTTGCTCTAACATTATCTGAATGTTGATTGTTATGTATCTACTCCTCCTTCCTTGTGTATACTAACTTATGGGGTAAATATTTAGGCTCATTTCATAACCAAAAAAACGAGAATGAAAAATAAGAAAGAATAGAAATTCATGAAAGGTCGACCTTAACCTTTTTATCCTTTGTACGCTTTTTTTAGAAAATGGCACCAAAGGATCAAGAGGATGAGAAAGAGAACTTGTGTTGTGTCATTGAAATGAAAATATAGAAAACTTCCTTTGCTTTTTTTTGCTCTTTTGATTATCTATCCTGTTAGTGGCAGGATAACATCCGAACAAAGGAAAGGCAGACAATTAAATTTAACTAGAAAAATTCTCATTATTATTTAAAGTTTTTATCGATTCTATAAAAATTCATAATATGTGCAAACATTAGTGATTTTTTAGTCCTTTCATTATATTAGGAGTGAGCTTGTGAATTTTAGGATCCGTTTGAATGGTACGTAATGCTTTAAGGGGGGTCGGTAGCTGGAGTTTTGTTAAGCTTTATGTAAATTCTGTTCAAAGCACTACCAGAACACAGAAGGAAACTCTTAGGTTCCGAGCTAGTGGAAACAGCAATTATCAGAATGACTAAGTATTCAATTTTATTGAATTTCATTAAAAACTGGAGCTACTAACTTCTGTTTAAGTATATTTACAGCAAGCGGTACAATAGATTCCGGTTCAGTTGGATTCATCGAGTCGCTGACACCATTTTGCATTATTATTATTATTGTTATTATGAATGGGAAAGAAAATTGACATTTCTATCATCACCTACAGCTTATGGTTGGATACAAATCACTCATTAGATGACATTTCTGCTTGTGACCTACAAAAAAATGAAGTAATTAGTAAACGAAAGTAATTAGGAACCAAAGAACTACACAAGCCACTTCAATGTACAAATCCAGTTTAAACTCATTCATCTGCTCAAAATAAAACAAACAAAACTCATGCAACATTATTTTAAGAAGAAGAAAGAAATAAATTTGCTTTTATCTTTAAGCATATACAACGAACATCACAGTAAATTAAGGCGATACACTAATAACTTTCAATTTAAAAAGACGTGAATGATTGATGATTCTGATAGATGAATAATAAGAGGCGAGAAGAAATATTGAGCATGCATGCCTTTCGGTTTTAATTTCTCGAATAATTTTTCAATTAATTAGCAGTATTTTAATTAAATTCTTTGTGCTAATGCTCCCCAATTTTTCACGTGAAGACAATAACTTCGAGCTGTGAATTTCCTTTTATTTCTCGTAGAGAGGCAAAAATTGTGAGCTCATTAAAATCAAGATAATAAAGTGAGTGAGTGTCTGGTGTGTATTTCTATTGTCACAATTATAAAATAGAAAAAAATTCTTTTTGACTCAAGTTTATTTCAATTTTTATTTTAATGTTTTTTTCGTTTTGGCAAAAAGTCAAAGAGAAACGGTAAAAGAATGTTTAATATCTTATTAGCGCGTGTCGTTTATTGTACATGCATTGTGTCGTGAGATTGATGTCGTTGATATAAAAATTTAAAATGATTGATTTGCCTAAAATAATAGCTTTCGTTGATTTGAATTAGAAAAGTTTCTTTTTAGCTATCTAACGGAAAAGTTAATGACATTAGATAATCACATTAATTTTTAATTTTCACATCATTAAAGCTGATCATCATCAAGATGAAAAATGTATTCTGTCTTGTCTTGATTATATCCTTGTCATGACTTGAGGCACATTCTTTGTGTTTTTTTATTGTAATTAAGATCGGAATTTGTTCATTAGTTAAATTAAAGAAATTGTTTCAATTTCTTTAAATTCGAGCTTCAATCATTTTTGATCGACTTCCGTGCTCGAAAGGAATTCAAGCTGTGAAGCATCCGGTAAGGGGTGTACCCAGGTGGGGGTACCACCCCCTCCATTTTGGCACTCTGATATAACTCACAACAGTACACGTTTTTAAGAGATTTTCATAAGAACTGGAGGAGAAGCGTCTTGTAATTTCATTTTTTATGGATTTTATTTTTAAATTATGTTGTTATGTTTAAATATGTGCATAGATTTATTCATGCTCAGAGAAATGAAGCTTGAAGTTAGAAAGAAAATTTTCACTTCATTAAAACTCTCAACAATATTATGACACGTTATACAAAATAGCCAAGCAGGGGTGTATCCAGAAATTTTTCGAGGGGGGGGGGGGTTAAATTTTATTTGTATGGACGGGAAGATTAAGCTCCCCCCCTTAGGATTTTCTCTTTAAAAACCTTAGCAAATTGAGAAAATTTCCTCAAAAAAGGGGGAGGGGGTTTGACCCCCAAAACTCCTTCCTGAATATGCCCCTACAGCCAAGCACTGATATAATGTTATGTCTTGCTATTTCTACAGATTTTGAGTGGCTTGCAATCTCCTAATAGCAAAGCATGTTGTTTTGTTTAAAGGAAAACAATACGAAGCTATAAAAAGTTATCATAACAATGTACACGCAAAAATAATTACGATAAATAACCAAGTCTTGAATATTTAAATTTAAACTCGGATTCAGACTCTTTTGTATAATAAAAAAATAATTAAAATTAAATTTCTTCTAGAAGTTTATAGTGATGACCCGGTTAAATGACGACTTGATGTTTATTTTACATTACCACCTGGAACAAAAAAATTTAACAGTCACGACGTCATTCACTTAAAATCTATTTGAATAATTATATAATGTTTAACGTCCATAAAAGGTACTAATGAAAATTTTTTAGCAGCTCTTTATTATGAAAATTCTACAGCATACTTCACCATCATATGAGAATCAATAAAATAAATAAATAAAGACTTTAAATTCAAATAGAACAGTCATTGGCACTTTAAGGACAATAATAGCCACAATCTATTCTAGAAGAAAGTTTCTCCGTTAAGACATCTTAATGCTTGAATTAATATTATTATAGAGAGCAATTTAGAAACTTTTAATCAACTGTAACGCATGGAAGTCTATAACCGCAAAGTTTCAAGTTCAATAAAATTCTTTTCACATTGAATGTTTTCTTTATGAAAAATTTCATAAAAGTTTTTCCTTTTTTCTTTCGAAATGAAATTAAAGAATATGAAGAAACCAAAAAGGTTTGAATTATATTTGGGATTGGGGCATGAAGCGAATTTGTGATTTGTGTTGGTTTATTTATCATTTCATGGAAAATGTAGCATTGTGATTTGTTTGCTAAAAGTTTTCTAGTCTTGTTCATCTTTATTATAAATTAGCTGAATCAAGATTAGTGAGCTGAAGTGGCTCGGTGATTCGGTTTTGTAGTTCTTTGATTATTCTAACTAGTGCAGACTCAAAGAGTGACCATGGGTTCAAGATTCGTACATGAATGTACTGGAAGTGAAGCTCGCAACCTTCCTTTGAAGGGTACAGACATTAATGTCACCAAAGGAATGGTTCAGATCCCACTACAAGATATAGTTCCCAGCTTATCACATATTTTCATAGGCAGCCTAGCGGACAGTATACATAGAAACAAGCGACCAGCGCTTGGCAAATAGCAACTAAGTGGTTGACGGTCGCTTGGTTCTAAGGAACTGGAATCAATGTACTGGAAGTGAAGCTCACAAATTAATTTGAATGCTACAGGTAGAAATGTCATCATAGGAATTGCCGTGTGGTCAACATTTCAATGTATGCCGTTCGGGATTGTCTTTGTAACATTCAGGATTGTAACATTGAAATCAAAACCCCAACACTTCTTAGGTGAGTTACAGAGAACTACTTACTTAAGATCAAGCCTCAGTTGTAGCATTATGCCGTTTATTTCATAATAATCCATAATAACGTCTCTTATCGAGACTAGAATCTATAAATTCTATTATATTAAACACAAAAACATTTAACCAGTACATTAAAAAAAACTTTTTCATCACTCCAAACTGAAACAAACAGACAGTTATGGATAAGGATACACGTTGAAAATTATTCCGTGCGTATGGCATAAAGTCCTGAATAAAACATATCATGACCTTCAATAAAGATCTATAAAACAAGGCTGAAATTTAGGATGACGTAATATCTCAGCCAAAACGGTCACGAAAATCCCGCATGTTTTAGAAACAATAATTCAGTCGAACACACACAAAAAAATCTTTAAAATGTGATGAAAAGTTTATTCTGTTTTCTCGCGAATTGTATCACAAATAATAATAATATCAATGAAATTTGGCAACAGAAAACTATAGAAATTCTATTATGCTTGTTTCTCATTCATGTATTTTTTTGTGAAGCATTTGCAGGATTTTTTTTATTTATAAGACCTAACACGATATCAATCTACATAAAAAAATTGTTTTAAACTCAGCACAAAATGGGATTTTTGCATGCTAAGCTTTACGTCCCATTACAAATTAGAATTGTTTTATGTACTTAAGGCAGAGTACGAGTGAAAGATAATATTCAACATAAAAACGAGATCTGATGCAACAAAACGTAATTTGTGAAATTTTTTCATCTTGAAATCCTTGCTCTGTTTTGCGAAATAAAGGCAGCAGCAGTGAGAGGGAGAGAGAGAGCACTGCGGGTTTTAAATTATGTGAGAAAAGTGCATATTATATAACCTATATCGTATGATAATATTTTCTCGTTTTTAAAAATACGAAGATGAAAATGTGAGATCATTTTTCACTAAATTTTCAACATGCGGCGAAGGCAACAACAAAGAAAATAACACAAACGGATGTATTTCCCATTATTGCGTGCGTGTGTGTGTGTGTGTGTGTGCGGGATGAGAGAAATGAGAGATGAAAAACATAAATATAGTTTTTCCGGCTACATCTTTCATTTAGACAAATTATGATCTTGCAAAAAATTATTCTCATGTCGCTGTCTTCTGTCAGCATGAAAAAAATTAAGCTGTTCATGGCTCATATAATATTAGCATTTAAAACACGTGGCGTGACAAGAGATTCACAATAAAACACGTACGCTCTATTTCCTCTCTCAACAATATTCATTCGTTTGCACTACACTTATTATTCTCTCGACAGTCTTGATTCTATGCTCACACACGATGATTGATGTTCTCTAAAGTGTTACATAATATCGTATTTCGGCGCATTTTTTTTATTAGAGAAAATGTCGATTATTGTTTGATAAATTTTTTCATGTCGGACTGATGTGATGATTAATGATGATATCAATCTAATCAGGGGTATTATTAATAAGTATGTTTGCTACCATTTTACTTGATTTCCACAGATATAAAAAATCGGAATGGAATTTTTTTTTGAAATTCTGTTTAAGGCATAAGAGTTTGAAATATGTTGTTTGGATTCTCATAACTACTTACAATTTGATGTAAATTTATTATGTTATATATTACTTAATATTTAGTAAGGAGACATGTGATTTTCACAAACTTTGTAAGTTTGTCCAAAATATATTTGGAAACTCAAAAATATGCAATGCAGTTTTCCATTGTAACGAAAGATCTGATCTGAATTTATTCAATAAAAATTATTATTTTATTTTAGTCTTATGAAAATGAATGCAAATTGAATTACATGATCAAACATAAATTATTATCCTTCATGAATTGAACCGCCTCTTGGTTTAACTTTTCATTAAAATTGCTAAAATCATTCCAAATTTCGCTTGCTTTTTCTGCTGCACCCTCAAGTCCGCCTTGAACTCCGCCACCAACTGCACCACCAAGGACAGCTACACCTGCGGCTGGTACATAAAGAGGTATCAAAGCTGTATTTTCACTTTCATTTAAAACTTTTCTGCAATTAGACGTAGCATTATCCATTCCTTTTTTCGCTCCTTCAACCGCACCTGCTATACCACCAACAATTGCTCCTCCTGCTGCAAACACACCTCCAGCGGCCATCACGCCAATGTTAGCTAAACCAACAGTTGCTGCAACAGCGCCACACAATAATGTTCTGAATAATGTTTCTGATTTAATATTTGATTTAAATATATCTATTCTTTCTTGTTCATTTCTTAATCGTTCAGTTAGTATTAATTCTAGTTCACGACTTTCTTCTGCTTTTCCTCCATTCTTATTTTTTTCACGAATTTCCATCAGCAGATTTTCTGCCTGTTTTTTATCCTCTTCTGCCATTTTTGTAGCTTGTCTTTCCTTTTCCAATTCAGCTTGTTGTTTCTTTGCTTCCTTTTCAATTTTCATGATGTTGAATTCACGTTGTTCTTTAAATTCAACATAGATATTTTGCAATTTTTCACAAAGTTTGGCTTTAAATTTTTTTTCATGTTGCTTGTTGCACATCTTAGTTTCTTCATCGTACATCTTCAATACTCGTTCCATGCACTTTTCGTGAACAATAGGTATGGTCTTAACATTCACCAAATCTTTATTCCGATAAATAGCGAGCTTATAGTCACTGACGCATTTTTCAATTAAATTGTTTAGTTGACTTTCCACTGTCAATTCGAAAATTGTTTTTGTTTCGGGTAATTCGGTGGATACAAATAGGTCCAAATATTGATCGATAAAAGTCTTCATTTCTTTGCCTTTTAACTCCTCAGAATTAACTTTTTTTAATACCATGTTTTTGGGTAGTAAAATAAATTCTATGAATTTTTGAAATTCATCCCTAAAATCTTTATCCATTACAGACCAGCAACCTTTGTAAGCTTTACGATTCGTAACTTTTTTCCCAGGATGTGGTAACAAGCAGCATCCAATTAAATCAAAAGAACTTTTAATAAATTCACGGACTGATCGCAATTCCGGTTTTTGTGTGGGATTACTCATGAGGACTTTTTCTTCAAAATATTTTTTTCCTCCATCTAAGCCAAAATCGAATTCTTCTTCATTTTGCCAATCTCTTACGAGAAATATTAAGTTTTGAAAAGCCTTTGCGACATTTTCTTTCTTTTTAACACTATATTGAGCGAATTCAACAGCAAATTGTAAGTACTGGAGTTGATCTTCCTGAATAATATTTTTCAAATTCAGGACCTGAATGGACGAAATTAAAGTACTTAGTGCAAAAATTCTCGAGTTGTCAGTTGGTGTTGATTGACTATCAAAAAGACCTTGAGTGTCCATTATGAAAATAGCGATTTTTTCACCAGTTCGATCCATTGTATAAAGAAAGACGTCACTCCACATGATAATTCCGTGGGTGTTGCGATCTGTCCCTGCGGACCATGAAAATCCACTCAAAGGCTCATCCGGATTTCCCATCCATTCCTCATTTTTCTCGAAAATAAATTTAGTTACTTTCGTTGGATTGTTAATGGATGGAAACTGTAATTGAAAATATATTTAATTTAGGTATAGTAATAATTATAAATAATTAATTTAACTGTCATACTTACATGAGCATACAAAAATCTCAGGCAATAATCCAGGAAGAAACTTTTTCCACCACGAAATGCTCCAACCAATGACAAAATCACGACCTTGCGGTCTTGAATTTCAGGATGATTGAAGATTTTATCAAGTTCATCACTTTCCTTGACAAACTTATTCGAGTTTGAAACACTTAGAATACTTATTGGCTTTCCAAAAGGATGATCTTGCATTTTTTGAGACATTTTTTTTAGTTTTTAAAAATTTGAAGTGAACACGTCAGCACTACGAACAAAAGTGAATATATTTCTTATTAAAAAAGGGTGCGCAAGATATAAAAATATAACATTTTTTTAATATTTCACAATATTTTGTAAGAGTACAAATCGCATTATCATTTTTGGTCATATGTTCTTTTTCTTTTCCTTATCAATTTTAATTTCTTTTTTTTATCATTAACTTTCGCATGGAACTCGGAACGTGTTTTTAGTATAATCGAATTTTGTCATCAAATCCACAACTTCACTATCTCCACCAAAAGTAAAGATTTTTATGTCAAAATTTAATGTAAGACTAGATAAGATGGACTTAAGTGCCAAGCACAAAAGTACGTCATCACAAAAAATTTACTCAAAAAGTAAATATTTTGATAGAAAAACATTTGATCCTCTATTTTTTTAAAAGAAATATACGTATATATTGTATTATGGTCACCCTATTTATATGAAGTTATTGATAAGGAAAAGAAAAAGAACATATGACCAAAAATGATAATGCGATTTGTACTCTTACAAAATATTGTGAAATATGAAAAAAAATGTTATATTTTTATATCTTGCGCACCCTTTTTTAATAAGAAATATATTCACTTTTGTTCGTAGTGCTGACGTGTTCACTTCAAATTTTTAAAAACTAAAAAAAATGTCTCAAAAAATGCAAGATCATCCTTTTGGAAAGCCAATAAGTATTCTAAGTGTTTCAAACTCGAATAAGTTTGTCAAGGAAAGTGATGAACTTGATAAAATCTTCAATCATCCTGAAATTCAAGACCGCAAGGTCGTGATTTTGTCATTGGTTGGAGCATTTCGTGGTGGAAAAAGTTCCTTCCTGGATTATTGCCTGAGATTTTTGTATGCTCATGTAAGTATGACAGTTAAATTAATTATTTATAATTATTACTATACCTAAATTAAATATATTTTCAATTACAGTTTCCATCCATTAACAATCCAACGAAAGTAACTAAATTTATTTTCGAGAAAAATGAGGAATGGATGGGAAATCCGGATGAGCCTTTGAGTGGATTTTCATGGTCCGCAGGGACAGATCGCAACACCTATGGAATCATCATGTGGAGTGACGTCTTTCTTTATACAATGGATCAAACTGGTGAAAAAATCGCTATTTTCATAATGGACACTCAAGGCCTTTTTGATAGTCAATCAACACCAACTGACAACTCGAGAATTTTAACTATTGGAACATTAATTTCATCTCTTCAAATTTTAAATCTTAAGCACCAAATTCATGAAGATCAACTCCAATACTTGCAATTTGCAGCAGAATTTGCAAAATTTTGTACGAAAAACAAGGATGAACCTGAAAGCAAACCATTTCAAAACTTAACTTTTCTTATTCGCGATTGGGAAAATGAAGAAGAATTTGAGTTTGGCTTAGATGAAGGAAAAAAATACATTGAAAATGTACTTATGATTAAACCAAGCCAAAGAGAAGAACTAAAATCAGTCCGCGAGACAATTGTCAATTGCTTTGAAGAGATTAAGTGCTGTTTATTGCCACATCCAGGAAAAATTGTAGCAGGTCGTAGAAGTTATAACGGTTGCTGGTCGTCAATGGATGAAGATTTCAAAGCTGAAATGAAAACTTTTATTGAATATCTTCTGCTGCCAGAAAATATGAAATTGAAGAAAGTAAATTCAAGGGAAATAACAGTAAAAGAAATGAGACAATTCAGTCAAGGTTATCTCAATTCATTTGAACTAAATGAAGTCTCGACTACTACTATGTACGAATTGACGGTTGAAAGTCATATGAATAATATAGTTGAAAGTTGCATTGATAACTACAAATTGACAATTTATCGCAATGCAGATTTACTAACGGAACAGAACATTCAAATTGTTCATGAACAATGCATGAAACGAGCATTGGAGATGTATGATAAGGAAACGAAAATGGGTACCGTCGACCATGAACAAAAATATAAAGCTAAATTAGAGATGGAAATTGTAAAAAATTTTGATTATTTTAAAGATCAAAATGATCAAAAGTTTCAAGTAATTGAGAAAGAAAAAGTAAAGCAACAAGCAGCATTGGCTAAAGAAAAACAGCAACGACTAGAGGCTGAAGAAGCCAGAAAAGACGCCGAAATTAATTTAAAACAACTTGAATTAAAACGAAATCAAATGGATGCAGCTGAATACGAAAAGCAGAGAATAATGTTCGAAAATCGAGAACGTGCTGAGCAAATAAGACTAGAAAATTTTGAAACTAGATCATGGGAAGAGACCAGTTTTCGACAAATTATAATTATGGCTATTAATGCTGTTTTAACTATCACTTCTTTTACATCCGTGGGAATGGAAACTGGATTGGCTGCAATGAATAATGCAGCTGCTTTTTTAACAGCTGCAAAAACAACAATGCAAAATACAGCTTCTGTACATAATTGCTCAATTATGTAGAGATATCTGTAAATTTCGTATTTTTTATGATTTATTAAATTTACCTACATAACTTTGTAACGACATCGCATGAATAATTTCAAATATTTTAAAAGTTTCTAATAAAATGGTTTGATAAATTGTTTAAAATATAACGTTTGAAAATTCTTTGTGCTACAAACTGAAACTATTCTCGATTAACATTTTTTGACAGGGGTGCCGAACAAAAGCTGTATTATTATTTTCCGAAAAATTCAACAAAAAAAATCGAAAGATTTTTTCCTTCATGCGGGATTTTTCAAAAATTTAAAAACCGTTATTTTAGAGCAATATTTTAATTGCATTTTGATGCAAATGTATATTTTGCGTATGCATGTATCGACAATGATTTTCTAATTTTAAACGAAATTTAAGGAGAAAAAGATGATATTCTAAATCAAAAGATAAAGACCGTTCGCCCCCCTTAATTTCTGGATCGTTTTAGTTAAATTTCCAAAATGCGTGAAAATTTCACCGTCCTTCCTCCCTTTCTCCACAGAAAAAAAAACATATTGTTATTTTAACTGCATGCTGTGTCGTGAAGGAGGAAAATGAGAAGCAAGAAAATGTTTTTCTCTTATTCTTTATCACAGTTCTCCATCGTTGATGTCCGGAAACATAAATATACATTTATCGTAATATAAAAATTATACGGAGGAACTGAGGAATGGTTAATTTCAAAGGGAAATTTATTTAATTTATGGTCATGATGGAAAAATTTGCTCTCACTTAAGGATGAATATAAGAAAAGATGACATAACGCAAACACTAGCAATTAAATAAATCATCTTCAAGTAATTAAATTTTCATTCTCTCATCTTGATATGGTCTAGCATTTAACTCGATATGCATCATAGTAGATGTGTTTTGGCCTTGCTTAAACCACATTAATTAATAATAGAAAAGGAAAAATATTATGTCTGGATTTTTTTTATAGAAAATTATCAACAAATTGCGTCGTCATAATATAAATTGGCGGCACCATTTAGTTTTATAAGAACTGTGTTTCCTTTCCTTCCTCCTTCTCAGGATGTTGTGTAATCATCCTTTACGACTTCTCCTTCTCTTTATGGCTTCTTCAGTGTATCTTCTTTTTTAAGAATGAACGTTATACAGCTACTACGACTGGATGAATAGGAGGCCAAATAAATGATGTTTTAAATTGAAAAGTCAAACTTTAACTTTCAAAATTCGTCATTTCTGAAAAATACATTTTCTGTTGAATTTTTGAAAACAAAATCTAAAATTTGAATTTTAAAAAACCGTTAAATTATAAAAAAGTTAGTCAGTTTTCAAAACTTCAATCAAATGGATGAGGACAGTTTAGTGATTGAAGATTAATCAGACCTCAGCATTCAAAACTAGATCTACAGTCAGAAGTGTAGCCAGAGGGTGGACTGCTCCACCTAGTCACTAAGGTTATACTCATAGCTTCATTCTCATTAATTATTTTAGCAATGATCATAACAACTTTTTGCTGTTTAACCATTTCTCGATTATTGATTATTATGATTATAATGTCAGAACAATGCGTATATTGATGGCTATATGAAGCTTCTTTGCGTTCCAATTTCAGAAAGAGAAAATGACGAAATCTTTTGTATCAACCAAATGAGAACTAAAATCAATATTTACTATCGATTGTTGAAATGAACGAAAATTGAATAAAAGATCCGAAAAGAATTATGGAATGAGATGATGATGTAGCAGGGCAATATCTGATAATATCTGTCCTCGCCACAGCGATGAATAGCTTCATATCACCACAGGGAAAACTGAATAATGGTCCGAAAAAATTTGAAAGAAAAGTCATATTTATTACATCGTATGATCCACTCTTATTTTTAGCCATTGCAATTTTTAGAGAACAAAGGAAGGGGATTTTATGGCACTTCTTTGTATTCTGCAAAGCAATCATTGTGAAGGATAAACAAATGGAATAAGAAGACATTCTATTGTCATTAAAGTGTTTATGACATTTCAGGGAAAATTTGTGTGTGGAAATGGAACTTTTAATTTTATTTTGACCGTTTAGATGGTTAGAGGGTATTCAACAGTTGCATAAAGCTAGAGTAGTTTGGAATTTTACGAACGTATTTTTTTAATTTTACGTACGTGTCTGTAAGTTTGTGAGTATCACATTGAGTGATCGATCTCTGGTGGGAATCGAACCCACGTACTCACAAGAGAGTGATACAGATTTCCGGTCTGTTGCCTAACCACTCGGGCACAGAGGCCTTACTCTCGCACTGGCAGATTCGCCTATATATGGTTCGATACCCCAGATTCCACTCTGCTCAGACACCACAGTATCCTAAATTTTCAAAACATTTTCTTACTTAAATCTTTTCAAACAAACCCTCAGCATTAATTAAATCCATTAAATATTCATCACTTGCATGTCTTTCTTCAAAAGAAAATTGTCGCTTTAAGATTTCTTTCTCATTTCAATTTATCATCAGCTCGTTTCTTCATGTTATTCTCATCAATCCGCTCTGAGGCGCTTCACAATGAATGCAAAAGAAAAAAAAATAGTTTTTAACACAAAAATTCAATCACATGAACAAAACTATCAACTTCCCTCGGCAATGAATGGGATAACAAAAAAAACTTTTTACATATAATAAAGCACGGATATGCAATAATGGATGTCGATGTATAGAGCTGCAGTTACAAGGAACAATTTTTAGCAACATCTGATGCAATCTCATTCAGCTCAATAGAAAGGATGTGTGCAACGAAAAAAAAGTTGATACCATTCAATTTTCTCCCATCAATTTTTATATGTCGAACGTAACGAAAAAAATTGCTTTTCGTACTGAACAATTGACACGATTTTTGTGCTAAGATATAAGCAAGCTTGTGCATGAGAGACATCACCAGCCATCTATAGTATGCATTGAATGTCAACTACTTTTTAAATTGCTTTTGACTTTAACTTTAGTTGATGTAGAAATATTGTGATCTGGAAGCGAGCAAATGACTCAAGTGCCTGAAGTAATTTCACTTGCATAACTTTAGTAGAAGCTAGAGTCTGTGCGATAATCCCAGATATGGATATTCTTAAGAATTTACATAATATTAAATAAAGTTGATGATCTTTTGTAAACGTTTTGCCTTCCGACTCAAACTAACAAGAATAATTAAGTTGTTGCCCCATGTTCTTTTGTGCAAATTGAGTCTTATTGCCAATAGCTTGTCAACATGAGTTTTAACGGTTTAACACTTTATTTTTATGTTGTAAGTTTATTAAAAAAATTATCTCCGTTTGCATGAAATTCTTAAGGATTTAAATAATGAAATAGAATTTTTTGGGGTTAAATTTTCACCCTTGTTGAAAAATAAATGTTTTCTTATAAATTATGTTAAAAACTTTGCTATATATCCTGTATATCATAGAGACTATCTTAGACTGTATATCCTAGGGTGCATCATCTTATGAAAAACAGCTCCTTTAATTACTGAAAATGTCGTGAGGAATGTACGAATCCTTGTCATATCGACAACACTTTATGTAATGATTGAGAAATAGGATTCTTGTGGGAATCAAACCCACGTCCTCCAAAAAAGAGGATTACTGATGTTCGGCCTAGCCACTCGACCATAAAGGCAATGTGGCTCTTACTCTCGTACTGAGATATTCGCCTACATATGGCTCAATGCATAAAATGTAGCATTTCTAAGGTTAGATTGCCCTTGAAAAAGAGAAAATTTCTATGAATACATGAACAAATTTGACTGACAAACATCAAAACTGATTCATGGTCATTAGAATAATCATGAGTCAGTTAACTTGAATTATTTCATAACATAACGGAACATTACAACTGAAATTTTTCATCTGCTTTAGTCAGAACTGTCTGACATTGTGAATGTAGCATTGAGAAAATAATAACGAGAGTAGAATAAAGCTTCCTGATCATTTAACATGACTAATTCAACCTGTCTATTACTTAACTATATAGAATTTTAATTAGAGACATAAAATTACAGCAGAGAGAAACAAAGAAGAATAGAATAGCAGCTGAATTACTTACGAGATTCATTTCTTCACTGAGACTGCTGGGGGGATAAGAAAGAGGGTCGTTCACAAATGACGTCAATCGAAAAATGGGAATTTTAGATCTTGTCTTCTTTTATGGAGTATCAGACTCCCTTCCTCTCAAAACTTTGGACGTCATTTGTGAACAACCCCCAAAAGCTGAAGGAAATGAGATTTGTATTCGTTCAGTTCAATAAAGTTTAATTGAATTTTCAAATCTACTGTCTTTATTACATCAACTGAGGGACTTGGCAGCAAAAGTTTTAACTTATAAAATCCATAAAGAAGTTCATAAAAAAAACTATGAACGGGAGAAAAAGAAAAACATTAAAAGTTTTCTATGAAAAAAGCACAAAGGGGGAACCTTGATGAAAAATTTCACGCTTCTTCCATTCTATAAAGTTTCTTGTGTCAATAAAGACGAGTGTGTACTTTTGCCATCAATTTTCCGAATGAGCAAATCTTTATGTATTTTTTTTAAAATATGAAGGTGAAATAAATTAAAGAAGAAAGCGAAAATTCTTGTAAGGAGGACAGTATTTATTGTCAAAAGTATATTAAGATGATGTGCTATATTCATTAGCCTCATGTTTAACATCTTTTTTACGAGGAAATTACACGGCACTGTGAAGTGCATAAATAAACGCAATAATTACTATTGTGAGATGATGAAATCTTTATTTTCATGTTTCTGCATTTTTTACTGGCTCATTACTGTAATTCTTTTATAAAATACTGAAGAGTAGCGACAAAATAGTAGATTATAATTGTTTAATGAATTTAAATTTTACTATTGAGAAACGTCTGGAAAATTTAACTATTTTGAGAACTTTTAAAAAACAAGTGAAAGAATTTTAATTTTTTAAAAATTTAACGGTTTTCAAATTTTTGAATTCATAAATTTCAGTGACTTCTGAAAACTTGAATTTTCTTTTTTAAATTTTCAAAAATTTAACGGTTTTCATGTTTTTAAATTTGTTAGCTTTCGAAAAATTTGAGAATTTTCAAAATTCAACGGTTTTTGATTTTTTGAATACCCACAAAAAGTTTTGTTTCATTCTAAAATTCAACGGTTTCCAAAAATTTGAATTTCAAGTTTGAATACTATTCAAAAACTAACGGTTTTTATATTTTTAATTCTTTTTAAATTTAGATAGGTATTTTTCAATTTCAAAAAAATTTATTAATATAAATACGAAATCAAATTCAAAAGAACTTTCTAGAAAAATCTCAAAACCAAACTTTTTCGATTTTTTTAACAAAAAGCCGAATACAAACATCACTCTCAAAGCTATTAGTTAATTTATTTTCATTTATTTCAGCGACTACAATAACAATAAGTCTCACTTATTTCGCGGTTTTCGTTTAATATGATAAAGAATTTTTTGCGTTGATATTTTTTGGCACACAAAATAAATGCGGATATGTGTGCTCTTTTCAAAACGTGCTATGTTATTTAATCCCATCATTTTGCATATATTTTGGTACTATTTTTGTTTCTACACTCAATTGTGCTATTATTATTTTTGCATTAAAAATAGCAAAATAGCGTAAAACCATATTTTTATCCTTCCGACCTGTGTCCCATTCATCTATTTTCGTTATCATCAAGTCTATTAGAACATGTGTACGTGAGAAAAACAGTGAGCAAAAGAAGAAAAACTGAGAGGAGTCATCGATCTGCTTACATGTATGTGGACCAGAATCTACTTTATTTTATATTAATGAATGAATAAGAAACAAGATACATTGTATAAGCTGTAAGAGAGAAATCATGTCGCCAAAAATAATAATGAATAACCCGACACGTGTAGTCTGATTATCTAATCACATTAACGCCCTCACTTTGAATTTCTTTTTAGAACATTTTTTGAAAGACAAAATAGCTTCACTGTCTGTCCATACGTCTGTCTGTCTATATGACCGTTCGTCTGTCTGTGCAAAGTCTCTCTAATCATCTAGTTTAACTATTTTTGATTCAGCTATGTGAAAATGTATGCTTGAGTCAATAGCATGGTCGAAAAGTCTGGTGTTTAGTTTTTGACCGTTATTTTCAAATTTTTTAGCCGTTATTTTCAAATATTTTGTGACCGTTATTTTCAAATTTTTTTAGCCGTTATTTTCAAATATTTTGTGACCGTTATTTTCAAATATTTTGTGACCGTTATTTTCAAATATTTTGTGACCGTTACTTTAAAATAGTTTTTGATCATTAATCTAGCGTATAATCAGTGGAAAATACGCTGTCGTCGATAATGAATAATCAATTTATATTATTTTCTTACTGCTAAATACAAAATATATTGTGTCCCTGCATATAATAAGAGTCTCTCATTCTTAAAGAGATACTAAATTAATGATGACAAATTCTACTACACCACCACAAACATGCAGAGATCACGTTGATTTTGAGTTCATCTATTGTTCGTCACGCCACTTTAAAATTAAATAATAAATATTTCTGTGATAGATTTACCATCAAGGTGTACGTGTTGATTGTAAGGGAATTGAGTTTGTTGTCTCAGTGACTTCAATAACATCCTCAAATTTCTTTACTTTACAGTTACTTTTATCTCTTACGACCACTCTGAAGTAAGAAGAAATTTTACACTTTATCTCATTTTTTTGCGAATTTTACGACGCGCCGGCGAAAAATGTCATTAGCATATAGTAGCTGTAGTAAAAAAGTTTGTTTTTCTTTTATTTTTTTTCTTACTACACGTTTTTTTCTTCTTTCTTTTTTTAATGTGAAAGATTTAGTTTTAATTTGTGATATTTTTCTTCGACGAGAATTTCTTCTGATCTGCTGTCTCTCACATATGAAAATGTCTTTCTGCTATTTCATCTCGTCATACCTTTTTAGATTTCGAAATAAATTCTCATCAAAAAAATTTTAATGTTATTTTCAACAAACTGATTTAACTGGGGTCGTTTTTTGGGAATTTATTTACTCGCAGAGGAAAGCAGACGCACTCTTAAATACCATTGTTCAATGTGTCTCAATGGAACCATTATTGACCATTTTTGGGTGAAGAAATATTTTGTAAATTTTCGAGAAGGAATTTGAATTTTTTAAATACAAATGCCAATTTTTAGAAAGGCAAGGTCGAATCTCTTGGCTATGCTTCTGGTTCACCATTATATTATCAAAATAATTTAACTTCTTATCATTTCACCCTACTAAGTTTGTTCTACAGTTCATTTAGGTACTTTTATTCAGGCGGATTCAGGCATACTCACTCAGATTAATAGTGTTAATATAGGACAACAGTACATTTTCGATATTTGGTTCCTTAATTTTCGAATGTGTTCGAAAATGATTTGTTTACATTTTTATTCATTAATTTTTATTTTATTTGATGTTATTAAACACTTGAAATGATTTAAGTGTAATAATTGATATCAATTAATTCTATTATTGTCGTTTTGTATTAACAAAACGCATTGAATAGTTCAAAAATCATAAATTTTCAATTTGAATGATTTTCAAACTCGAAATCTTATTGTAAACAAACATGAGAAAAAGTGCGGGAAAATTCAAATTTATAAAAAACTAACTGTTTATTTCTCTCGTTTAATACTGGATATAGTTGACATTAAGACAGAATATCATCAGAAATACAATTTACTAAAACAATCTACTTAATTTTACTCGGATAGTAACAATCAGATAAAGATTAAGATGAAGTAATAACTTTTATAAAATCGACCATTAAAATCATTCGCTTCTGTCTTAATCATTTATATAAACGTGAATATACTGTCGCTGTTTAGATCATTAAGTTGCTTGATTAAAATGTCAAACTAAGGAAAGCAATTTGCTATATAGTAAATAATGATATTAATAAACCAAAAAAAAAAACAAGAAAAAATGGGATTTTTTGAGGATTCGCATCAAAACTAATTTATTAATTGAAATACTTTGGTGATTGTGTAAGTTTGTGCTATAAATGTCTGTGGCTAGATGCTAGTTGTATAGATATTTTTGGCTGCTGTTTTGAAATTGATACGATTTTAAGCTCATAAGTATTGTCATGCCATACATCCACTTGCACATTAAATCAATAATTAATTGGGAAAACGTATCAATCTAAAAATGTAAATAAAATAAATCCTCACAAATTGTTTGAAAAGATAGACTTGATTGATCGATGCGTTGAGAATTTTTTTTTCATATTTTCTGCTATGAACATCAATAAATCTATGTCACATTCCGCCTTTTTTTCGTTCACACAGGTTATCAATAAAATATTATAAAAGCTTTATGCCGCATTTTTATTGATAACTAAACTTTTTATCGCATTATGCACTATAAAATGAAGGGTGTCCCATAAATTTTTGTGGATATTTATTTTCCCCGGAAATTGAAATTTATGAATAACAATTTAGATTTGTGCTGATATTGATATTTTGTGGCTTGCCTAAACGAAATTGCATATTATTGTCTGCAGTGTTGGTACGTCCACTAAATGTTATGCATCTATTTCATAACATTTATCACATAATATAGACTAGTGCTGGGGTTGCCTTTTTTATTGGTTCCAGCTCTGGCCAGCAAACGGAGTCCGGGAAGGTTGAAGCTAGGGAAGGTTGAAGCTAGACACTTGGGTACGAGAGACATCATCATTTTTCACATACACTAGGTCCAAGAATTTGTCCCTCTAATCCCCTCTCCCTGGCTATCTACCTAACTAGGTCAAATTCTGACGATGCGCTACAATACAACACTGGATATCTATCAAAATACTTAATCATAAAATGCCAGACACAACTTCAAGAGACACTCATTAATGCATTATATCCATGTTATAAATTATATCAAATTTTTCATTTCGTTTAATACACATGCATTAGGTTATTATCAAAAAAAGCTAAAAACTGTTATCATAGTTCCATTTCACATGTGCACATATTCATGAGCTGAACGATATAATCAAATGGTTTTACATGACATATAATAAATATATCAACGCATCAGCAAGAAGAAGAAGAAGAAAATAATTTCATTTGATTATTTGTTGGATTTTGTTTAGCACGATTCATTACGTATGTTGACGTTACATTTTTGTCTGATGGTTTACAGCACTCGCTTAAATTTAGGTCAAGATCGCAAAAACCTGCTTTTTTTCTGTTACTGCTGTATTTGTGTCAGTGCTTTTATTATGTCTTTCTTCTCTTTTCGTCTCTACCTTTACTCAATTTTTCTTTTGCTTTATGCTGCTGCTACTTACTGAAGTTTAACACAATTTATTTTTGCCTTACTTTTGAAATAAGATTATTACAAATTTTATAATAATGAAATTGTGAAAATATAGCCATTTAAGAGCTGCTGAGTCGAGAAAATATCTAGCTTGATATCTTTTAATAAGTAAATTGGCTTATTTTTACTATTTTTGTAGATTCTGGAATTTTGGCGGGAAATTTTTGTTTACATTCTCACCTGGAGTTTTTAACTCTAGAATTTCATCTCAAATTACATTTTTTATGCATTCTGAGTTGATAATCGAGTAAATAATTAGTGAGCAAAGGAGTTTGCATCTTAATTCACCAATAATTCAGTCCAGAAGCAGAAGTTTTTAAAATATTCAAGTAAATGGCGGGAAAACATTTAAATGCTAACCTTATGACGGCCAGGCGGACAATATAACTTAAAAACAAGCACAATCTGCTTGGAAAACGGCAGCAACTTGGCCATCGTATTCGGGATAAAATTAAACTTTAAATCAGCATTTATTTAACTTAATGTTACAAAGTTTTATGACCTTAAGTCATTAATGATATTTTCCTAATGCAATTTCCCTTCATTTCTGCATGCAATTGACTATGTTGTAATCCTTTTGAGGTAGAAGCAGAGAGAAAAAGTATAAAAAAGTTTCTGGTATCTAGAGGAATTCTTTTCTATTATTATTATTATGAATAGAGTACATGAAAGTCATATATTTAATGTAAGGGAAATAACAGAAGAAATATTGCATACATTCATCCATAATTCATAATATGCAAGTTAAGTGAGTATGTTTAATAAATCATGACACTATTTATGAATATTTTATATGAAATTTTTCCTCTGTCGCTCTTCACTTCTGCTATCTGTGTTAATGGAGGTAAATTGTGAGGAAGATGACACGAACTTGCAGTAAAAAAGCTCTCTTGGTATACTTTTATGCATTTTTCATTAACATTTCAATACACAGCACTAAATTTGAAATTTTTATTCCCTTTTTTCTTCCTTTATATTTTTAAAGTTATAAAATATTCATGGGAAGAAGTGAAATGAAGCGAAGTTAATGAAAAAGTAAAATATCGTGACTTGTTGTCTACTTTAAATAAGATACTGTCTCTCGAGAGCATCCCGCAACATGAAGACAAACTAGAAACACTTGAAAAATGAGTCACAGTAAATTGTCATTAAATTTAAATATTTCATGAAACTTAATGTTGAATAATATTCATAAGTTACAAAAGAATGTCAATTTAAAGTCTGTGAACTTATTTACTCACTTTTTTACATTTCATTTGCTTATTTTTTTTATTGCTATTTTTTTGTTGTTTCGACTTGTTTATTATTATATGAACTCAATTTCATTTTATTGTTGCCACATTTAAAGTACACACGTTTGCATAATCGACTCTTTTTTCAAATTTCACATTACTTATTTAACATGATCATGATGTATATACCCAAGTTTGTGGCATTTTTTCTTCTCTTCTCTGTCTGTTTCGCATTGAATCAATCAATTTGTAACTAAATATAACCCAAAAATTATGAGTCAACTTGTGTCTATCATATTTATCAGCTTATAGTTTTTTAAACTCACTTTTTGTGAAACCTTAGTTATTTTTTTATGGGCTAATGTAAGCATGAAATCATGCAATGCAAAAAATATTGCTCGTTGTAAGGTTTTTTTTTGCGAATTGCGCATTTATTTGGAAAAATATTTAATGTTATTAGTTAATGAAGTCTTAATATACTTTTATTACCATTAAATAGAACACAATGGATAGTGTTTAGTGTTGTTTAGTTAATTATTTTCAAAGATTAAATCAGAATCTTGAAAATGCCGAAAAATTCTAATTTTTCTTACCAAGGGGCTAGAAACTACGAAATTGCCTTACTCATGAATTTGCCTTAGATTAAATTTGAAATTAAAGTGACCGTTAAATTTCCCAAAACTAACTACGAGATCTAATCTACAAAATTTTACGTTACGTATGCTTTACGTGACATGAATTTCGGAGGTTTCAGAGGAGTAGATCAAAAAGTAAAAGCCCCTGAGATGGATAGGGTCAAACGGAGAGAAAGGGACGAGAATAAAATTTTTGACTGTTTTTTTTCAAATATTTTTGGACCGTTAATTTTTAAATACTTTTTCACCGTTAAATTTTAACGTTATTGAGTATTTTTATTTAAATTCTTCATTCAATCTTGATGATTGGAAAAACTGATTATAATTAATGAAATTTCTCTGCAAGTTCTTCTTCTTTTTGAAAAACTATTAAATTGAATAAAATTCAGATCAATCGCTTAAAAATCCTTAAAATAATAATTTAAAATTTGTTCTGCTCGTAAAACAAAAATTGAAGAACATTAATCTTCTCAATCCATATAAAAATTAAAAAAGTTTCAAGAAACTAAGTAAATGAGATCTATCATTGAGTGACTTAATGTTTACCACAATGTTTAAACTCCATGTGTTTTCAATCGTCAATCTTTTGATGTTGTTATTCAATCTCTTTCCTTTTGATTTCATATCGAAAAACAAAATTTGTTAATAACTTGTAAATAAAAATCAATTGTTGAGCAAACAACTGAGAATTCAGGCATCTATTCTGCCGTGGGGCTTCACAGAACATTAAATTTAATTTCCTCAGACCGCTTCTATCGATTTTAATTGAAAATTTATATGGGTATAAAATATTTACGTAACAAAATAAGGTAAATAAATGCTTGAGGCATTCTAAAAGATGTTTATTTATTTTGTGAATTTAATCCACTTTTTAAACCTTTTTCAGTCGCTTGGTGAGGGATTTTGTATTTTTATTTAATTTAAATTTTCGAGAATTTATTTTTGTTCCTTTAATTCTACGTTGAAGATATCGTGTTCCAAACACAGACATCCATTTCACAGTAAGATGCGATACTGAAGTAAATCTTCACAGCAGGAAGCAAAACAAGATGACTTCAAAGCAAAAAAGAAGAGGTCAGATTATTTTTAATTAGATTTTTTATGTTTTTAAAAATATTTCGCGTCTGTAATTCATTAATCTAATTTTTAATTCTACACGCTATGGAATTTCTTGGCGTGGGATGCAATCTGAATTTAATAATCTTTATGGTTTCAAATCTGAAAAAATTGAAATACTTTTAGAATAACATTTGGATGTAATGTGATATTTTTAAGAAAGTAAATTAGAATCTTGTAGAGTAAAATTGAATTTTTAAAAAAAAGAAATTGAGATTTTTAAAATTAATTTTGAGCTTTTTGGAAGAAATTAGTAATTTGATATCTTTAATTGAATGTAAATTGAGCTTTAGAAAAAATTTCGAATTTTTTGAATAAAAATTCTAAACTTTTTGGGAATAATTCCAGAATTTTGACAAAAATTGAGCTTTTTGAAAAGAATTCCAAATATAGAACTGAAATTTGAGCTTTTTGAAAGTGACTTGAAAATTTTGGAAGAAAATTAACAAAAGTTGAGCTTTTGGAAGTAATTTGAACCTTTTTGGAAGTAGTTTGAGCTTATTAGAAGAAAATTGAGCTTTTTGGAAGGAATTCCAAAAAATTTTGACAAAAGTTGAGTTTTATGGAAGTAATTTGAACTTTTTTGGAAGAAAATTGAACTTTTTGAAAGAAATTAGTAATTTGATAACTTTGTTGCGTACAACAATAATAGATGCGATGGTTCTGGTTCAGAGTGGACTGTATTTTATTGACGACAAAAGAATGAATACGTGTTAATTGTTTAAGATGTGAATTTGCACTAAATTAATTGAAGAAAACGTTGACTACTACGATTGAATATTTGTGTTGATCAAATTGTAGAAATTACGTTCAACAATCTTTGATTGAAAGTAAATTGAGGCTTTCCAAATAGAAATGGCACTCGGTAAATTTTTGATTTTGGCTTAATAAAACAATGAATTCTCAACAAAAGTATAACAAATTATATATTTTTGGAAAGTTCCTGGTTTAGACTACAAGAATTTTTAATAATAATTTAATTATATTATCAAGGGTTGGAACCCTTGAGGTTTGAAGTTGGAAAAAACCATACTTTTTGAAACGTCTGGTTTGATACATTATCATAATACAATTAACTTGGTATTATATGATTTAGAAACATCAAAGTACATACTGTTCTCCCATCCAATAAAAAGTGAGTTGCCACCACTTGCAAATTTTTTATGAGTTATCAAACATTGGCAAGATTTTTTCCATACAAAATTAAAATTAGCATAACTTTTGACAGGAATAGCCAATTTAAATGATTCAAACGGTTTTGAATAAATCTTTGCAAGAAGTTTAAGCATAAAAATTGAAATAAATAATATAGCATCAAATTCAAATTTTAAATGACCATTAATTTTTTCCATACAAAAACCATGATTTGGAAAATTTACAATTAAGTTTTATAATTCATAAAAAATGGTAAATTTTAACGTAATTTATAATAGTAGGGTAAACGATCTATTTTTTCGAATGATCTATTTTTTCGAATGGCGTTGCAAAACCAAAAAAATATTAATTATTCATCAATTGAAGGCAGTATCAAAAAAGTAAAGATGTAGGATTATGCACGTTACCTGGCTTTAATTTTTGGAAGTGACTTTACGTAATTTCAGTGACAGAAGGAACCAAAAAATGACAATCTCTTTTCTCCATACAAAATTCGAGAAATTTTTGGAATTAAAAAAATCATACTTCCTAAACAGATTAATTTTTTGAATATGACTTATTCTATGGCTTATTATTTCCTCTTTTAATAGAAATTTGTTTGAAATGATTTTATTCATCCATTACTGAGAAATCATCATTTTATCAAACTCCAAATTTCAATCTATTTTTTCGAATGAATTTTTCTGAAAATTTGTTTTTTCGAATGATTAAAAATCTTAGTTACCTGTGAAAAAAAAATTTATTGATTTGTTTACATAATTATTCTAAAGAAGTTAATTTTGTGCAGTTATGGAAAATATTATTGAAATAACTCGTCTCGATGTAGATGATGACTATCAAGACTTAACTCCAATGAAGAAATATAAAAAGTACGATGTGAACACATTGAATCTTGCAGTGGAGGATAAGAAGAAGAACAATGTTTCGTTTACAAATTTATCAAAAAAATATAAGATTCCAGCAACAACGATTTATGATCATTTCCATGGAAAGCTGAAGCTTGAAAATGGTGAAAAACGAGGACCAAAACCTGTTTTATACCCAGAAGAAGAAATGAAAATTTCTACATGGGTGAAAAAGTGCAGTAAAATGGGTGATCCTCGAACATGTGATGATTTATGTACGACAGCTTCTGAAGTCAGACAATCAAGGCAAGACTCTAGTACGCCGATCTTTAAGAATGCAATTCCAAGTCCTTTTTGGGTCAAGAAGTTCATGATTCGTAATCAGGATATTTCAATTAGAAAGCCAGAAACAATAACTCGAGCTGCTGCAAATGTCACAGAAGGAAGAATTCGAAACTTTTTTGAGAACGTTTATAGCTATTTTGAAGAGAATGGTATATTATCTATATTGGAAAGACCTGAAGCAATTGTCAATTTAGATGAGTCAGCATTCGAATTAAATCCTTCTCTTAAACGTGTGTTAGCTGAAAAAGGATCAAAGAATGTATATTCTGTTGAAAGTGGCAAAGGAAAAGAATCAATTACTGTCACCTTTGCATTTACTGCCAATGGAAAAACTTTGGCGCCTCAAATAATTTACAAAAACTCCTTTTCGAAAATGGGTGATGCTGCATACATGTCTGGCAAGGTGAATGGCAAATTTGTATTTTGTCAAACTGCAAATGGATGGCAGACTAAGGAATCCTTTGCGGGTTATCTTAAATTGCTTATTGATGAAATGGACGATGTTCCGAAACCCATTGTATTTTTGTTTGATAACCATAGCAGTCACATCAACATGGAATTATTCAAGTACTGTCAGGAACGTGACGTCCACATTATAACATTCCCACCAAATACAACACATATCCTTCAAATGGCAGACGTCGGTATGTTTGGACCAGCTAAGGCTTCATGGAAAAAAGAAATGCATTTATGGAGGGTGGAAAATCACGATAAATTAATGGACGAAGTTAAATTTATTCCACTGCTTAAAAAAGTTATGGACACTTCATTGACTAAAGACAAAATCTTATCGGGATTCAAAGCTACTGGCATATACCCATTTGATATGAATCAAGTAGACTACAAGAAATGTCTAGGTGCAGATAATAGTTTAGAAAATATTGATGAAAATCAGCCATCTGACATTAATGAAAATGACTATGGTAAGTTACTTTTAGTTTACTGTAATATTAAATAATAATTCACCCTAAATCCCTCACATATAAACAGGAAATAATTATCCAGATGGATATGAAGAGTATTTAGAAAATGAGGACCAAAATATGGTCGATAAATATGAAGAAGATTTTGACAATGAAATACTGCAATCATTAGAACAAAATCAAATTAAAGAAAAGTACCCATTTCGTGATGAAATAACAAGTAAAGATGGATTTAATGAATGTTATCCAGAGTACTCATCTGACAAATGTCAAGATAATCAAGTTGACAATATACAAGAGTTGGTCATTGAACGAATTGAGAGTCAAATAACTGCTGAATGTCCAACTGCATGTGGTAAAACTTTAATGAAAAGAAAATACCCTCATTTTAAAAGTTTCATTCTTCACTGTTTTAAATCTCGTTTTAGATGTTGGTAATACTCTTGGCACAGATAAAAATGATAGCAGTGTAGAAAGTCCGAAGGAAGTGTTAAATTCGTATCTATCAATCATACAGAAATGTTCCCACAAAGTTAAAGACTTACTGAATAGTGAATTCGATGGGAAATGTGATTTAAACACATCTATCCTCATTCAACAGTGTGAATTCATTCAGAAAGCAATTGAGACAGAATTTCCTACACAAAATGAGACAAAATCAATTGATCAAATTCTTAAGGTCCCCGAAAAGTACAAAAGAAAAACCAATAGAGTTTATAAGCAAAAACAATTTGGACCAATGACAGATAAAAAGATATTAGCATTTTACGACGAGCAGAAAAGTATCATGGAACGTGAAGATGAAGAGAAAGAAGAACGTAGGCTTAAACGCGAAGAGAAAAAAGCAATCAAATTAAATGAAATTAAAATTAAGAAAGAGAAGGTTGAAGCTGCTATAAGGGATAGTCAAAAGAAAACAGTTAGTCCAAAGAAATTAAGAGGAAGACCAAAAAAGATTAAGTGATTCTACCAATTACATGTCCAATTTTACATATATATACCGAAAATAAATAAATAATTTTTGAGCCGTGTAAAGCTCCATTTGAAAGCTTAAAAAGTTTTTTAGTGCAATGATTATTCGTTCCTACACATATAAAACAATGAGTACTTCTAGAAATATTTCATTTATTGACCGATAAATGTAATACAAAGCCCCTTTTTATAAATTTTATTGAGAAGGTTGAAAATCGAATACCTAGCTACATTTTCAAAATAATAAAAAAAATTAAAAATATTCATTGTTTACATATTTTTTGTAGAAATTTTGCAATGATTGCTGATGGAAAACCATTCGAAAAAATAAATTTTTCCATTCGAAAAAATAGATTTTCATTCGAATTAATAGATTTCAACTTTGAAGAGAGTTTTGAGGAACTTCCAATGAGAAAAAAATTAAGAAAATTATTGAAAATTAAACTTTTTACGTTCCTTAATAAGCGTGTCTCTTCTTGGAGTTTTCAAATTTTGTGGTTAAAGAGTTATCATTAAAAACATTTTTCATGTGCAAAATTTTGCAAAATCATTCGAAAAAATAGATCGTTTACCCTATCAATAAAATATAACATTAGAAGCAATATGAACGATTTTAAACATTTTAATTGTAAATTTTCCAAATCATGGTTTTTGTATGGAAAAAATTAATGGTCATTTAAAATTTGAATTTGATGCTATATTATTTATTTCAATTTTTATGCTTAAACTTCTTGCAAAGATTTATTCAAAACCGTTTGAATCATTTAAATTGGCTATTCCTGTCAAAAGTTATGCTAATTTTAATTTTGTATGGAAAAAATCTTGCCAATGTTTGATAACTCATAAAAAATTTGCAAGTGGTGGCAACTCACTTTTTATTGGATGGGAGAACAGTATGTACTTTGATGTTTCTAAATCATATAATACCAATTTAATTGTATTATGATAATGTATCAAACCAGACGTTTCAAAAAGTATGGTTTTTTCCAACTTCAAACCTCAAGGGTTCCAACCCTTGATAATATAATTAAATTATTATTAAAAATTCTTGTAGTCTAAACCAGGAACTTTCCAAAAATATATAATTTGTTATACTTTTGTTGAGAATTCATTATTTTATTAAGCCAAAATCAAAAATTTACCGAGTGCCATTTCTATATGGAAAGCCTCAATTGAGCTTTTGAAAGAATTTTGAACTTTTTGAATGAAAATTCTAAACTTTTTGTAAATAATTCCAAATTTGAAAATGAAAATTGAGCTTTTTGGAAGTGATTTGAACTTTTTGGACATTTGAACTTTTAAGAAAGAAATCAAAACTTTCCAGAAGAAAATTTAAAATAAGAAGAAAATCTGAGCATTTAAAAAATAAAGCAAATTATGCTGCGAGCTATTATCCATATCTTCTCCTTAAAACAACAATTTCTATAAAATAAGCAATACAAAAATGTCTTTTTCTGTTGCTTCTTTTTGTCCTTAGTTTTATTTATGAAAGGTCAAATTTACCTTTGAGCTAATACAATCGTAAATTTGCTTTGATAGTAGATCAAAGGATATATCTCTTTCATCTTACTTGATTGAATCATTCAATACACTTTCCTTTTAATCAGCTTCAATCAGCATCGTTTCGACATTGACTTAATGTCATTGAATTCAGCAATTCACAGACTGATAACAAGTCGGAAACATAAATTAATTTTGCATCATCACTCGTACAGCTCGGAAGTACTTTGCCCTATTCCAAAATGAACAGAAATATCACTGCAAGCTGTGACTCAAAAATTGTAACTTTATTTAACAATCCATGAAGCATAGGCGTCGCAAAATGGAAAAAAAAATCATCGCCCACTCAATTAATTTCTCTCATATTCATTCGTTTGTGCTCCATATAGCTCAAGTTAACAAATATACATCTGCAAATGACTATATGAGTAGTCGTTTTACCATAAACTCATTTCATAGAGTAAATCGCAATATTCATCGTTTTGTAATGCGAAAATCCTAGATTATGTAAAATTTAAATTGACATCAAAATGCTATGACATAATTTATTCACGCTTTACATACATCCCAACCGAAAAACTCATTCAATGATTCAATGACGAAAGAATGAGAAAACTTGAAAAAAAAAATATCAGAACGAAATCGTGCGTTTGTATGTTTTCAACCTATAATCAGAACTCATTATATAATTCCTTACGAGTTTTTTCACCTTTCGGATATAATGCGAGAAAACATAATTGTGATGGAAAAGGAAGGAAGGAAGGAAAAAACGAAGAAAGAAGTTTGCAATTACGGAAAGGAATGATTTCATTATATTGTGAATAAATTTAGGTTAATAAATAAAAAGTAATGGAATCTTGTCAAAAGATTTAAGAAGACTGATAAGGAAATCTATACAGGCATTTGATCGCGTGGAAAATGACACCTTACATTGTAGCTGTTGATAAGAGCGATGGAATAAAAAGTTTGAAGGATTGTTTGCAACTTTGTTGATTTAAAAAGTAAGTATTCTCGTTCTGTTGCCTTGATCCGTCTAGTTCAGTGTTTGTCATACTATGTTATGCTCGACTAGACTAGAATGTAATGCAGATCCTGAGGATTTTGATGCCTGTTATCAAATCGTTTAATTTTGAGCTTCTTTACACATGGCGTCCAGTATCATGGTCTTGATTGCTGCTACTTTACTGGCCTAACGTCATAGAGTCAATCCCAGATCAGGTATAGAGACGGTAGATCCTCCAGTTCTTCTTAAAATGAATCGTAATTCTCAAAATTCAAAAAACCTAAATTCAATTATTTTAAGGACTTTATTTTGACATTATTTAATTAAACATTACAAGACTAGAATATGCTGGATTACAATCACAATATTTGGGTCATTTGCTTCAAATACATAAGACAGAAGCCAACGAAAAGTGCACAGATTATTCTACATTAATTCAATAACACATTTTATCCCATGCGTCGTATAATTGTGTTCATAATAACGTTTCTTTTATTTATATACCTTAACGACGTAGTTCCACTATTCATAACTCACATTACAAAATTTATTTTCTTTTTTTCCATTATGGAATGATACTTAGATAAGTCTTGTAGCATTGAATCTATGAAGTTGTATAATTTAAATAATAATAATAATATTATAAAAGAGTCCTGGAGTTTTCATCATATAATTTAATATTTTTTGAGTATTACAAAGCAGGATAAGCTTGGATGTGGTGACAACAGACATATTATATTATACTTAGAATGTCTGCCATAACTTTTTTCACAATAATCGCAGATTGTTTCAAAATTTTAGAACAGTTTTCATTGAGATAAAAATAGTAAGCCCCAGACAGCCAACTGTTTCATAATATTATCAAGTTTTTAAAATAAAGAAGATAACTGCTTGCTTTGCAAATTTTTATCAGAGCAATTTGCCACTATTTGATATTCCTCAGGAAACACATGCAAAAACCTTTTTTTTTTAATTCAATGATATCCGAAACACGTGGCTAGAATGGAAAGGCAGAAACAACAGAAGGGAAAAAAGAGTTTCGCTATGAATATCTATGAAATGTAAATTACTTATAAGCAGTATTTGAAGGGCACTTTTACAAGGAAAAATGTAGCTGATGTCCACTATTTGACCGTCTGTTTGTCTGTTGTACAAATCACTTCCAGTTAGTTTTAAACACATTTTCTTGAACTAAGTGCTATTGTCTGTCAATCTGTATGTCCATTTGTCCACCTGCCTGACTGTCTGTCTGAGTAAAAATGCTTCAAATGCTGTATGACCGTTATTTTTCAAATATTTTGACTGTTATTTTTCAAATAATTTTTGACCGTTATTTTTCAAATAATTTTTGACCGTTATTTTTTAAATTCAAATTTTATCACTCAATTTGAATTGTTTTTGGTCGTTTAAACTTATAACTCATAGTTAAATGCGCACTTTTTCTTTTTGATCAATTTTATACTAGTTTTATTTCAGCATAAATATCATATTTTACTTGAATGATAAAATCGGTTGCATAATATCGTCGCGAATAAAAATATATCTGAAAGCCGTAAAAGTCACAATAAGTCGAGTTGTTAGGTAATCAATAGAATTTATTCTAATAAAAGGCATATATATGGGTAAAATTATAGCAGTTATTGCGCCTTACATCATAATGACTCCTCAGTCTACTTAGTATCACATTGTATAATTAAATCTTTCAATTGAGTGTCTTTTATAATGAATTCTACGATTTAATTCAGCCAGTTCTTACATCGGCACGACTCAATTGTTGTATTTAAATTTAAAATAAAAGGAAAATTAATTTTACAATGAACAAGCAAGAGAGGATTTTTGATTCTTTTTCCTCATTCAACAACAAATGATTATTTATAGTCTAGTAGCCATAAAGTAAACAGATGGATGCGCTGTTGGGGAAATCTTGCTACTCTCAATGTATTTTGAAGTTTTGTAAATAAATCAAAGTTTCATTCACAAAGATTTAATTTAAATTGAGAGACGAGATGATTAAGATGACTAGAGTTTAGGTATTTGCCTCCTATACATGTTAAATTTGACCCGCGAGCCTAGCAAAGTAATTTAAATTCCTATCATTCGACACTCGACTTCTCACATGTTTTAAATTTTCGTGTCTTCTTTCCTTTTTAATCTGCTTCTTACTTTTTTTTGCAAATTTCTTTTTAGCTCAAATTTAAGCTTGCTACTAAATTGCTGTCACATAATTGAATAAATTGAATTCGAGGAAAGGAGACCCAAATGGCATAATTGAACAATGAATTTGAAAATAACCAGCCATTTCCTCTCTATTAATTCATTCTGGCCCCGAAATAACACAAAAAACACACATGTACATTGAATGTGCACATTGGAAGGCTTATTGACCAATGTTTATGTGTGTTTTTTTGTGTATGTCTCCTCATAGTCATTCACATTCGGATTTGACAATTTTTTGTTGTGGAAAAGATTGAATTTATTTTTTTTAATTTCAATATTGCAATGATAATAAAAAGTGCCAGATGTCGATTTATTTTGCTAATAATTTTATTTGACCCATTCGAGTCTGAAGCTTAAAATGATTAAGATCCATCAAGATAGTAGTAATAAAACTTGAAATTAGGGAATCACTGTTGTTATGGACTGTTTACCTTATACAAACGAAATTTGACTAAAACCTGTCTATGACATAGATGCATCTGACCATGATGGAAATATTTTATCTGGCTCCAAGCAATTATATTTTCCTACATCTATATCCATCTATATAAACTAAGATACCAAGACTCTAAGATCTGTTTATTCTAGATTACGTTCGTGATGTCGTAGCTGAGTGAAATCTTGGGTATCGAACCATATGTAGGAGAATGTGCCAGTGCGAGAGCAAGACCTCTATAGGTCGAGTGGCTAGGTTACAGGATATCTGTAAGTTTATCTCTTTTGTGAGGACATAAGTTCGATTCCCACCAGAAGTTGTTCTCTTAATCACTACATATTGACCCCCTCCCTCTCCCACAGATGTCTTAGTTAAGAAATTAATCGAGATCTTTAGAGTTTGAGACATCTTCCTTCCTTACTAGGATTTTTAAGGTGGTCACAGAAACTTAAAGACGGTTGGAGGATTCAGATACTCTGAATTAAGATTTCTTACATATTCACGTAATTATACCTGTGATAAGGTTACACGCTTCTTGGGATCTGCTTATCTTATCTGATATTGTTGTTTACTAGATTCCAGCAATTACGAATTCATTAATTATCACCGAAAGTCCAATCATGGTTCAAAAGATAAAAACTTGTTGTCAATAATTTTTTTAAAGTCATTACAGAGTAATTTCCAATTTATTTCAGTCAATCCCCTATGAAATTCTGTCAGTTAATTTTCGTGTATTCAATTTTTATATAACTCTAATGTGTGTGAGGGAGTCGATGTCAATGACTTGTTGATTGCCGTTCCAATTGTGTAATTTTCCTGTCTCCTTCATAACATATTCAATATACAAGTTGTAATAATGGAACATGACAGAAATCAGAGAAAAGATCTTCAACATCAAAATCCCTTTGATGAGCATGACGTACTTATTGAAGTGTGCATTTACGACAACAATGACTGTGAGTGGAGGATTGCGAACAAATGCAAACTTTGTTTCTGATCAGTTCCTTTCTGTTGAACTATTATGGTATGCGCAATTGAAAGCACAAGAACCACATTTGGTGTTTGAGACGAGAAAAGTTTTTCGCCCCATCTACAATTTCAATTACTATTGTCGCCATATGTTTACACATTGTACATAAATGCTAATCGTCTTGTGTATGAAAATGTCTCTCCATGAAAAAACATAAATGTGAAAATTATTTTCCCTCATCCTGCATTCTTTTACGGGTTCAACACTATGAACATTTTTAATGACACACTCTTGTTATGAAATTTTAACTAGAGTAGACAGAAAATCACGATGATATGAATAATAAAAGTGTGAATAAACAGTTTTTTATTCTGCTTTTTATTATTTCTTTTTTAACGAAAAGAAAAATATTTGCTGACATGTAAATTTTTTTATTGTACATTATTTTAGTGAATCTGAGTGTCTTATTTGCCTTGTCATTGTTTTATTTTGTCACAAAAAAATAAACAGTCTGAAATAAAATAAATTTGTGAAATTTGACTTTAGGAAAATACCCACATCTCATTTTATTTATATTAAATTACATGCGCAGCCGAGGTTTAAGTTTATCATAGACTTCTCAAATTCTGCGGATGTGAGCTTGGTGGTCAAGGTTTTTCGACATTTCTCAGATTTTTTCTTAAATGATGAATAACTTCAGTTAATATTTTTAGGTATACACCTACCTTACTACTGCCCTATGTACCTCTACCATCTTCTACTTTACCCTACCATAGTTGCACTTCTACTTTAATGTACCTCTATTCTACCTCTACCCCCTACCATACCCTTACCCCACCCTACCCTACCTCTACCTTTACTATACTACTTTTACCCTACCATACTCCTGCCTTTATTCTACCCCTCTCTTTACCATACTCTACCATACCTCAGGAGCCTCCTCTACCTCAGGGGTGTAGCCATGGGGTAGTCCTTAGGCACCCCACCCCCCTCGAGATCAAAATTCAATAAAAATTAATTCTTTTAAAAAAAATTGAAGATTACTCGCAAAATCAATCTTAATGTCCAAAGAAGTATAAAAATTTAATACAAAGGTTTTATTACAGTGATTTTTTCAAAAATGAAAAATTGGGCACCCCTATTCAAAAATCCTGGCTATGCCCCTGCTCTATCTTTACCCCTCCTTTTATTCTACCCTAGTTCTATCTTTAACCTGTCCCAGGGGCATCGCTTAGGAGTAGGTGTAGAATAGAATAGAATAGAATACAATAATGGGTTTTCTAAAGGCAGTAGGTGTAATTTGTTTCTTTTTAAGATAAACATCATCTGTAAAACAACACTAAGACTCCCTCACACCCAAATCATAGTCTGCGATATTACCGTAGTCTATTTACCTATAATTAAATAATGTCAAAATTTCAGTAATCCTAAACTTTCACAAGCTCTAATTAATGCACTGAAATTCTCACATGTTTAATATTTGAGAAACACGTGTGTGTCATACTAAACGTTAGCTATAAATTTAATTATATAATCACTCAATCAAGGCAAAGAATAATTATTAAGATAAAAGTGTATAATATTGTTTAATTAAATTTTGGAAATTATCAACGATCATAAAGTGTGAATAAACATACGAATTTTAATCAAATTAATTAGCTTATTAATTATTACCGAAGCATGTTATTTTAATAAATTAATTTTTTTGGTTTCTAAGCAAAGTGTTTATCAATCGTGTGTAAACAAAACCCACTTAATTACATTACAACAATTTTAACATAGTTTTCGGTATGTTCGTAATAAATTTGTTAACATTTAAAACTGTAATGTCAATGAAAATTAAGTTTAGGAATTGAGAAAAATGTAGAGGAAAATGTCAATTGAATCATCGGCAAACAGGCGACCGCAAATCAATTATTTTATTAATGCTTTATCAGAAATATAAGCTAAACTTCGCTTGAGAGGAACGTGAGTGGTTTACTAATTTAGAGAACATTTGCTGTTTTGAATATTTAAGAAGACTTCCGAAATAAAAATTGAGCTTGAGCATTATACGGACGTTTATCGAATAAATATTGAAGTGGGAGTTCACTTGGGAATATTTTCGGCCTTTTGAGAACTTTTTAACTGAGACTTGTAATGATGCATACTGGAATTGGCAGTTTGACTGGATTATTATTTTTTTCTTTATTGAATTCTAGGAAGGACTGGCAGAATAGCGCATACATCACCTGACACATCTTACACTATCAGTAACTGATATAATCTTGTACATTTGCTTGACGTCGACCGGGCAACAACATAACGACTTTTGGGGAATATTCATCACTTGGTCACCATGCAGATTGAAAAATTTATGCTGATCGAGTGAGATAATAGGAGGTAGTTCTTTTAGTGATGTTTCTAACTACAAAATTAGCAACTTAAAGTCATACCACGGGCGAATTCAAGGATAAGGGGGTTTGGGGGTCAAAACACTTCCCCTTCCCCTTTTGGGATTTTTTTCAATTTACTATATAAAAAATTTCAACCCCCTACCCCCTTGAAAAATCAATACGTGCAGTTCTACTCGAACTCTGCCCAGGGTTGCTATGCTGGTATATTGCGGAGCATGATTTGAGAAGCACTGAACATAAAATCGTCCAAAAACAAAATTCTAATTTTATTTTGCCGTAATTTTGAGGATAAAGGTGAAAATTGTACATCCAGGCTTCATTTTGACCTTCAATTAACCCACCATCATCCAAATTCTTACAAAATATATTCCAAACAGCTCCTTACCTCATAAATTAAAATAAAATCCCACTTACGTGTAAATTAATCTATGAAAATCACATTTTCCCATTAAGAATCCCAGCAAATTACATTCAAAAATAAAAACATTTAAGGTTTCTGCTCTATGTAACATTTACTTAGCAACTGTAATCTCACATTTCGCACTTGAAGTAATAATTAAAAGGCACATCACAAATATACACATGTATCTTATACATGAAAATGTTAATTTGCTAATTAAATAAATTTTAATTACGTAAAAATTTTCATATTTTCATTATTTACAGTAAGTAGCAAAGAATAAACGCTAAAAAGGGGGAGATTAAAAAGAAATGTGAAGCCGTGTATATCTTGTAAATGTATGAGCAAACATATCACATGTAGTCAGTTAATTTGCAAATCACATAGAGCAAAAAAATTACGAGCACTTAACATTAGGCGCCATTTCACCATCTTTATTATGAATCATAACTTTTGCTTTTTAGAAGAGAAGCTGTGAATCGTATTCTCAAATTAAAATATGATGAAAAATAGCCTCTGCTCTACTATTTGCATGAATCATAATTTGTATTTATACAGCTTTATATTTTTTTGCTAATTTAATCATTCTGTACTGGTAAGAAAATGCTGTAAGAATTACACAATTTTCTGTTAAAGTTGTAAATTTCAATTGAATAACGGCTTTTGTAATTTTGAAAATAACGGCTATTCGAAATTTGAAAAATATTTTAACGGCTTTTAAAATCAGATCAGCCCTCCAAATCCCTAAAGGGAATCTCCAATAACAAAAGCATACCAAGATGAATCACTTGATATTTTTCATCATCATTATTAAGATCTTGAGATGAGCCGTATGCTTGTGAAACAATATTGTGTCATGTAATGTTTGCTACCTTCTTTTTTCTCTCTCTTCATTCACATCTTTTACTTAACGCCATTCACGGCTGTTGGCTGTTAGCGTTGTTGTTGTATCATTCAATCTCAACGATGCAATAGAATTTCAATTTAAATGTCACTAGTGATTATTTAATTCTTGATTGCATGATAAATGAGCGATTGGCACACACAAAAACAAGTATTCGGTAACATGAAGGTCGTAACACCGAAAAAAAGTAAGCCATCGTGACGACATAACGTGCTCATTTTTACAATGTCTTGTGTATTTCTTTCGTATTTTGCTTTTTTATAATATAAATTTTTATATTCAAAAACGAGAAAGAAATATTATTGGGATCGACCTATCGCACTGTCAATATTATTTGGGCATGTAAGTGTATATGCATAATATTAGTGACACGAATAAAACTATTACAGTTGTGCTAAATAGTGCGAAAATAATATTCACATTAAATGAGAGAGAATTGGACAATTTTTTGTAATACTTACACACATTTTTTTTAAATCTCGAAATAAAGTTGTTTCTCTATTTTTTTTTTCTTCTTTCATTTACTTCTCTTTATGTAAGCATGAATGTTGTTTTGGTTGACCTTTACATAATCGGCTGTTTTAATTCACATTGGCAACTTGAGCTTATTACAAGTTCTCTTTTATTGCCATCATTAATATTATTAAATATTTACATCTACCCAAACAATTTTTCTCTTCTCTTTTCTTTTCATTATCTGGTTGCATCCATCGGTTTTATAATGGTTTCTGTGTTATGATGGTTTATACAGCATTCAATGCTTGTTCTATGCCTGTATGATACATGAAAATAATATTTTTTTGATTTGAATTTAAAGCATCGTTTATTGTTTTCTTGTTTAAAAATATTTATTGAAATATTTTCAGAATTTATTGTGATGCGTTGCTTTATGCTCGACTTTAAAGCCCCACTTGACTTTAAAGCCTCGCTTTACATTTGAAAGCGTCGCTTTACACTCGATTCATTTATGCTAGATGTAGAATACTCTTAAAGCGACGCTGTGACTTTAAGTCATTGATTTAACTTTAAAGTGCCACTTTGATTTTAAAGTATCGCTTTAAATTAAAGCATAGCTTTACTATCGAGTTTACGATTTATTTGCAAGTCTCACTTTAAATCGACTATAAAACCTCGCTTTAAATCGACTATAAAGCCTCGCTTTAAATCGACTATAAAGCCTCGCTTTAAATCGACTATAAAGCCTCGCTTTACAATTGATCTTACAGTTTTACTTTACAACTCATTCTAAACTCCAAGTGTCACTTTACATAAGCTTTAAAAGATTAACTTCAGATAAGACTCAATAGACATCAGACTAGAGCTCTTAAAATTAATTTTCTTCAGCAAAATCATATAAATGCAACCTTTATGGTTAACAAGAGAGAGAAAAAAATCTTTTCAATGCTTGATCAACGACGTTTAGCAAATATTAGCGTCATAAGATTATTACAAATTTAGAGAAGCCTTTTAAGTAGTTATTGGACAATTTTCATTTACAAATTTAGTAACGTAACCCAGAAAGAAAAGCCTAACCCGCAAAAAATTACACCAGAGCAATGAAATAATATCGTTATCGTCATCTTCGGTCTGATTGAGAGTAACAGCATGAGCAGTAATTTTCAAACAAATTTTGAGTATGCAATATCATTGATGTATAGCATAATATGATTATGTGACTAACAGTGTATCGCACAATCACTGTAAAGCACACAAATGCAAGCAACGAGTATTACATATACAGTTGGTATGTAACAATTTAGTGCTCTTATGCCGTTCAGTAGTAAAATTGTATATTCAACAATGCCTCAGCGAGCGAGTTGAATATTATTTGAGTGTATTCAAGTCATGACACATACAAGATGCACAGAGTAAATGAGAGCGAGAGCATTGCTCTTTCTCTCCGATTCAGAACCTTTATATTTTTTTTTTACTACAACACGAAGCCAGCACCGTATGGATAATTTTTCATTTTCTCATAGCTTTACCATCAGCAGTTGTGGCAGCAACAACAGAATATCAAATACATGCTTATAGTTTGAATGAAAACGTGCTTACGTTTACTTTTTCTCATTTGCCCGAACATTTCCTTACTCCCGCACAGCTTAAAGTCTCTCATGTTTTTCTCAGAGTGAGCGTCAGCCAGTGAGAGAAAATCCGAATGTGCCGAGACAAGAAAAAAAAATTTGTAATTCGCTTTTTGTACGTCGCATTTGTTTCATTCATATTCATTTTTAGTGAGCATTCGAACGGGACAGAAGCTCATCGTCAAACGTAGCTCGATAAAAAAATTGTTGTATAACATTGATTACAGAACAGTAAAAAATTAAATGAAAATTTTACAATTTCATAAATTAATAATAAAAAATTGAATTAATAGAAAGTGATTGTGCTAAAAATCAAGAATAAAGTGAACTGGACGTGCAAAAACACGTCAAAATATTGAAACGAGAGAGTGAAAAAAAGGTTTTATTTAAAAAAAAAGTTTTTGTGAATGACATAATATTCTTATGTATTCATTTTCGTTCATAAAGAATTGAATAATCATTTTGATACCTAAAATGTGTATATGGTATCGTTATATAATCCTTAAAGGCACATAAAAAAAAGGAAAAAAAGATTAGTGTGTGATTAAAAACTATAAATTGTGTGCTAAAGGATAATACCTGTGGAAAAGGAGGACATTTGCGCATTCATAATAATTTTCGGCGGAATTTCTCAGAGGAAAAGAAGAAAGAAAAAAGAAAATATAGAACGAGTGATTGCATAAAAAAATTTGTTTTTTTTTCTCATCCTTACTTCGTTCTCTCTGTTGAATCATCATCATCAGTTTTTTTTGTGCCGCGTAATTCTTTCTCTATTTTATTTTCTTGTGTTCTGTGTGAATCCTCATTCTTCCAAGAATTTAGTGAATTTCAAAAGAAATCAGTGTCGGCACTACAATCATTATATGAGTAGTGAGAAGTGAGAGAAAATGAAATAAAAAAAAATATATAAAAGTTTATGGAGAAAATCTAGAGGAAACGTAGCTGTTACATAATAAAATATCATATATACGTATAGAATTTATGAATTATAAATATTGTGCTGATTACATCATCAATTAATTTGAGTGATATTGAACATAAATTTTTTTTGTTGAAATTCTCGCCGCGATTAAATTGTTTTAAGATTAAAATCATTCACCCGGTTCTGTACCGAGAGAAGAGAAAAGAAGAAAAAAAAAATCTTTTGTGTGATTACATAAATAATTCAGAGAATATATATGCTGATGACATAACGCGTGGTCGTTATCATTTTTTTTATACTGGCGAATAATGAGAAAAATATTACTTACTTATAGTGTGTTAAAAAAAAACCACAATTAATAATCAGTGTGTGAAAAAAAGAAATAATTTTTTACTGCTTTTTAGTGCTTTAAATTCTTCCTCATTTCCCTGTCATCGAAAGATTAAGTCAAGAGTTTAGTAAAGATGGCAACACTTTTGGAATTGGCTAAGGATGCATTTAAAAATCACAATTATATTTTATCATGTGAAATTTATGAGAGATTATTGCGTGAGAAAGGACGAAAGTCAACAGAATTATATTTTGGGTACGGTGACTCACTAGCAAAATGTGCTCGAATAAAGGAGGCATTGGATATTTATGCACACATATGTTATCAATTATGTGAAATTATACCCGTAGAGAAACTCAAGTGCTTAGCTAGTTCAATAATTGAATTTATTGTAAACAAAAGGACCAATGGAAGCAGCAGCAACAACAACAACAACAATTTATCATCAAGCATACCTGATAATGAAATAGTTGATCCACTTTGTTGTCCTGTGTGTGAGGATGTTTTAAAATATCCAGTCACCTCATTATGTGGTCATACATATTGTCGAGAGTGCTGCTTTGGACGTACAAAATGTATTGTGTGTGGACAAAAATTTCCTATCATCAATACCGCAATCCTACATAATAATAATAAACAGCAAGAGCCAAATAATCATCAACAACAGCAACCATCGCCATCATCGTCAACGACAACAATTACCGCAGATAATATTAATAATATGCCATCGACAACAATTGTTAATAAAAATTCAACAATTACATCAGAATTATCATCAATAAATAATGGAAATGAGAATGAGAATAGTGTAGATATGTCAAATATAAGTGATGTGGATATGTATCAATGGTCAAATGACAGTGAGAGCTTTGGCATTGGATTTGAGCAGGACATTTTAGTTAGACGCTTCGTCGAGAAGTGGTGGAGTCCACATCTCAAAGCATCGGAACTTAACGACGAGGCTGAACGATATCTTCAGCAAAATTTACTCGACGAGGCTCTAAAATGTTGCAATCAAAGCTTAGAACATGGTGAGTTTATTTTCTTATTAACGGTCGGCCGCTGTTGATGATTAATTGTCGTCGAGCTTACAATTTGTACACATTGTTATCAATCTTTGTTATGATTTTTATCGTCACATGAGTGATGTTCATTAATTTAATGAAAAGGTTGAATTATCAATATTGAAACATGAGTATTCGTTTAACCTTCGATAAAAAATGAATTTTGACTGCAAATTTGTCTCATGACGCGGACATCTGGATAACATTTCATTTTGTACTGGATTTCTGGTTTTCTTCTTGTGTCCGTTAAAATTTCAAACTCTAATTTCGTCTGAAATTCAAATTTATTTCATCCGTTAAAATTCAAATTTCACTTTTCCGTTCAAATTCAAATTTTTTTTGACCGTTAAAATTCAAATCTCTTTTGTCCGTTAAAAATTCAAATCTCTTTTGTCAGTTAAAATTCAAATTTCTTTTTTCCGTTAAAAATTTATTTTTTTTTGAGTTCGTCAAAAAATTCAAATTTATTTCATTCGTTAAAAATTCTAATCAAAATAAGAAATTAATCAACATCCAATGTCCATACCCTGCTAATTATTGTGGTAGGCAGCCAAAAAGCGTCAGTTTCTCTCTGATGCATGATTGTGTAAATTAAAAAGAAACAGAAATAATTTTAAATTTAATAAAACGAAATGATTGAATGCTTCTGAATGTTGCATAATTATTGACACTTCCAATTACAGTATTTTTTGCAATCAATTCATCCATTTTCATTTAATTTAATTTAATTTTCTGATCATTCTTTCGTACTCTACTGATGATATAAGTCCATGACAATAAAATGGATATATGGAAGGGAAGGAAAATAAATAAATAAAAATTTTATCGCTCAATACCACACTTGACAATCGTTGAAATTGTAAAAAAAACATTTCTAGTCTCCTCTTTTGAACACTCTACGTTGTGTTTTTTACGGAAAAGTAAAGAGAATTTCTTATCAGTTCTATGAGACGGAAATTGAGGCGAAAAATGTCAATGGATGTATGAGAAATTATTTTTTTGCTTTATTTTTCATTTTAATGGCTTTATTTCTACGAGAAATGTTCTTGTTCGTTAGAACAATTTAAGTCCAGTTGAGGGCGGATAGGATGTTTTCAAAGGTCACTTTGTTTTTGAGAAATTTATCATTCGGAAGTATTTTCCTGTGTTTTTCAGATTATTGAGTTAGTTTTCAATGTTTTACTGAGCTGGATCTCAATTTTATTATTTTGTGGAACAGATATAGTGACTGTGAGCACCTACAATCCTCAAAAGGTTGTTTTAAGCTTTAAATTATGTGAAAATTTATGAAATTCATGAAAAATCTCGACAAAAATTCAACAATTTTAAAATTCTATCTTGCCTGAAATGTCGAAAATTTCATTAGTCATGCAAATTTCTGAACATGCTGAACATCACATCAGAACACTGAATCAATTAATATCAACCAAAACAATGTTCATAACAATAATTAAATCAATCAGATATTTTTGAAAATTCGCAAAAATTCCATAAATAGCAAAAATAGTTTTGAAAATTAAATTAAAAAAATTCAAATTATAATAATTGACAATTTATTAAGCTCTACATCCACTCGAAATGTATTAAATATTATGACCTACATACAATTTCATATTCATTCATTCTGTATATTGCATTTATATAAAATATTATATAAACAAAAAATGTGGAGAATTTAGCATAAATTTCAATGATTGAAGGTCTTGGCTGAATGAAGAGTTGCAGCAATATTTTGAAATTTAAGAACTAGCGAAAAAAGTAAACAAAAATGAAAAAAATTGTTGACAATATCATATTTCAAAACCCGTTAATGCTTAGTAATCCCGAGCTGTAAATTATGTCAACGGCAACCTCGTGGCTGCCTCATGACAATTACTTCTTTATGACTGTAATGTATCAACCTCGATAATAATGATTGTTCTTAGCAAGCAGATAGCATCCACTTTACGACAAGGTTTTCTTGAGACTGCCACTCGATTACTCTAAAAGAAACCTCTTAATTGTCATTATCACAATGTGCTGCTCGGGTCTGTATAAGTAACAGATAGAAAACATTGAAACAAAGTTGTTGCATCAAGAGATTGGATAGAAGTAAACGGGAGACTCGAAAGAACAACGAAGTGAGTTTGATGTGAAGGTGAACGAGCTCGAACGCAGTCGTTTGTAAAACTGAAGGCTATATGCAAGCTTAAATAACGGTTTAAATATATATAAATAATAAAATTGTATAGGAAAATAATTCTTGTTTATTATTGCTCAAGTATTTTTTGTTGTATGTAGACAGTAGCTGACTAACAATAGATTGGGGTGTGCCAACTGAAAGTTTGCTGCCATATTTCGACATGTTCTTAATGCTTTCTTGGCAGGAAAGTTAGGAATCTAAATATTTTCTGTTCTATCAATTACCTAACCTCAAAAAGTTATGAAAATCTTAAAAATGCAGAAAAAATTCACATTTCTAAGTTCGTCCTGTAAAATATTGGAATCAGTCCCAGTTCCACTTCAAATTAAGCACAGAAAGTAAACAAATTGAGACTAGTAAGTCTCCCTCTTTGCATATCCTTCAAACAATAGCACACCCGATCGGCACACAGTGAATGTTGCCGAGGCGGTACCCTGATGGTGACGTGGTGGCAGTATACTTAGAACCAAGCGGCGGCCACACCCGCCATTGGCAGCCATGTGGCAGCCATATGGCTGCCATTGCTCTGTGGCGGCCGCTTGGTTCTAAGTATACTGCCACCACGTCACCATCAGGGTGCCGCCTCGGCAACATTTCGATGTGTGCCGATCGGGACAGTACTTGACACATTCATACATTAAAAAATCATCATCTACTCAGTGGCAAAGCCACTGTGCAAATAAATTAGAAGGCATAGAAGAAGACATGAAAAAATTTCATCTCATCATCAGACAGAAATTTCCTCTCAATTGAGCATTCATTAAAATATAAGCAAAAAAGCAATGGAAATAGTACTATATGCACACGCAGATATGTGTAGAGTAAAAGGCTAAAATTATAATTTAATGATTGTGATGAAAAATAAAGCGTGTATATACAATATATACATGTGCATGCCATGATACAAGTGTGAAGAAATGAGAATTTTATAAAATATCTTGCTCCTCATATTTCATTCCTTTTTGTATGTCGAGACAATAAAAACCTTGAAATTTTTCCCAATAAAAGAAAAATATATCATGCATGTGAGAATGACTTCAAGGGGAGCATCGTTGCTGTTCCTCACATCTTGTCTTCCTATTTTAGTGGAATTTTTTTATATATAGTTTGGAATGGTTTTGGGATGAAATGTTTAAGCGCATTAAATTACTAGATTTACTGGATTGATTTATCTAGACAGAGGAAGTGGAATATATCCTTTGGGTACACTATAGGCGTATCCAAACCGTTTGTTAAAGATATAAGAAGGTATATTCCAAAATATATTTCTGATTTACTAAAATTTACTCTGTTAGGACTCTAGTTACTTTTGGGGATGTTTTCTGCCAATTTTAGAGGATATTCAAAGACCGAAAGGCACGAAAAAATATACTGGTGTAGGGCAGGTGTGGTGCCAGCTTGGTGCTGGATTCAAGTGCAAATGTGGCATTTTAGTAGTCATTACACTGGTCCCATGTTGAAATATCTTTTTGTGCATTTTGGGAAGTTTTGCTTATGAGGTATACTCGACTGTATTCTTTAGGTGCACCTCAAATATATGGAGCTTATACTAAGGCATGGAGGATGATAAGAGAGCTAGCCCTAGGCAACGACATAGCCAGAAGTTCTTTGAAGGGGAAATTTCCAGAAAAAATTTTCAAGTGAGGGGGGGGGGTCTGGACCTAGGTATATTGTACACCATATTGGTACATCCGAAAAACCAACCCATGATTACTGACTTGTTTAAGATGACACCTTACTTTAATACCTTTCTGAATAGAAATTCTAGCAACTTCTAAGTTATTCAATCAAATCTCATTTTTAGTTTGAAAAAAAAAAGCTGTAAGTTTTGGGTCAGATTGGGTCGCATACCTTCAAAAACAGATCAATATTCCTCTTAAATTACGCTAAACCACAAACAGCAAAAATATTGTTTAATGTGTCATTGAGATACTCGTATCTGTAGACCGTCCATAAATTAAATCCAATAACGCCTTTAGAAATTCTCGTAAAAGATTCTTCTGTTCTGCTTTAGTTTCCTTTTAGTCTTCATTCTCTTTTTCACATGATAAAAAAGACTTACAAGAAATATTCTTTGCTATTTATGGAAGACAAAGAGAAGAGGAAAAAAAATAATAATGTGTAGACATAAAATTACTATGACTCGATAGTTACGTAACTGGCACTTCTCGAATGTCTGCATTCAAATCTTGTATATAATATATTTCTATTTTATTATTATTTTTTTTTTGAAAAAATAAATGATGAGCAAAAAATGTTCTCCATTTAGAAGCTCGTTACGTAATCGGATATATATTTTGTTTCATGTATTTGATTTTATTTCGTCGTTATCGAAAATAGAAGCGACTATAGAGTACGGAAAAAAGACTTCTTATTCCTTCAGCACTGTCAGAATGGCAGCATAATATTTTGAGAGTGACCTCGTTTACGCTTGAAAGGTTAAGGCATCCTCAATTTTTTCTTTCTTCTTCTCATCTGCTGTTACTATTGCTCCTCTGTTTGCTGCTTCTTCTTCTTCTCCCGAGATACTCTTTTATTTCGTATGATATGTGATGAAAATGAAGATGATGACCGGCCATGACTACGAATGCGACGATGATGATGATGATGGAGGAAAAATCAAACTAATTTTAATTCGAGTTTCCCAATCATTTTTTTTGTCTCCGCTGTGATGTGCGTGTATCTCGTCACATATTGCATTTCAAAATAGAAGATGATAAAAGTCATTCGATATACACAAGTCACTATTTGTGTTTTTATATCCGTTTGGCTTACATAATCAAGAATCAATCATGAGATAGAAAAATGATTCTGGAGCTTTTAATATCGTAGTGTTTCCCGCATCAAAACAAAAATGTATTTTTAAACATTTTCCGTCAATATCACTAGATGAGATTGTAAACACATGAGAGTATGGAGCGCATTTTATTGCTGTGAGTGGAAATTTCCATTGAAAATTTCATGAAATGCTTTCTGATTTGAGTTTTTAATAAACGGATCGATATTTTTGAATTTTTAACGATTTTGACTGTTTTGAATATTTTAACGGTTTTCAAAAATTCAAATTTTTAACGGTTTTCAAAAATTCAAATTTTTAACGGTTTTCAAAAATTCAAATTTTTAATTTTTTCTTATATTTCAAATATTTAACGGTTCTAGATAACTAAAGTTTTCAAAAATTTCAACACATCAAGCATTTGATTCCATTTTTTCCTCACAAAAGTCGCGCTATGAAAAATATTGAAAATATTTACAAAAGATAATTTCTATAGAGCAGCATCACATATTTATTTTGTTACAAAACATTATCACAACAACAGTAACAATAAGGTTTATGACAACAATAATGCAAGAGGACGAGACTTACGAGATGAAAAAAAAAACTTTGAATGCAAAACATATGGACGATACAAAAACGTGATTGAATATTTCTTCTTTGCTCTTACTCAATGCTCCTCTTTCTGTATCATATATCGACATTCGTCACTAGAGAGCTTAGTAGAAGTTTAATGTACAAAATGTACGTAATCAATTAGTTTGAAAAAAGAGACTTACGTGAAGGTGAGTGAGGAGTGGGAAATGGAAGGAAAAAAAATATTCTATAGATGCCACGAGACTGATACAAAAAACGTGTTTGTTGATCTATATTGGCCATACGACTTAAATAGAGCATTTGAATGTTACAATGTTGACAACTTACGCTCATTATTTTTAAAAATAACACCATGCGTTACTTAGGGGTCGTTCATAAATGAAGTAGAGAATTTTCAACGACTTTAACTGTTTTAAATCTTTTAACGGTTTTTTGACATTCGAATTTTTAACGGACTTTAAAAATTCAAATTTTTAACGGATTTCAAAAAATCAAATTGTCGTTCTGTCTGTAATTCTTCAATGGAGTGCCTTCCAACTAAATGATAAACATCATAAGCAAATACCCATCATACCTACCTGCACACTTCTTGCGCTTATTCCATTAGCATTTTCCGTTTCTTCAAATAGACTAAAAAGAAGCAAAACAACAAATCACTTTGATGCATGAACTTATTTTATGATATAATCAGCGAAAATATATATATCAAGTACAAATAAAGGTGAAACCATAAATTGGAAATGAAAATTGGATATATATATTTGCTAGTAGCACAGTCTAGCTTGTAAAACGAGAAGTCAATTGTGTTTTTTTTTTGATTTTATAAGTAAGTAAAAAAATATTATTTATTTATACTAGATTGCATAAGCGATCACATTTGTGCGTTTTTTTAAGTTTGCAAAGTTACTAGGCAGCTGCTACCCAGCGAACTTTTTTTTCTGTTTCATATCGAAACGACCTACATAAAATTTAAGTTAAGAAAAAAAAATTTATTTAATGTTTTAATGGACATCGAGACTTGAATAAAAGCACATGTTCCATTTATTATAAAACAGCATGCAGCATAATTATAAAAAATATTCCTGTGGAACAACAATAAATAAGCTTGTCCAACTTTTATGAGAACTTATTTCTTTTCATTCTTCTATTATTTTGACGTCAATATCAATTGAATGGAAGAAAATACCAGAAGAGAAGTTGGATGGTGGAAGTTTGATGGACATGAATCTTAAGCGCTGTAAAGTATTTATGTAGTTTCTGTAGACTGGCTTCAAAATTGAAGGAAAGTATTTAAAAGTTTGTCATTGTCGAATGAATGAGTCAATATGGAGTAGTAGAGCAGGTGGGAAGGTCAAAGGTGCTAAATATTGTAAGATTCAACTCAGAGATCCTGGGTTCGAAACTCAGTAAGGTTGATTTTCCATTTTTAATTAGCTTTAGCTATTTTATGGAGAAGGAAAGGTTTTGAATCCCAAAATAAGCTCAAATAAAAATTCTGTGTATCATTCTTCATCTATTCCTTCAATTAAGAGATTTCCTGTCCCACAAAATTTCCCCAAACCCTCAAATCATCTCAAAAATTCCACAAATCTCATTATTAGAACATAAAATCAAAACTATTTCCCAACAGTCACAAACAATGTCACCCACAGCAAAACCACAGACATGTAATGAAAAGAATCCCTTCAAATTACAAAACTGAGACAAACAAGCAGTCAGACAAAGCGAGTTGCATGCGTCACAAATGACCTACAATCTGGAAAAATCTTTTATTTTTTTCCATTTCAATTTAAAAGTTTTTTTTAATACATTTTTAATGAAATTTTAAAAGATGAAATGAGGAGGAAGAAGAAGTCTGTACAGTGTGTGAAAAGAAGAAGAATTAAAAGGAAAAATTAAAAAATGAGAAAAGAAAATTTTTTATGAGATTTTTATAGTTTCAGTTCAACTATACTAATTTGCCATTGGCTCACTTTACAAGTCACTAAAAATTTGTTTTTAATTAAGTGATTTTTTTACGACAAGGAGTTCTATCTGCAAATTATCTTCTAATTTTTGTATCATCTGCACAAATTGCTAATGTCGAAAGAAAAACTTCTCTAATGAGGCGTTTCAAGACTGTAAAATAATGAATGAAAATGCACTCGAGTGAGAAATACTTTTTCGTTTTGCTGTTCCTTTGATTCTGTTTGCTTTCTATACAACAACCGACACGTGAGTCACGTTACATTACGAAGTCTCATGACGATGATATTTTCTTATCTAGATTTTTGTTGTTTCTCGATTTATATTGAAATATTTCAAATCATTAATTTCATCAATGGAAATGTTTCAAAATAGAATTACTAAGCAGGCAGGAGACCTATTTGTCGCTCAGCGTTGACCCTTTCCTCTCGTGCGATGCAGTGGTGTAGCAAAAACTTGATTCGAACGAAATTTCGAACTTTCGAACTCAATGTCGAATTTTTCGAAATTCAGGTTCATATGAAATATCCAAAGCCTTACCCTCATCCAATCACCCCAATTACCCCTTGCTACGCCACTGTTGCGAGTCGAGAAGAAGAAAATTTATTACAAATCGTCTGAATGCCGACCAAATTTATGATATCATTTGTCTAAATTTATTTTTTTCGCCTTTCATTTTGACGCAATCAAAATACATCGAGACTATTAGTTAGCGCTATTAAATTTATTTGTTTTGGAATAATTTGTTGCGATTTTCTTCATTCTGAAAGCTTAAAATCAATGACGGCGAGTGTGAAGACGATGCGATTAATTTTGTTGGATTCTTTTTCTCATCTTCCTTCTTATTGCTTACCCATTTTGCACGACAAATTGATTTAATTTAGGACGTCACGTTTGATTCATTAGTTTGTGAACGTGAACAAAGAAAAACAATTCTCGATATAATTGCATACTTCTGTGTATATGAACGTTATCGCATTGAAAAAAGTGAAAAATGTTCTGTCGATTCAAGGTGTTGACACTTGGTCTCATTGCACATTTATTCTGTCATTAATTATGTCTCAAGTTGAACAGAAGCTGGGTAATTCCATGAGTGAAAAAACGCTTCGAAAATTGAACTTTAGTTAATATCTTCTAAAATCATAAAGATAAGCTTAATCTCACACATTTAGCTTATGTAAAATTAAAATATCTATCTTCCTAGATATTAGCAATCTGATTTAAACATGTCTGTTCCAAGATATTTTAATTAATGTGTTGTCACTATGTTAACACTACAAAAAATCGTTTTCAAATTTTCCAAAAATTTCATTAAATACGCTATTTAATTCCCAAAAAACACACAATATATGATTAAAAGCATAAATTACTTCATCTTAAGTAGTTTATTACTACTTTCATACTGTAATTAAGCGTAAAATCGCAAAAAATGTGTCACTATGTTAACAACCAACCGATTATTGCAAAACACAAAAACTTTCAAATTTTTGAAATCCGTTAAATCTTACAGCATTGATTCGACACATTAATATTATTAAGGCTTATTAAGATGCTAAATTAATTTTAAAATATTGATAGATTAAAACTTCATTGATTAATGTTGCTGTAACTTCACTAATTATTTAAGGAAATTATTTATTCATTAATTGAAGAAATTTTTTAACGGTTTTCAGATATTTGAACTAAAACAAGTAAAAAAATATTACAACTTGATTTTCGCCAGTTCCCTTCACTCATGGAATTGCCCAGCTGTTAAATGTGGAATTTCTATTTAGAATTAAATAACGGTCAAATTTTATTTGAATTTTACAATTATCAACTTAGTTGTACTCCCCTTTTTGTTATTGTTTTGATTTCATTGAATAAAAATTTCGAATCTATCACCATAATTTAATTATTAGACTTACATCATCTCTATATCACACTAAAGTAGAACAGTATATCCTCATCCAGCTGAGAATATATCAGAATTAGTCAAAACAAATATTGTAAACAGGAAAATTTATACAAAACCCAGGAAATAAATGCAAATTTATTAAACACAGCCATATGAAGATGCACATAAATTAGTAATAATAACAATCTATTAGATCACATTCCTATCTAAGTCATCAAAGTAATAAATTACTGCATAAAAAGAAAAACATTGTTGATTGCGTAAAAGAACAAACAATTTTGCTTTAATTACAAGAGAAAATTTCATTTCAAATATTTATCAAGAATAAAAGCACAGAGACTTCTGCTTCCTCACATTTTTATCACTCAAATTCATAAATATTCAAAATGCACATGTGTATTCATTGTAGATGAAGATAAAATTGTATAAATATGAATATTTATAGAATTTTTTTTACAAACGATGCAATGGATGAGATAAAAAAACTTTACGTGTGCAATTTCCTAATTCACTTAAACTATTTGCTAACTATGCCATGTGTAATTGTGTGATGAACTTGGAAAATTTATCGATTGATATAAGCATCAGTGAACTTGCGGAAATCAATAGAGAGTTATTTAATAAATAATAATCATTGACTGATGTTTAATGTCGATTAATACTTTGTTGTGTGCTATTGATCTAGGTTACAAGCTGTATTAATGACTATGCATTAATTTATTTTACACGTGTAGCTATTAAAACCCCGCAAACTAAAAACGGTCGAGATGATTTATGATTGCTTCCGATGCTGAGGGAAACAACAAGAAAATCATCTGTTAAAACCATCATCATCAGCATTTCCATCATTATCATGTTAAGATTTTTTTTCACAGAGCCATAAATATGAATCCTTGACGTTTTATTAACCGCGTAAATGAAGTTTTATGATCACAAGCAGACTTTATATTATTGAACATAAATAACGTAAATGCATGCAATTTTACATGCTTCTTATTTTAAAGTATTTTGATGAATTTACGATTCAACAATTTTTTTATATGTCATCATCACACCACCATGTGCAAAAGTGTCTGTACTATATACACATGAAAAACAAAATTCTTGCATTGCGCGTTTATTTTAATGACCTCGCAAGCATCAGCAATGCAGATATTATATTATTTTCAAGCACATTACTACAAAAATTTGTGAATTTAGCAGCAATTGAGCCAGAAAAACTGAATTCTTATATTTTTATGGGGTGTGAGTAACAGAATTGGCATTAAATTTTTATATTGTCATAGTGGATAGTTTTTTACGATGACAATAAAGGGAAAATTCTTCCTTCCTGTTGGTTTCTCACAAATATTATGGCTCGTAAAATTATAAGCTCGGTTACCAAAAATACCGGCTTTTTTGAGTTCAAATTTCAAAAAAATAACCGTTAATTTTTACGATTTCCTATAAAGTTTTATGTATTTTATTTCCCCACTCTCAAAAGCCATTATAGCTTCAAGAATAACAGTCAGAATATCCTTTTTTTCATTTTCAAAAAGAGGTTTATTTTAATTGCAACATAAATTAATGCTCTCAAATAAACTCAGCATAAATTTACTTCCACGTTTGCTCCACAAAAGCCATTCCATGCATGATCTCTGAATAATATTTAGAATCTTTTGTGTGAAGCAATATAAATCAACAGCCATGGCAAGATTTATAAAGCAACAGTAAATTTTTCGCTAACTAAAAGCTTTTTTTGACCTCAATTCTCAATAGTTGCTTGCTGTAGACTGTTGGGGGGTTATTTGCATGTGACGTCTATTAATTTGAGTATTGATGCTCTTGACAGAGTCTAATTTAAGTGGTAGAGGATCAATTTCAAATCTTTTGGATATGCTATTTGCTCTAGGACTGGTTTCTTGTCATTTATTTACCTTTACTCCCTATACCTACCAACCACCCACCCTACCCTATACACCAGAGACCTATCCAACCTACTACTCACGTGAGGGACCCAAAATCTCTAAATTCCCTAACCGACGTCATTTTCGAACGACCCTCACAGTGAAGTACGAACATAAAAAGTCTGAAACAAAATATATTCGTGAAAAAATTGTATGTGTTTTGTTACGGTCGACTCTTACGTAACCGATTTAAAAGTCATTGTAGTGTTTAAATCTATACAACAATGAACCCAATTTTTTTTGGATAAAAGACATAAATTCCAGCTTTCAAAATAAAAAAAGTTCTGAGCTCAACAGCAAAATTAAATTGAATAAAGGTCATTAAAGTTTGTGCTTAAACTTTTCGTCCATAAATTACGATAGCTTTTTCTCATGCAATTAAATGATGTACAAGATAGGATGACTAAGAAGAGGAAGCAAGAAAATTGTTGGCAATCTTTGATGTGCTGTGCAAAATTCCGAAAATACGTTTCATCATCACATTCATTGGACCATAAAGAATGTTTGATATTTTTCAATAGACTGGATGTGGAATGGTCAGGGACAGGAAATTAAAGAACAGGACAATAATAAACCTGATAACATGAGAGGAAGCATTCCCTCATGAAGTTTTAATTTGAACTAATTTTCTGTCCGTCTTTTATAGATTGAGTCATGTATGTAGACATCGTTCAAATAGCATTTGCATATTTCGAAACATTATTGCTTTTTTCGTCTTTCTATTGTGTTCGTTTTTCAATGCTACTGCTCTGCTGTGCTATAGCAATCGTTCTCTCTCTCTCACTCTCTCTTTCATGGTGTGAAATCCTCAACATTACTTTAAATTATACTCACATAATAATAATAATAACCTCTTACGATTTTATCAGCACAATATTACAAGTACTTTTTCAGTGCGTTTTCAAGCACAACTGGCAATTGAGTTGCGAAAAAAATATCATTTAATTGAATATGAAGGATGATTACTCACTTTTTTTGCGAGTTCTTCTCTTTTTAACAATTTAATTTATTACGCGTTTATATTTACTAATTTTGTATGTACGCGTGTCATTCTTATAATTACAAATTTTAAGCTAGCTTTTATCATTTTGTCGTCATATTAGTAAATAGTCTTATCGTATTTGATAAGCTCTCTCAGGCTAATTTATATTCACTTTTAAAGGTCTTGTCCTTAAGATTAGAAGTAATTAGCTTCTGTCATTGTAATTTTGGTTCATTGAACCTTGATTGGATTAAATTCTGTGCAAAATATTCGTGATGTTTTGACGTATAGCAGTGTTATGTCGTTAGAATAGCATCAATGGCTTAGCAAGAATTCCCATGACTACCGTACCCTGTCTATCCCTCTGAAAAGTATTATGCAAATCCTTGTCATGTCGACAGTACTTTTTTTCTGATGGGAATCGAACTTATGTCTACAAGACATGTTTCTGGTCTGCTGCCTAGCCACTTGACTTCAGAAGTCATTCTATAACACTTTCTTAGTTTTTACACCTCTGGGGCGGGTTTCTTGGTTCTTGATACACCTACCCCTACCCCCTACCCCCTACACCATACACCCCCACCCCCTATACCATACACACAGATTCTAGTCTTAGATGTTATTCAAATTTTACGTAACGCAAAAAATGTCCATTTTAATCACCTTTTCCTCCTTTCTACTTTCTCATAATCAGCATTTGCATTAAATTTTAAATATCATCATAGTCAAGCGTTTTGTACCAATTTTTACTCAACTATGCTAACCAAACTACATTTTCTCACCGCTTTTGTAACTCAATCTATGTTTTGGTCAATAGAAATTACAGCAAACAACATTAATGGCTTAATATGCTGTTGCCACATTTTTCATTCGCACATTTACAACATTGTTGACATAATTCAGAAGTAAATTAATTTCATTTCAACTAAAGTCAGATTTATGCCATTTAATAATGTTTCATGGAAAAATTTTCCATCAGGCGATGCGAAAAATATTTTTTTTTACTTGCTACAGATGAAAAAGTTCAATTTATTGCTTTCTGGTTTTCCCCAGGTCGTTTCTCTATCGAATAATTTTCTAAAAGTAGAGAGGCATAAAAAAAATAATAATTTGCATTCAGAAGCAGAAGAAGAGAATGAAAAACAATTTATGGCGATTTTTATGTGACGATTTTTATGCGCACAAAATATTTTATATCGCATGACATATAAACCAATAATTTTTCCATATTTTCCTTTCACAATTTTTTTTTCGACTGTCGCTAACGTCGTGTTCACATGTATGAACAATTTTGGCTTTTTGTACAAACATTTTCAAAATAAATATATTCTCAGACATGAGTAGACTCGAGTTCACGGTAGAATTTGGCTGCTGTGCATTAATCTTCTATTCGATATAAATATTTAATTCAATTTTCCAGTTTTTTAAGAGATGAAAAGCGATGTGAAGCTTAATGATCCAATAATAACTTTCAGTTGGTAGCAGTGAAATGTCATAATAATAAATATTATGTGTATTTTCAGCTGGAATTCCATCTCGTTTATTCCATACTAGAATAATGAAAAATAGTTTCAACTTCATGACAGTTGAATGTTTTTCTTTCGTGCTCAGTATCCAAAGCTATAATATGAAGAGTCTAATGTGCTCAAGCATTTTATCTCACATTCTTGTACATCATAAATTTTTTTAAAAGAGCAGAAAAAGAAATGGAAAATGATTGTAAAATTAATTCGATTTTAAGATGTTAATATTCACATAATTTTCATGTTTTATAGTCTACGTCTAAATCCACTCGAGGGAAATTTGTCGGATTTTAAGATTGAAGATGACTTTTAGAGCAAATTTGAGTTTTTATCTATAAAAATGTTGATTTGATGAATTATTTTGATAATTTTTTAAAATTTGTGATGTATTTGGAAGACCAGATGTTGAAAGTTGCTTTACATTTAAGTTGTTTATTCTGCTGTAATTAAGCAGTTATGATGGTTGTCTAATAATTAAATTAAGGTTTAATTTGAAAAGTGAACTAGAACTAAGAAAATCAATTTCTGAGGGGTTTGCAACTAACTGTAAATAATGTAGAGGAGCAAACTACTAAAAATTCAAATTTTACCCGTTATTTTTTCTAGAAATCGAAAAATAATTGAAATAAAATGCAATACGATGTTTCCTAACCAAGTAAGCTTATTCTCAAGGATTTACAGATAAGAAATCTAATGCCACTCATAATCCCAAAAAAAATATAATTTCATTTGAAAAATATTTAAATTGATTTTTTTCTTCATATTTTAAGCTCTTGAGATTTTCACAATTTGAATCTAAACAGCAACTGGAAAATAATTCCAAGGCCATATAAAATTTCCTTCATTAAAATTGATATTTTATTTCTAAAAATGGCATTCGTAGAAGGCTTATGCTGAGTTAAGAAGTAAAATAATGATGGCAACAATTTGTGACAGAAATTCAGAAATAAGAGCTGCTCATAAAATGTGAAAAATCGAAAGGTAGATGAAGCACATAGATACAGTAATTGAGCATCAAAATATCACAATAATAAATCATTATTTTCCTTGCCACTTCAATAAACAATGATTTGCAGTTATGTGATTTTTTCCAGCCATAAAAAGATATCAAAATTGTTAAAAATTTACCTTAGGATAGGAATTTTAATTGCAAAAGAAGCGACATTAACAAGAAGAAAAAAATTCTAACAAAATCCGATTAAAATTCTGAGTAAATAGGCATTTTTCTCATCTTCCAACGAGTCAAACGACAAGCAGAGAAGATGACAAAAAAAATAATAAAAATTTACATAAAATAAATTGAATGAAGGCATTTGGTAGTCGAATGAGATATCACAGAGAAGAAAACAAAAGAGCGTGAGGAAAGAGTCAATCAAAAAAATGTTTGATACAAAAAGGAAAAAGAAAATTTGATTTATTCAGCTCACATGAAGCCTTAGAAAGGAAGAATCATGGTAGCAACGAGAATATTCAACAAATATTAGACACACGTGAAAGTTTGATTCATTTTCATTTTTATTCTAACAAGCAGCCCCTATAACAAGCTGAACAAAAAAAAAATACCAAAGAAGAAGCTCAACTAGGGTAGAAATACCTGTATGAAGCATATACATTATTTTTACTTCTTCTATTGCTTGCTTCTCTATGCTCACGACACCATTCGATGAACAGAAGGTTTAACTTCATTTCTATGTGCATAAGAAAAGAGAATGCTCAATATTAAGAATGTACGATATGCTTGTTGGATTTTGAGAAGGCACATAAAACCCAGGCAGCTTTTTCAAAAAAAGCACATTGCATAAACAACAAAACTTGAATAGATGGAAGGAAAATTGTTATTTTCTTCTCTCCCTTGCCTCGTATTTTATTTATTGTTTCTCCGGTGCGGTTTATGTACAAAAGGGAGTGGTATTTTTTATTGTCTGGAAGTCTATCGTTTTTCTTCTCATTCTATTCATACCTTTATGTTCTGTATACTTTTTTTTTCGGGAAAATCACCATTGCGTAATGTTAAGGAAATTCTTCAGAACAATATTAAATATCATTATAGAAAATAAGAAACGGAAGAGATTAATTTTTTTGCCTTCGTTCTTGTGCCTATCCTCATACATTTTTAATGTCATGGGCAAAGAGGCTTGCTAACTGAAAAGAGGATCATGTAAACATGATTATTATGGCGCATAATTGGTGTGAAAATTTTATGAAATTGTCTTGATGTGTTTTTTGATGTTTTGTTTCTAACGGCTTTTTGAAATTTGAATTTTAACGGTTATTTGACATTTAAATATTTAAACGGTGTGAAATTATAGCAAAATTATAGGAAACTTACGTAAAATTATAGCAAACGTCTTATTTTTTGCGTAGTTTTGAGAATATCTTTAAAAATGTTAAAAACTTCATTTGTATCAAGAATCATTCATGACCACCCACTTATTCCTATCAAATTATGTATGAAAGGAGGATATAGGATGCCAAAAATAGTCAATAGCAACACTTCACCTTCACAAAAAGCCAAAATAAAAGGCCAATGCATACTTCTATGATATAAAGTTTGTGAATTGAGATTTGATGGTGTGCCTTAGTCGGAAATTTTTATTGCTTTAAATTCAGTTGCTCAGAAATTACATGCAGAATAATAAATTAAGGCTCCTTTTTATTCATTTATAAATCAACCCCACCAGTAGCATACTTTAAATTTAATTTAATGTAGTAAAGACAACTCGAGCTATGCTGATTATTTACACAGTGCTTCCGCAATTTAAAATTAAAATTCTTCTTTATTTTTGCGTCTATTTGGAGCGTACATAAAGCACAAATAGAACATTAAGAGGTAAATATGCAAACAATAGGGAAGATATGTGTAGTTTTGAAATACATCTTAGCTCAATGGAGGAAAATTATTAATCTCAATGGAGATATTTCGAATATATTGTTCTGGTTGTTTGCACTGTAGCTGTATTATTTATCTTGTTCTTTTTTTGTTGGAATATAAAAAAATGGCGAGCAAACGATTGCAGAATACTAAACATTCATTGTGCTGTATCGGGCTGCCTCAACTATTTACTTTAATTTTAATTAAAAATACACATTTGGCTTCCGAAATAAGTTTTTGCTATGCATATTGTATATATTTCTACAATATCATAACAGAATTGATAGTATTTGCAATTTATAAATGTTTTTCGTGATCGGAAAAGTTGGGAAAAAATTGTTTTTGTTTACATTTCTCACATGAAGATTTCATTGCTTGAAATTCACTTGAATTGTTATTTTGCCGTCGTTTGATTTATAGAAATTTATAGAATAAAAGTGAGCAACGCTAATTTAATCATAAATGCTCGATAATTCGCATCATAAACACTTTAAAAGTGATTTTTGCTGATAATTTTTTTTGTAAACAACGAAAATTTTGTCAAAAATTCAAATTTTTTGTAACTGAAATTTTTTCAAAAAAATTAAATTTTTTTCGTAACGGAAATTCTGTCAAAAATTTAAATTTTTTTGTAACGGAATTTTTTTCAAAAAATTTAAATATTTTTCGTAAATGAAATTTTGAAGAATTCGATTTGAACAGAATTTTTTATTTAAAAAATTAAGAAATTACGTAAATTCCTTCATCCACATCGATTGCCAGAGAAATGAACTATGGAAAAGAGAGAACTGAAACTGGGAGAAATAAAAATTCAAATAGTAAACATTTCGCGATGATAGAACGAGTAAAGTAAATGCGTTTCAATATTTTTGTTTTTTCTTCTTCCTCTTCTCCACAATCGTCTCTTTTTTATGAGTATAAAAATGTTATATAATCAGCTGTTCGTCGAGAATATCAAAACATTTGTTTCTGTTTTGTTTTGGTTCTCGTTAAAAACTTTTTTAAGTCGACATTTCCTAGCGAATATTCATGCATGGGAGTTTTTAATGAATATTTTATCACAAATATGCGGAGATGATGAAGAAGAAGACGAGTTTGGATTTTCGGTTACCCAAAATAATGGAAATAATTTTGGTATTTTCCATATCGATTCACGTACGTGTCGACTGATAATTATCCAATCTTTTTTTTTCATTCTACTGCTGTTTCCCTCACCGCGTCCGTATATTGGTCATATGAAATATTTATTTATTAAACTACAAGGTTAGCATTATGATGATGGCAATGGCTGTGATTGCATAATAAGCATACACACATATGAACCGATGACGATAACTTTTTTAATTATTATTCTGTGATATTTTTATTTGAACTAACTTTATAAAATATATAATGAGAGATTCGGCAGAAACAGACACAAAAGAGTTTCATGAAAATTCTCTCACAAATCTAGGTGATGAAACATATTATTGTGTAGATTATGATTCATTCACGATGCGATGATAAGAGGCATATGATTAAATTGTATTACACTTTTATGGCCAATGACGCCCTTTATTTACATTTCTACGTCTTGTTATCACAACAAATCGACTGATGTTAGATTCGGCAGATAACGTTAATCAAAAATTGATACGGTTCCAATATATTGATTTTTTATAGCGCTAATAAAGTTGCTTAGATGACAATTTTTTAGGTTATGTTTTTATTTCCGCTGAATGGTCAATTTTTCTAGGTGATTGGATGTTAGATTTGACAGAGGCGGGTCCAGAGGCTAGAATAGTGATATAGCACTTGAATTTTGATTAACTTCTCTAAGATCATGTTAGTGTAGGAGACCATCACCCCTGCCAACTGATTTTCCAGTGCTTATCACCTCAACAACCAAATACATCACCAGTGTCCAATTTTTATCAACAAAAAGGCCCAAAAAATAATTTTTCTCTTTATTTATATTTACTCTCGCATTTTTTTTGTTTTGTATACCTAGCTATTAGATTAAATTAGGTCGTGTCTATTTTTATAACAAGCTCTCGTTATCACAAATGAGCAAGTACAGCACAAAAATATATGTATTTATTTACGATTTTTCATGAACCTGTAAATATTACATAATAAAAACAGTATCGATGACGCTCGCTCTTTGGTCACATCAATAAACCGATTTTTATATATTTTTGGGGATATTGTGAAGGATAAATAAACGTCAAGCAGCTTAAAGTATTGAATTATTTACATTCATAAATGGGGGAGAAAGAAGAATTGTATGTGCGAATTATCGTAAAAATAACAATAATGTTCATAAGAAGCATATGCCAGCATCATGTCGTTTCCAACTTTACCAAATGTTTTATCTTAAGTAAACATTGAGGTCTCATTCAGCAGAAATAAGCATAAAGAAGTTACATAACTATAGAGGAATTTTGATACTGTATTGTGTACATGATAAGAGGACATAGCATTATCTGCCATATCATCTTTGATGCCGCTATTTACAGCAACATTCAATCTTTTTTGTGTGAATTCAAATTCGCGATAGGGTTTTTGAGATTCTTTGGATTTTCCGTTTGATGTGGATGAGCTTTAAATTGAGAATCTCTCAAAAAACATTTTTTAAACACTTATTTTACTAATACTGTTTTAACGGTTATTTTTCAAAAAAAAATGACCCTTTTTTAAATATATTTTGACCGTTATTTTTCAAAAACTTTTTGACCGTTACTTTTGAATTTTTATGGCTTTATTTTCTGTTCACGTTCTGTGTATTTTTTCAATGGGAATTTTGATTTTGCAAAATTTGTCATTGACATTTAGATATGGAACCCCTATAATCAGATGAAAACTTTCGAATACGAAAACATGGATAGACATCAAGGGAAAAAGAAAAAGGATTATATGAGATTCAAATCATGCTGTGCTGTGCGGAGAAGTAAGAGATAGAAATAAAATCGAAAAAAATATGTCAACCTTATAGCAACTTTATTTGTTGAAGGATACAGGATGTTATGAGGAGAAAAGATTTTGATTCCTTTCTTAGAATAAGAAAAAAATATTTCTCATCATATTTTCATGTTGTGCTGTCGTGTTGTTTGAAGCTCACCGTAAACAGTAAGTAGAGAAGACAGACAAGACATATGAAAAGGGGAATAGATGTGCACGTATTAAGCATGATTTTCACTTTATAAAATATTTAAGCTCCAGCCTTCAAGCTCTAACCGCAGACACTTTATGATAAGAAAATTTGTGGTTGCACGTTTACACGTTTTCATCCACTCAACATTACATATTATATTTTATATGTTATATTGTGCAATGGATGAGTGAAGGAGGATTATGAAATATGGTAATTTTTAATCAAAGTTAGAGTGCTTACGACACATACGTTCATTTATCTATGATAATGTGAGCGAAAAGTTCGGATTGAAATGAAAAACGTAACTTCTAAAATAGTCCGCCATTTTGTTTTATTGGAAAATTTAAAAATGCTGAAATAAGCTTTAATTAATCTAATTTCAAGAATATTTTTGAATAAATCAATGTGCTCACTAAATTTAAGCTCATTTCAACACTTTAAAGCATAAATAAACAGCAAATTAAGTTAAAATTAAAAGACAAACTTTCCATATGGAAAATAATTTCCCGCCTAAAAAATCAGTGAAACCAAAGTGAAACCTCAATCCACACAAAATGGAGATGAATTATAAAATTCTTTATGATGTAAATTGTAATAACATCAAAAATTAATGATAAAGTTTAATGTACATGAGTGTGTGTGGGTGGGTGGGTGTATGACTTTTCTTATTCTTTGCTTAAAAATAATTCACAGAAGATTACTCTTGAGACAATTTTTTGCTGCTCATTCGAGTGTATATGATGATAAGCTGTTTCTGGCACTCAGAAACATTACACTGTGTAAAATGTGAAAGATCGTAATATAAAAAACAATAAAGTACTGAGTGAACATAATGCGAATAAAGCACACAATTCCTTTCAAAGATATACCAAGTTTGATGTTCAGTTTGGGAGTCATTTTCTTTTCTTTTTCTATCTTTATTGCAAAAAGTGGCAATAACTTGCAGACCAAAATACTCCTTAACCAAAGAATTTTTTCTTTGTCTTCCCTTTATCATACAATTTTTGTGTCTTTATCACAATAGACATTCGTTTCCATCAAATAGTTTCTCCTCTTGTTCTTGGTAGTCATTCTTTTCTATTCTGTTTTTCCTTTTGCATAATTTAACCCTTGCAATGTTCATTATCATTTCAAATCACTATTGCTCAGTCACTTGTGCTTAATTGACTTCATTACAACTTCATTTAACAGATAAAAGAACTAAATTGTTTAGAAAGATTGAAGAAAATGAATTTGAGAATTTAAAAATAATTCTGTCATCTCAGTAATCTTTTGTCTTCTTGGACACAAAATTCAGTCACTTCAGAAAATTAAAAAGTAAACAAAGCTCAAATTTATAGAAAACTCAAATAAAATTAACAAATTTGCGATCATAACAAGCAAAGTACATAATTAGTCTAGTATAAATCTAATTAGCTCACAGTCTGGTAAGAGATTTTACTACTTAATGGATGTTAAACATGATAATTTCTAAGTTAACAGAAGCAATGAATTTTATGCTTAAATCAGCTTATCGTTACTCAAAAAACTAATTTATTATTCAAAATCATTAATTTTAGTGCTCACCATATAATGTTTTATGATAGTTTAGCTTGCAATTTGTAAATAAAGCCAAGAGATTTATAGTTTTGTGAATGATGAAAGGAATCTGATAAAGAATCGCAAGGGAAATCTGACTATAAAAAATGAATCTATGCAAATGCAGAAAAAAGGAAACAGTGCTTATACTCACATACAGCACCATCATCATAGTTTAAGTTGCTGTGAACAAAGTTTTTTTTTCTTCTAAATGTAGTTTCGAATCGAGCATAAAGAAAAGCTTTTTTATTTAAAAACGAGAATTTTTTCTTATCTGATTATCCTGTTCACATTTTTGGAATTAATTAAATGAAATATAAGAGAGACAGGAGTTTTATGCTTGCTCTTAGGCGAGATTATGCAAAATGAAATTAAATTTCGTTCAAATTACTTCAGCAAACCATCAAATTTATTTTTCATTTCCATTTCTTATTTGAGGGAATTTAAGTGTAGATTTGGTTGCGAGTATACAGCAAAGGATGATGATTGAGATGATAAGAAGCTTATTTTATTGCTACGGAAGAGACGAAAAATGGGAGAAGAGAAAAGAATTTCCATTAAGCATCTCATCTACCTCCTATTATTCACATTTTAAAGCTTTCCTGATATTTTAATGGATAAAGATTTTTGTTGCTAAGGCTTAATACATCACCGAGATACATTCCAAATTCTATCCCATTCTGAGCAATTCTTCCGCACAATAAATTGAAATTCGTACATGCGAGGTCTTTTTTTCTTTATTGCCTGCATTCGCTCTACTTATATGAGTGTATATAAATAGATATGAGCTGGAATAATAAAATGTTAAAGTCATGCTTACTGATATTATCGGATATTTACTGAGTTGTTATATTATCATCAATAAACGATGAGTAAGAGAAATAAGGAACCGAGAGAATGAGTGGAAAATTAGGGAATGGAAAGACTGATTGATTACGTAACGAAGTGAAAGATTTTTTTTAAAAAGGGACACATTTTTGGGAAGTTTAACTTTCATAGGAATGAATTTTCCATTTCTGTTCACTTTGCTGCCTTCTGTGCTGTACATAATTCGTAATGAAAACTTTTTTATATTCTCTCCTAATCTATGAACCGTAATCTTTTTCTTACAGCTGAAAACTTTTTTCCTTTCCCTTTTTTTCACATTCATGCTCTCATTTTCTTCGTTCCATCGTTTCGTGCATTAGAAGTTAAAGAAATGAAAATGAAAATTAAAATTTATTCATGTTTTTCACTTCAAAATAAAATAATAGAGAGGAAGTTAAAGGAGCGAGGAATTAATTTTTCATTCGAAATTATTATGTAACTTAAATAAACTGATGGAATATCCTGCGGCACACGAAACTCTTCTATTTTCAACGCATATTTAATTTTAAACAACCCACGTCCACTGAATCTTGAGTTGAGTGTTAATTTTCAGCAACTTGTAATCTCATTATTGAGAGAGTGAACGAACGTTAAGCTAATTAGCTCATTCGAGATGCTAATAAATTATTGAAAATTTATATCTCTACACAAGAAAGTGCCTTGATAGATTTTTCTCTACGTTAAAAAAGATTTTCAATTTGAATTTTTTTAAAGTTTTTGTTTACATATTATTTAAATTGAAAATTTTAGTTTTCACATAATTTAACAGTTAAGTGAGTTTTGTGCTTGTCATAATATTGATCTTTGTATGCTAAATATTTTAAAGTTTGATAATTTGAAGATCCAAGACTATTGAAACGAGCAGAATGAACAAAACTAAGTCATTTAGTTGTCTTTTATTGTGCTTAAGAAGTACTAGATTCCAACATTTTACTAAAATCTAGTACTTTTTCGCATTTCATTGCTAAAATAAGTACTAGATTCCAATTATGTACTAAACTAAGTACTAAATTCAAATTATGTACTAAAATAAGTACTAGATTCAAATTATGTACTAAAGTAAGTACTAGATTCAAATTATGTACTAAAATAAGTACTAGATTCAAATTATGTACTAAAGTAAGTACTAGATTCAAATTATGTACTAAAATAAGTACTAGATTCAAATTATGTACTAAAATAAGTACTAGATTCAATTTATGTACTAAAATAAGTACAAGATTCAAAAATTATGCCCTACAATAAGTACTAGATTCAAATTATGTACTAAAATAAGTACTAGATTTAAATTATGTACTAAAATAAGTACTAGGTTCAAATTTTCGTCCTAATACAAAAAATACTAAATTCGAAATTTGAATTAAAACAAGGCGTAACGAAATATTTGAGAATTTTTTTTTTCACTTGATTTATTCATGCTGATAGACACAAACTGAGGAGCACGGAAAAATTATCCGAGAGAGAGTGAGAAGAATGATGAAATTACATAACACGATAGCTCTAGAATAACAAACTCAAATGAAAAGGAAACGCATGAAAATTGAGAAAAATTACTCGCGTGTTATATCGCAAGCATGTATTGGTGAATGGAACTGAGACCGAGGCAGAAACTTCTCGCGCTCACTCTCAGGAAAAACGAAAGAAAAAAAAAATGATATCATACACATATAAACACAGAAGGAAAGCAAAAATACATGACGTAGAAACACACAAGGCTGAAAATCAATTGAACAACCTGTTGGCTATGTTATTGTATGAAGAAAACCGCTCTATGTAGAAATAGACTGGCATACCTAAATACAGTCGATCAAAATAATGAAATAATTTTCGTCCTCAAATTTGATTTTTTATTTTTCATTCCTAAATCTTTATTTTGTTGCTTGATAGCATTTCATAGTTTTTTTTTGACGTTTGTATATCCTAGGCTTGAAGTCTGGCAATAACTTTCATTTAAATAGAAACAGCAATGGAAGTGGGGTTACGCCTGATAGACACAAGGCGACTGTACTGTCATAAATTTGATTTTCTATACTTTGTTGTGTAGATTTTTTTTCGTGTTTTTTTTCGCGAACTTAAAAAAAATAAACGATGATGATAAGATTACTGTGGGAGCACAACTTGTAAAGAAGAAGACGAGAATTTTCTGTTCATGAGTGGCAGCAGGCAGGCAAACGTTGAGTCGAAAAGTCGTCATTTTTTAAGTCCATTTTTTTTCTTCATTATACTTATTCTCATGCCACATTTGGTCTTGTAGACTTGGCTCGTGTTTCGATAAATGCCTTTTGATGGCCAGAACGCAAGGGCATGGAAATTCATGACACCGAGAACGAAGAGAAATAATTGAATGATGTTTCTTATGCATACAATAAATGGGCAATTGTGTGCTGTAAATGTAATGGAGAGGAATTGACAATTATTATTATTATTGTTGTGTGATGATCATTATGTGGTTAAATTGCCGAATATTCTGACGAAGAAAAAAAAAATTATGATGAATGGTTTTGAAGGATGGGAAATGACATTTTTTTCTCTCTTTACGACAACGATAAGAAATATGAAAAATTTTCGTCAAATCTATCAAGTGCTGTGTATAATCATTAGAAATAATTATGCAACATGAAAACACGAGCTTTTGAGAGAGTGAGATGAAGACTTAGATCGAAAATGAAGAAAAAAAGTAATAATATTGCTAAAATTTTCGTTTGTGTATTTTTAGGTAAACGTTATCTTTCAAAAAAAAACACAAGACGCTCAAGGTCATTGCCTTAAATTCTTCTTTTTGCGATGCGAACGTGAACGTTTTTCATTTTTTTCTCACTAGATGATTTTGAAAGGTTAATTTGTGTATTTATTTGCACGACTGCAGTACCTAGAATTAATTAGTTCACACTTAATTAGATTTTGATAACTTAATAACTGTTTTTAGTTGAACTAGTAGTTTTAATCAAGTAGGTGTGGATGTTAGATAAGAAATTTTCAATTCGTAAGGCTTGAAAAATTCCAATTGGTTGAAAATATTTAACGGTTTTTTGAAATTCAAATGTCAACTGTCAAAAAATAATTCAAATTTTAACGGATTTTCAAGTTTCAACGGTCAAAAAATAATTCAAATTTTAACGGATTTTTGAAATTTAAATCAAAAGATTATTCAAATTTTTAACGAATAAACTTTTAAATTCAAATTATGACAGTTGAAAAAAATGTTCAAAATTACAGAAACTATAAAATACAGTTAATAATCAATTAATTAACTTCCCAGTCTAGCCAGTTACATAAACTAAACTCTAAATGACTTTTACAGCTCACTATTCTTGAGAAAAGCTATAAAAACACGTAAAGAATAATAAAATCGATTATAGTTGTCATTACTGACTAATAATAATTATAATACAAAATCATTCACTCAATGACGCTTGTTTACATTCTCGAAATAGCGAATTTTCCTTCCCCATTAGAGAAAAAAAAACTTTTTCTTTATTATGATTTTTTTATATTTATTTGCTCTATGTGTTATATAAAGAGGTCAGTTACCTTCTATATTTTTTTACGACTTTTCACTAATACATTCACGCGATGCGCAATCATAGCGAAGAAGCTTTTTTTACATTTTCATCATTTTTTAGGAAGATGATTAATGTGTTGATGCCTGGCATATAGAATTCTATAATACATGTTCATTTGTATAGAACAATGATGAGCTTCTTTACCACAGACACGTAGTTTGACGCGTATGATACGATTCAATTCATTCAATAGCCTTGAGATTATATAAAGCTGCGCCGCCTCTTGATTTATATAATCATTCCATAAAAATTCTTCTGAAAATTAAGCGAAGAATGAGGAGATACGGAGAGGAAGGAATGTTCTCACCGATACTGATGCCGCATTTGTTTATAAGCGAGAAATAACGATTATTGTGTATGAGACATATGAAGCAATAAAATAAATTCACAGAATGCTAAAAATCCGTGTAAATGAAGAAGTTTTGTACTGTTGAACATGCTGTACATTGAACTCGGAATTAGCGTATGCTTTTCATGTGATATCAATGTACTCACAAATGTTGATGTGAAACTATGGTTTCTAAAAGAAATCTTTTTTTGTTTTGTTTTTCATTCAACTATTTTTTTAGTGCTGTAAACCGCAAGCATTGCAAGTGTGCATAAAGAAAACGCGCGCGTAAAATGAGGTTGTGAATGAAATTAGAAATTATTACGTTGAATTTCTAAATCCTACATTTTTCGCAATTTTCTATTTTTTTTGAAATTCATTTTTTGTGCTTTTGATTGTCGATGATGATTTCACTTTCTCGCTCACTCTTCTTCTTATATATAAAAAAGAAGAAGAAGAAAAATAAAATCAACTCGATAAACAAAAATAAACTAAAAAGTTGTTAAAAATAATAATAAAAATCAGTGGCAGCCGTTGTATAGATATAGAAAATCGGTTGGTTATGGCTGTGTGCATATATGAAAAGAAAGTGTATTCATTCAATGTCAATAACACCGAATGACATTGAAAAAGTTCGTTCATCGATGGTCTGCATTTGGTCGTTAAAGACATTTTTCTCATCCATTGCATGGTTTGATGTAGTCTGCGATGCTTTTCAGTTTGATGGAGTTGTTAATGTTGCAGTTTGTTGACTTTTGGATGTTTATGATTTATTTGAGCAGATTTTTAACGGGTTTCAAAAATTTAAAAAATAACGGTCAGAAATTATTTGAATTTCTGTAAAAAAATCAAATTTCTTTAATAACCGTCAAAAATTATTGTTTTGTTTTGCTACATGAAAAAAGTTCAAACTTATTGACAGATAACAATGAAGCAGCCTTCCCCAACACAAAAACAAGTGTCTAACTCCATTAAATTTTTTTAAAAAAACCTCACATGATTTATTCAAATTTATCATTTCATCATCTTAATTTGATTCTATTTCTGTCCAGACAAACACATTCTCATTAATTATTCATGGAAATTTGTTTTGTTCTCTCTTGTTATATACGAATAGTCATACCTACATACATTTTTGATAAGCCAGTTAGTTTGTTCTTTTTGTGATACCAAAAAGAAAAAGAAGTCTCCTTATTTAGCCACAATAAAGTTTATCTAAACAATTTTTATTTTCATGATATTGCAAACTGTGTATGATTTTATTTTATTGTTTTATATGACTTGCTCATACTGAAATTTAATTATACGAGCTTTCCATATCAATAAATTGATTTTTTCTATATGAAAACTTTTCCTATAAAATTTTATCTATTTTTAGAATAGAAATTGCGAGAATTTTGGAGACCTGAGGTTATTTTCCACTATTCTACTATCTAATCTCCTACTGTTAATTCAGATATGAAATAATCCAAGCATGTAGTTAATTTAAAATCAATTAATTCGATAAAGAATTTCATTACATTTTGAAATTCTATTTGAGACAGCACGGTTCCATTGACGAGAATTTTTTTATGACGCGACTATTTATTTTGTTTTTTGAGTGATCTCCGAGAGTTTATTACCCTTGGCTGAACGAAAATAGTCCATAAAAAATTTCAAAGAGCTCATAACCATGTCAAAAAGAAAAAATGTGATCGTTAACTACAGACTTAGGAAGTATCATTTTGAATAATTGATAACGACGTGAGGTCAGCGAAAATATTTTATACTAATTCTATTTTTATATTTCAGAAAGTTTTGTGGACTTTTTAATCAGTTTCAATTCTTTTAAACTGTTTTAGATGTCATTGTCATTCAAAATTTGAAAACCGTTAGAAAAAAATTTGAATTTTTCAGGAATTTCCCGCCATTTTTTTGAAATTACTGTAAAAGTTTAATTTGCAAATTTAAGGACTGATTTGTGTGAAATTAACAATTAATTTGCCTAAATTAACAGAAAAATTTAAAGAAAGTCCTCGTGTTATAGATCGAGGCAGACCATCGCCATTTCATAAATTGACCGTTACAGAAAAATTCAAATAATTTAAAAATTATTTATCCGTTAAAAAATCAAATAAAATTTTGCTTAATTAAACTGTGAAGGACATTGAACTGGCATGAAATTCTTGTTAACGAATCAATTTTATTTACTGCTGACTTTTTTAAAATGAGTTTTAGTTGATATTTATGAAAATTTTTAATGAAAACTGAAAAATTACAAAATGTCAACAAAAGAATTTTCTGAAATATATTTTTGACAAAATCTCTCTGAATATGGTAAATTTCTGTTCCTAAATCTATTAGAATGTTAAAATAGAAATAAATGATAGTTCTAAACTTAAGAAACATTACATTATATTGTGTAAATTGATAAAATTTGAGAATGAAATTTCTAAAGTTTTAACGGTCAAATAAATTTTAAATTTTCGTAAATAATGTCGAATTTTTCGAAGTGAATGTCGAATTTTTTCGAAATGAAATGGCGAAGGTCTGGATCGAGGGACTTCAGCGCATTTTTGTGTTAGCGATCAGTATTTGATTAGCAAAGTACTGCGTATTAAATAAGTCAATCACGAATATTTTGTGACTTAAATAAATTTGACTCAATAACGGTTTTTTGGCATTCAAATTTTCTAACGGTCAAAATATATTTGAAAATTTCCTGCGTAAATGCACTTGAAAATCATTAATTATAGTATAATTAACCATTTTTTCGGTGAATTTTCATGTATTAAAATTGTTTGTCATTTAACGGTTTTTTGAGATTCAAATTTTCTAACGGTCAAAATATATTTGAAATTATCCCACTTGAAGTTGGCTCTATTGTATTGAAATTAAAAAATCATTAATTATAGTATTAAACGATGGTTTTAAGCTTTCTAAATGTCCGGGGGGCCAATAACTCGATGGCACGGAGCTAATGCAAAAAACTAGAGCTCTCTACGATGTCTGGTTAAAAAGTTTTTCACGTCAGCCGAACAAACAGACAAAGTGCATTATTAAGCTACCTTTTCGAAACAAGTTTCAAAAATGCGCTAAAAATAAGTAGGAAAATGATAGTTAGATTTAAGATTAGTTAAAAATGCTAAATTGCAAAAAAAAAGTCTTTTGTTTACATTTTTGTTGAATTAAAAATAAGAATTTAAAAATTGAAACAAAAACCATCGAACTTGAAAATTAATTTCACTAAATTATTAACAACAAAAAATTACGCTTGAATTTATCAAACCAGCCGTGGAAAATCGATATTAATAAAATACGAATCAATTTTTCTGCTGATCATTTTGAAGCCAATTCAAGTTCATTATTCAGTCATCTATCCATCGACTCATTCCTTTCGGTGGTTGTCATTTTAAAATTTTATAAATCTTCTCCATTAATTTGCAATTTTCGTTCCAATTTTATATTTTAAAAAAAATTAAATTGAATTTTTCTGCGCTCTTTTAATGCTTTCGGGGACACTGCGGTCAACGTTTCATTCATATTGTTTTAATATATCAATGTGCACATAGCAGAAATGAAATTATTATTATTTTTATATGAACATACAGTCTGAAATTATAGTGGAAAAGGAATGGAAAATAATTTATTATCGCTTATCGATGCAGCGCAAAAAAAAACTTTTTTTATTATTTTCATCAAAGCAAGCAGAGAAAAAAAAATCAATTAACGTCATCGCTCTTCTGAACGTGTTAATTGTTGAAAGTGATAACTTTTACAACGACTTGTTCTGTATTTACAACTTGTTTGAGCGTGTCACGAATGAGTCAGTATGTTTATATTTTTATTTGCACCGAAAAATTTGCTGATAAGAAGAAAATTGAAATATTGGCTTTTTGTTAGTTCTTGCTGACATTCCTACAAAAAGTGCTATTCCGGATATGAAATTATGATGACAACATGAATAGATTTTCATTTCTTTGTTCTTGACGATGAAAAAGTTTTTGATTAAAAAAAAACTTCTTGTTATGGAAATTTTTTTGGTTAAACGAATGTTCTCGTGTATTCAGAGCAGTTATTGACATGAAATTAATTTTGATGAACTGAGAAAAGAAAAATGAAAACAGTCGGTATTTGTATATGTACGCCAATTTCTCATCGTCTTTTTTTCTCTTTTGTATATATTTTCAGCACCTAACAATTTCAAAGGCCTGCTGTTACGCTCGCATGTATTGTATCGATTGAAGCACTATCAGAGTTCATTGGCCGATGTCGAAAATGCCCTCAAAAGTCGTCCAACATCATACAAGGTGAGTTTCTAATGAATACTTTGTACATTTCATGATTTCATAAAATAAAATTTAATTCTGACTAATTGCTGCGAAATCTCACAAACCGAAGAATATAGAAGAAGAAGTTCAAGTAATTAATTAATATGAGTCAAATAAATTTCATATGATTCACGCCAACGTTCCCTTTTCATAATAATTACGATGATGAATACAATTTATTTTATTAAACGTTCTCTAACTGCATGCAGTTGTTTTAATTTACTGAAATGACAGAATTACGTGAAATGTTCTTACTGAGAGGATATAATATGGACTGTGTTGTTTTACCAAGATGACACAATTTTATAATATTTTCTTACCTAGATGACAGAATTACTTTAAATTATTATGATTACCGAGATGACATAATTAGATTACATCTTCTAACCGAGATGAATGATTTTCATTTAAAAAAATCATTCTACCGAGATAATAGAATTACGACATAATTACATTACCTAGATGACACAATTTTAAATTTTCTTACCAATATGACACAATTTCATGAAATCATTCTAACCGAGATGACACAATTACAACAAAATCTCATTACCGAGATGACACAATTTCTCTGTAACAAATTCAAAATTTACGTAACCGTCAATAATTTTATTAATTCTGAATCCATTCACTGGATGATTTCATTAGAAATTTTTTCCATGGAATTCACACCTTCATACAATTTATTCTACTTCCTTTTCATTCCGTGCGGTTGCCAACCCACCAACAAACTACCAACAAAACAACGGAAATTGAAAGCATTTCAAGATAGTTGCGAGTAATTCTTCATCGAGAGAATTTTAACGAGGAAATTTTTCTTGTGGTTTTCGCATCACAATCTTCGTTTTTATGATGCAATTTCTCGTTTAATTAAGACACCAAACGATAAAGAAAAATAAAAACATTTTCATATTCTTTATGCATAAATTTTTATTTTCATCCTTTCATCTCTTTTTTCCCCTTAAATCTGTCGCTGATGTGCCATAATTCTTTGATTACACGCTCGTACATATGTCATGTATATATGGTGAAATGTTGATTCCGTTAATTGTTTTGATGGCACTTTTGTTGCGACACATGTAATTTATGATTCTCGTACAATTTCGAGATGGGGGCAAGAAAAAAGAAGAAAAAAAAGTTATGATGATGACAGAAAACTTCTCTCACTGTAAACCGTACGGAAGTGCAGGATTAAAAAAGTTTTTTAATTTCGCAAAAAGCAAATCTGATACATATGCATTCATTATTTATGGCTGTTGTGTACTTTACAAGCGGCTATGGAGCTAAAAGAAAACTGTCATAACGTTGCAAGGAAGAAAGTCAAATAAAAAAAGCGATTATAAAGCTACAACTGTGGAAAATTGCTTCCATATAACTTTGAGCTCGTGTTGCCAATGAAAAATATCTAAAAGCACTTCAATCCCTAAATTTTTTCCCTTCACCGTTTTACAGTTTTCACTTCAGACTGACACTGAACTTTTTATTTTATTTATTTCTTTATTAGAATGACATGAATACATTTAATGAGGCACAATAGATTATCAAATTTTTAAAATGGGGGGACTGGAATAATTTTCAGGTTATAATATGGTATTGTGGCATATGATTAATGGGGAATAATTACATTTTTTAATTTGGTTAGGGATGGAGAGTTCCGTTGGGTATATTCCTTCGATGGCTTAATGCTGAGTAAGTGTAAAGTCGAGCTACTTTCCAGTGGCTATCAATTGAGGCTTTGCCTCGGGCATCGTTTAAAAAAATCAAAGAATGCCATTCAAAAGGACGACAAAAAACCCTTGCTACGCCATTATAAGAACCAATCAATTGAATAACCCATCTTCATATTATACATGCTACTCGATAACCTCACACCAAACGTCTTTCAATTTTCAAAAGCTACCAATTCAGATGTTTTATATCAAAAGTTACAATACATCCCACCCCCAAATTTTCCACATTGTTTTTGTGAAGTTTTGTGATTCACCTTAATAAAAAAACGAGACGAATTCCATTATAATTTTCTAGACTTTACAGTCATAATATAAATTTATAATATTTAATTAATCAAGGATATCAAATTACCATAATAATGGCAAAGAAAGCCTATTATCAACAAAATTAATGACCATAATTATAGTCCCACCTACTGTAGGAAAATGTCCATGTCACAATTTTTCATTTTTCTTCCTTTTCATTTTTTTTAAATCGTGAGACACGTGTAGATTGTTGTGTTTCTATGGCAGTAATAATATTTTTTTAAAAAAAGACCTAATAACTTTGTTCCTTTTTTCTATTAATCCAGCGCCATAATGGAAAATTATAATCCAGACATAATTGAGGGATTTAAATTCTCGAGAACTTTTTATCTTATTTAAAGTGCTCACTCAAGCAATGTGACACAATAACCTTCTTGAGTGCTTCAATTTTTAATACCCCCAGCCACTCGAAACACACCGAAATCGAAAAGATTTTATTCCACTCTTGAGGAATCTGCTCGATGCTAAATCGATGCTCGAATAAATAAATTATTTTTCCATCTTTTTCAAATCAATCAATTGAATAATAAATAAGAGAAAAAAAATGGAAAATAAAATCTTATTCTTATGTCGAAGTGCAGTTTTTCCTTTTGTGCTGATCGTGACATAAAATCTAAATCAAACAATTTTATGAGGTTTTTTATTTGTTTGTGTATGGGTGCTTTTTGTGTGTAAGGTTGGGGGTTCATTGAGAAATGATGTTCACTAAAACTGGAGTTTAATTTCATTAGGTCTTCAATAGGACTGTGTTGTTTAGTATTGTATGACATGTATAGCTAATGTTTAATATTAAAAAAAGTTTGAGAAAAGGTACTATACTTAATGCTAGGGGTATATCCAAGAGGGGGGCGGTCTGGTTCAAACCCCAAATCCCAGCTAAACCCCTGCTTCATGTCGACTATTGGTATTACAAGCAGGGTTGTTACTCAAGTCCCTAGCCCAAAATTTCAGACCCTCCCTAAATGATAGGTATAGTCATAAGTAAATGATCCAGAACCTAACAATAGCAATGGTATACCCTAGAGTAACCGAGAAACCGATCCTAGAAATATCATCCACACTATATCATTCACTAAATAAACTCATGCATTAAAGAAGAAAAAAACAGTCACAAAAGTTCAGACTTGCCCATAAAAATTATTGAACGTCATGGGTGAATGAGTCCATAACAAGTACAATAAAATGAAAAATTTATCATCACAATGAGAGAAAAGTAGCAACAGTATATACAACTCACAAAACTTTGATGATTTTTTTTCCTCACGATTATTTCTTGCAATACTTTATGGGGCAGAAGAGGAAGAAGCGGAAGCGTGGAAACATCTTTATAGCTGTTTCATATCATAAATAAAAGCAGCTTACTCTTATTCTTTGGCTTGTCAATTATTTCGTGTTGTCTGATGATCTACATGAAGTTAATGACCTTACCTTCGTGACGTTTAGACACTTGTTTATTAATATTTAGTGAGATCTGCTTCTGATTCTAAATACAAAATAAAAAGGGTTGAATTTTGTATTTTAAGCATTTTTCGCGTCATGTGATGAAAGTTCTCACGTGTCCATTTGTTCTGCTCGAGCCATCTTCACGTTCAATAACCTGCCTAATGTTCCTCATAAAAATTTATAAAAAAATCATTCTCAGTAAAATTGTGCCAAAAAGAATAAATTTGAATTTTTATTACACTCAATTTCATTTATTTTCTATATCAATTGTTTCATTACTGACTCTGCAAATGAAAATTAATGACATGATATCAAAAATTTATGAATTTTCATAAAAAGCTTTAAAAAATTACGGATATTCAATTCAACACATTAATTGATTTTATGAGCCTAATGATATTAAAATTAAATCATGAGAAAATCGATATTTATCGTCCAATAACCTCACGATGTGGGTAAACTGTTACAAGGTAGTCGTAAAACGATCAGATGATTGCTACCGTAAATAACACCCCACATGAAGATGTTTATTGAATATGTTAATATTTACAGTTGCAATTATTGACTGATATGAAAGAACTCAGCACCAAATGGTCTGTGTCGAAATGCAAATAAAAGATGTTTGTGTTGACATTTTAACGATAAAAAATATATTTGAATTTAATATGCTGTAGTGTAGTTTCATGCCCCGTCGTCAAATATATCGTGTAGTTGTATGCCCCGTCAAATATTATTTACTTTAATTTCAAAGTCAAATATTTTCCTTAATTTAATTATTAAGCGTAAATCATAGCTGTTTACTTAAATCAGACGGAATATCAAGCATAGAACAAACAAAAAAGCTTCTTGTCTTTTTGAAATACACAAAACAAAATTTATTCACGCCATTTCCATTCAAAAGTTGTGCAAATTCAATTCAAGCTTCTCTTCCTTTTTACGAGCATAAAAGCGTCATGAATTTCGTACACATTTGACAAGTGAGACAGTGGTGTGTGAATATTTAATGATGAAAAGGATTTTTCTCTCTCTTTTATTTTTTTATTCACCGAAGAAACGAGCATAACAGATGAAAAAGTTTTGAGTATACAGACAGACATAAATGATTCTTCACAAAAAACGATATGATTTTTTTTTGGATGTGAAAATATTTTGACACATTTTTATATTCTTTTGAATATCAAGCATAACCAAGAGATGAGAGAATTGGCGAAATTAAGAGGTGAGAAATTGCAATCTTGAATGCTCGTGGGCGTAAAAAATGATTAATATCTGCAAATACGCCTCGGTTTTTGTATTAAATGAAGAACAAATGTGAGGAGAAAAACCAGGAACATGAAGGCTGAATTGATTGATAATGCTGTCAAACTGTGAAACTAAAACGCATAATATAAACAGAAAATTTGAGTTCTTATTTTTAGACATTTTTATCATAAAACAAGATACTTGTAGTAGCAAGCGTCTGCATTATTTCAGCATGACTGCGCATTTTTTGTTTACAATGGAATTCGTGGTCTTTTCTGCTGGATCGAGTGTCTAAAATAAAAAACGTAAAATTGAGGAACCCCAAAATTTAATATTTGGACGAAAGTTTCTGATCTTAGCTGACAAAAATCTTAAATTTCAAGTTAGAACCAGATCAAGTAGCTCCTTGTCTAATTCACTATTTTAAAAAATTAAATAATAAGGACCCCCCCCCCCCCCCCAAAAAAAGTTCTGGCTTCAAAAGATTGTGTCATAGCTAAATTTAACCATAGAAAATGAAATATATGTCTATCCAAGCCTAAACAAAGAACAAATACAAACAAATTTTAATTCTTTGATTTAGATACTGTCTAGTCCTGCATAGGCCTAGTTGTGGGCAACCCTAGAATCCATTTCGGTGGACTAAAGTCAGTGGTTGGCTATCCGAAAGGAGTCAAGCAATTCCAAATTCAGATGGCAGTTTAGATGAAAATAAACGGCCACAACAGCGCCTTTCTAATGAATTTTAGAAATAAGCGCTAAAAATAGATAGTCACAGTCGGTTTCATTTCAAAAGCATCACATAATCAATGATTTGGAGAAAATGATGCGCGAAGAAAACTCATTGAAATTATAATAATGTTTACACAAAAAGATTTTTCCATGAAAAAGAGACGAAAAATGTAATTCTTACGCAAAATCAGTCATTCATCTATTCCTTTTCTGAATGATTGCTTGTTAAATGTTATGTAAACATGAATTGAAAATTGTCTCAATTCTTTTGTTGATTCTTGATCAATTTATGTACAGATTGACGTGTGTCCCGCATTTCTAGATCTAAAACTTGATTCAGGTTATTTTTGCGTTGAGTTTCGATGTTTCTCAGAAAAGGAAAATTGTTTTTCCTCAAGTCTATATTAAATTGTGCGTTCCTTTTCTGACTACTGATGACATGAAACAAAATAAAAACATCAGCCAAACAGAAGTCAAGACTGAAATTATCTCTTTGTCTTTTGCTTGTTCTGTTGCTGTGTGGTCGAGAAGACGAGAGTCTCAGCGTTTGATTTATGTGCTTAAAAATTATGAGGAAATTTTCACGTTTATTTCGACGAACAGTAATAAAAAGAAGATGAATGAGAGAATGAGTTTGTAGAAAAGAAGGAAGATATACAATAGAGGAAGATTAGTGGCAATGGACGCACAGTTCGTACATCATCATGAATCAACGAAAATTTAACAAAAAAAAGTAGAAAGGTTCATGGACTTTTGTCCTGAATATAAATTTTTGGGGTATTTGTCTTCTCGTTCTCAAAATGAAATACGTTTCGCACGTAACTCAAGAAAGAAATTAATGGGAGCAAAACAGTCATTGATTAATGGATTAATGTTGGTTGATTAAATTTGAATTCTCATTGTGTTTTATTTATTTTCAATAAATTATTGATAAACTCGTAATTTATGTACAATTTCTAAAAATAATTATTGATCTGATTTAGAAATAAATTCATTTAAATTTCAAATGATTTGCAGCCAACATATTTAATTATTACCATATTTATTTTTAATCCGAGAGAATTAAGATAATTTATTACAAAAATGAACTCATTAAATTGTAGTAATCAAATCAACAAGCTCGGTTTTGTTGTTTTTCGACTCATTTCATGTGAACTTGAATGTTAAAGTTGAAGGAACTTGTGATTGTTTGTGTTTACAATGATTTATGGGATTAAATCGTGTTAATGATAAAGTTTATGGATGTAAACCTTGAATTTGTGTGCAATTTATGAGTTTTTTGGAATTGAAAAGTTTTGTTTACAATTTAAGTCTACAAAATTACGTAAGCAACTCTACAAAATTACGTAAGCAACTCTACAAAATTACGTACGTTTTTCTACAAAATTACGTAAGCAACTCTACAAAATTACGTAAGCAACTCTACAAAATTACGTACGTTTTTCTACAAAATTACGTACGTTCTAAAATCAGAAGAAAAAATTTCAAGAAATCCTTCAAAACAGCACTAAATCGACATTCGCAGGTATTAAAACAAAAAAGTACACGAAGAACCTTCAATCGAGATGCCATTCCATGCAGTTCAATTTGATTTACATTCTAATTAGTGCTGAAAGCTCTCCCATTCTCATTTCAAAACTAATTTACCTTGTACGAAAATGACAAGCTGAATGAAACTTAAATAAAATTATATTACCGTTCGCACCTCTCACTCTTGCTCTACATTGCTAATACTGTAAATGAATAAAAAATAATATTTTCTTTATCATCATTATTTCTCGTTCGAGATGATTTTGCCATTTTTTTGGTCAGGGTGAAATGTAATTTAGGACATCAGAGAGAAGAAAAGATCAAGTCGAATTGAAAGAGATGAGAATTAAGTAATTTAATTTGATGAATCTCATAAACTAAAATCACAATGACGTCCGCAGTCAGGCAATTGACGTTAATTTTACCAACAATTTAATACATACATGTTCATAAGAAGTATTATGAAAACGTACAAGCATAAGTTTTCTGAGAATAGATATTAAAAACACGCATTCTACGGATTTCATTAAACACGTGATGTCTATGTCTGCCAGCAAAAGAATGACAATATAAAGCTTTGGAGAAAAAAATGTTGTGCAACGAATGTATGCGGAGGCTATAGGAGAGAAATTTTCACGAGATGTCCACAGCGATACTAATGAAATGTCATTCACAATAATTCATTTTTCTATTTTATCCCACTTGCATGCCAACTGTGTGTCCGGAAAATTTTCCTATCGCTATAGCTATTGAGATGGAAGAAAATGATTGTGTAATTCCGACGTATTTCTTCTTTATTGTTAGATAAATGAATAGGAGGCATTGAGAGCTCGGTCGATATTGTGATGAAAAGAAGAATTTTTGCAAATATTAAGTTACTCTGAAATGCTTAGATCTGTAAAAGAATTTTTTTTGAGGTTATGAGATTTTAGGAAATGAATTGCCAAAATTCATCACCTTTTAATAAATTCTAAACCTGTCAGGAACGTAGCCAAAAGTAATTTTTAAGGTCCTGGATGTTTAAAATTTCCAAATTCTTTATTTCTGATGCTTTTAGGGTAGGAAGATCTGAACCTTCCACCCTTGCTTACCATCTGAATACTTCTCTGTTCCTTAAACCTTCTCATACCTAGAATTGAGCATCTTCTTCTCCAATCTCTTTATGCAAACGAGTTTCATAATTTTTATCCAATTTATGCAATGAAATTAATACAAAGGAAGCATCGATAATTACAGAAAATGAAATTAGAGAAGTTTTAAGAGCATAAGCTTTATCTTAGATAATGCAAAAAATGGGAGGCAAAAATTGTGCGCAATCACAAGGAATAATCTTTATGTAAAAGATGTAGAAAAGTTGCTATAACAATGTAATTTGCTTGTTTGTTGTATAAAATGGCAACAGAAATTACGACTTTGAGCAAATATTTCAACTTTTTACATAAATATTGGTTAACTTGCTGTTATTTCGCTACATATTTTCATATTTAAGTAATTTATGGGTGAGTTTTTGTAAAGTAAACAGGGTGGAATAATAAATTTGATTTGTGGCTTGGTTGGATGCTCCAAAATGAAGTTTAAAGTTGAAATTTGAGGTTAGAAATCTGTGTTGATAAAAATTCAAAAAACCGTTAATTTTTATTTTGAATTTTTGACAAACAAATCAATTTTATGAAAATTCAAAATTTCAAAAACCGTTAGATTCTCTTTTATTGAAATATTTAAATTAAATAGCAATCAACATAGTAACTAATGAAAAATAGCTCAAAATCAGATAAAATTCAATAATTTCGTTTACATAAATTGAATTTCAAGTTTCAAAGTAAATAACATTTTAAAAATCAGTTCCTGTAACTATTTGAGGAAAATTCTCAATGACAAGCAAAAAATTCTCAAATTACATTTCATTTTGCATAAGTTTCTAAATCTACAATACGTACAGTTACGTAATGATACAAAAATATACGCTTGAATGTCAAGAATGTTTTATTATATATAGAATTCCACTTCCTGATAAGCTACTTACTTCAATAAAATTCCCATACTATTGAGAATTTAAATATATTTCTCATTAATAGCTTAACATTCACAAATCGTGTTCTATTTATCCTTGAGTATAATTATTAATGCTTAACCTGTTATTATTATTTTCAATTATACAAACTAAGCTTCTCCAATTTAAATTATGTTTCTCTTGTTCTATGCTTCTTTGTTTCACCCTTAAAGTCAATTTATAACAATGCACAAGTGGCCATGGCTAATCCTTCACAACCCCAAGACTATGTTCTGTGCATGTACAGTCGATTAATTGAGTTCGAGTTCAATTATTTTTTACAGTTCATGCAGTTCAAAATGAAAGAACCTTAAAAGCTTTTTTTAATTTTCAATAAATTAGAGCGTTTTATTATTCTCACTCCATATACATTATAGTCTCGTTTAGAAGTTTTGAACTTAATGGAACTGAAGGCAATGAAATTCCATTAACTTTTTCTTTCTCCAATCATCGTGTATTGATTGTCTCTTTAATGTCGTCATATTTAATTAATGCGTCCATGTAAGTCTTGTCAAACTCAATTAGAAATGAAAAGAAAATTAATTTTCGCATTACAATTGTTTAGTCTTGACTCTAAAGCAATTTTGTAAATTAATTTGAGAAAATTTTAACGGTCATTATAAATTTGAATCTTTTAACGGTTATTTCATATTTGAATTTTAACGAACTTTTTTGAATTCAAACTGTCATTTTAAATGTGAATTTTTAACGGCCGTTTAAAAATTGAATTTTTAACGGAAGTTTTACAAATTTAATGAAAATTTTTGAATTTATTTTTAACGGTTTTTTTTATAAAAAAATCACTATTTATTATAGAGTCATTTAACAACGTTCTTTAATACCAAATAATCTTAAAATAGAAAATATAAATTATTAATTCAGTAGTCTTAAGTAATACCCCTAAAACTGCATAAAATTATGTTAAAGCTATTCCTAAAATAGATAATAAAATTTCATGACGTTAAGAGCAGAAGCATGCAGAGCTTTCAAAAATGTTCGCCGTGTAGGTGTATTGCTCAAAGAATATCGTCATAATTTATTTATCATCACATAATGTCTTAAATTAATTCATGAAAAAGTCCCGAAAGGAAAACAGAAATTGCGTCGGTTGTGAAATAGAAAATTGAGATCAGCATAGAAAAAATTTGTTGATTCATCCTTAAATGACGTTTTTATTTGCTCATTATTTCTTAATTTAAATTCATTTTGTGATTTTTTTTATGCTGAATGTCCTTATTGTTTCTTGCATAATCAGAGACAATTATCATCATCATTCGTCGTCGTCATTAAATGTGTTACTACTGCCAACAAAAAGCTGATGCTGATGGTTTTACAGCCTTCGCACAGAAATATCGTTCTAAGACTTATTATTTGTTTGTTTGTCTTCCCATCTATTATAATGCTTTTGGTCTCTTTTTATTGTTTACTTTATGCCGCATCATATTAATGTCGACAAAGCTTATGTCGGCATAATGGCGAGTATATATGAATATAGCTATCAGCTATTAGAAGAGGGGCTTTTATTGCATTTTTGTATGTACTTAAAACATTTTCATCTTGACACGGTGTTAGCATGCAATGTGGGTGGAGTGACATGCCAAAGGAAGCGAATTGAAAAATGTGATTCATGCATGGACATGAACTGGGGAATTTAGCATAAAAGTGACAAAAGATTTACGTTCCACGATAACGTCGTTGGCATTATTATGTAAATTTTCTTCTATTTCACATACATACACAAGACCACATCCTTCGCTATACGTGCGTGAGTTCATTCCGTAACGGCAGAGAGTCTTGAAGGATTTGCGTGTGTCATAATACTCGATGTGTAAACATGCGACAAAATTTAACGACGTGTTATATCTAACAAACATCTCCATCCATTCATCCTCCTTATTCTGCTTCATGTCTTTCTCCTCATTTGATTGTTACGCAACTTCAAGATTGATGAGAATTTATTTCCAAAAAAAGCAATAAAATGAGATTCTTCAATGATTGCCATTTACCATGAATCTTATGACTCATCAATATTGCTGATGCTGTACATGTACAGTCTTACATAAAAAGGGTGTAAGATATTATAAAATAAAGTTCATGTCATAATTGCATTATTCGCAATAACCATTTTATTATTATTATTTGCAATCTTACCGTACCTGAGCTGCCGCACATACAAAACAAACACATATATCTCTCTCTCTGTATCCATTATGTAATTAAAGATTTGTGCAATTTTCGCATATTGCCACGCTCTTTTGTGTCTGATGATATTTCATTCATTTATGAACCTTTAGCTTTTGATATAACAATAACAATAGTTAACGAATGAACAAGCAATAACACTTTGCAGTGCATTGGCAATAATCATTCATGGTCTTTCTTGCTCTCACTCTCTTTACATAATCCATTTTATGTACTGGAATTACAAAAAATGAACATTTTGACATCTTTCTCTGTCGTTTCGTCGTCGAGTACATAAAAACCTTTTTTCACATTCTTCTCTACTTTCTGCTGCTTCTCTCTCACACACACATACATTTAGTGTTCATTGAAATTGTGTCATATTCCATTCATGGATGGATGAAAGGGTCATGAAGCCATAGAATTACTAAAAGACACCACAACATTCTTATTAAAATGTCGAACGAGAGAAATGGAACGAATGTATAAAAAAAAGAAAATGGGGTTGTAAATTTGTGACTGTAACGCATTTTTGATGGCCTAGTGAGTTGCGATAGTAGTTTTGTATCAATTTTATAGCGTGATGGAATTGTTAAAGAGATTCTAGACATGAAAAAATATTTTATGGATGAAGCGTGAAGCACGGAAGCTTACTGTAGGGAATTTATGAATCTCAACAGCTATCTTCTTCATGAAAGCTGCTTGATGTCTGAGATTTAAGCATTATATTCTTCATTTGAGCTTTTAAATCTGCAGAAGATCCAGATTTCAAAATTAATTGTAAACATTCTGAGATGACTGAATTCTTTGGTTCAAATTTAAAATTATTTTGACCGTTAAATTTTCCTAATTTCATTTTTCTTGATAATTTCCTGATAATTTATGAAAAGAAGCAGCAATTAGCAGTGAGACTAACCGACAAACAAAATTCATAATCACAACTTTCCATAAAACATAATCAGCCTATAACAAAGTCTGTTTTGTACTGAATGTATTAATAATGGTCTTTTGGTGTTATTTTTCTTTTCATTCTTTCTCATAGGGTCATTATCGGAGAGCATTAGCACTGAGTGGTTTGGGGAGAATCGAGGAATCATTTGTCGCTTATTGCGTGTCGATATGCTTAGATAAAAGATCTGAAAACTTAACAAATTCTCTACGGTACGACTTGTCGAGGGTAAGTTATCGATTTTTTACTTCCTATCTTGTGTAATTGCAATTCCTCGTTCTAATAATTAATGTAATTTAATTTTATCATCTTTCATGTGCTGTCCTCTCACACCGTATTGATCTAATTTATGCTCATTGACCAACATTAGCTTCTACAACGGATTTTTATGTCGAATAGGTCAATCAATAGCCATTTATTATCAACATCAGCTCCGTACATTCTCACGGCACGCAGCCGACGACGCCAACGATATTTTAGTGAACAGCATGAACAACATGATTACCATCAATTCATAAGCAACAATGAGTATGATTACGAGGACGATAATTCGAGGTAAATTTCCTTGCCGGTGTAATTTTTTGAATGCTTCCTTCAGCACAGCATGAAAACTTGCGAATATCCTCAATAATGATTATCTTCTTTTCCTTTTTCATATAGTTGTGGCGAAGGTGAAGATTATCATCCATTCTTAGATCGAATTCGCAATAGACACAATCGTCGACTCTTTCGGCGCCTAAACAATATAAATCACAATCATTTAGATAGTCAACAAATCATTCCAAGACAAAACGCTCGCTTACGATCATTGTTCGATAGAGTGAATCAGGAAATTGAAAAATATCGAAGTAAGTTGGATTGGCCATATCAACCAACATATGTTTAAGGACATTGAAATAAAATAAATTTTCATGACATTTTTTTTTATTTCCCCTTCTTTTAGGAATGGAACCAAAGTCATCTTCATTATTACATGTCGATCCATCGAAAATTGAAGCATCTGATTTTGATTGTGTACTTTGTTGTAGGACGCTTTATAGACCTGTTGTTACGCCATGCGGACATACATATTGTTGGGTAAGCATTATTTTTTTGACATATGCAAGCGCCACCTGTACGTCAGTTCCTTAACACTCAATTATGTTTTCTCGTTTCATTCAACAGGTATGCTTAGATCGTTGTATGGACTATTCGACATATTGTCCCTTATGTATGGCACCGCTGATTGAGCAGTATAGAAATCATTTGAATTTTAATCATGTACAGAATCCAACATTGCTCTCGTTATCGCGTCGAAACATCACACACTTTATCGATACGGCTATGAAACGTTATATTCCAAAAATTTATGCAAAACGTCAACTACAGGAATTGGAGAAAGAACCAGCAATTCCAATATTTATTTGTACAACAGCATTTCCCTCAGTTCCATGTCCTCTCTTTATTTATGAGCCTCGTTATCGTCTTATGGTGCGTCGTGCTATCGAGAGTGGCTCACGACAATTTGGTATTGTATTGGCACAAAGCACACGTCAACGATATGTTGATTATGGGACCATGCTAGAAATCCGCGATTGTGTTCAACTTGCTGACGGATGTTCAATTCTAAGTACAGTCGGTACGAAAAGATTCCGCGTCATTCGTCGTAGCGAGAAAGATGGCTATGAGACGGCAAATGTTGAGTTTATTAAGGACGAGGCAATTTGTGATGAGAATTATGATTCAATTATGGATCTGCATTATCGAGTCATGGAGAAAGCCAAACAGTGGTGTGAAAGTTTGCCAGAGAATATAAAAAATGAGATTTTAAAGAGCTTTGGACAGATGCCAGAATTGGAAATGGATTGGGAGATTAGCGGTGATGGTCCATCGTGGACGTGGTGGATTATTGCGATTCTACCATTAAGTCCATTATTAAAAGTAAGTTATTTATTGAATGATGAATTATTTATGATGATTAATGACCAACTTTTATTAAATTCTATTTTTAGGTCAACATTCTGGCAACGACAAGTTTAGAGAAGCGATTGAGAGCAATTGATAAGACATTAATAGAATATATGGCAGCACAGCAGAAGAGATCATTGTGCTTATTATCTGGTTGTGAAGGTTTACCAACATGCCAAGCTATTGAATGTTGCCAAAGAGCTACCTCGACACAACAATTAGACGATAGACATCATCCAAACACAAATCAGTCAACTGAATATCTTCTTTAAGTATCAACATTTGCTATTTATCAAAAAAAATCCAGTAAAAGAATCAAAAAATATATATATTTAAAATCCTCTTTATACAACACAATTCTATATACATACAGTTTGAGAAATTATATCTATCGATAAAGCAGTTTTTCTTTTTTCTTCGAGACTTCTTCTACTTCTTCTTCTTCTTCCGGTTCTTATTCTCTATCTCTATCTTTTCCTGAACTCTATATTCGCTAGACAAATACTTCAAACTTTTTATCTCAGCTATAAAAATTTTCTTCAATTACCCAATTACCTATTGAAAGTCAAAAAAAAAAATATATATCAATCAAGTCACAAGTTCCCTTTTCTACCAGATGAACCACATACTTATAAACACATCCACAAATGAGAAAAAAAACTTATAATATGAGAATATAAATTTTACATTTTACAAAAAAAAAAGAAAGCAATCTGCATTTTTTTCATTAAGCAATCTTATGATAGCTGAGAATACTTCCAATAATCCTTAAAAAAAGAGAGAACATTTATACCTGCATATTAATTAATTGTGTGTTGAAGTTTCCCCCCACATGTTTCTCACAAGATAAATATATATTTAATTATTGACAAATTTTTATGATACAATTTTTGAGCTTTAAATGGAATATTTCCTTTATTTGTTGAGGGGGATTAATGGTTTATGGAATTTTCTGGAGATTAACTATCATCATTGCAAAAATAAAATAATAAAATCTCAATTGAATGTTGCTTAAAATTTAGTGCAAATTACTTTTAAAAAAAATCTCAAAACTTTTTTGATGCTTGTTAAAATGTTTGTTAAAAATAATTTTTAAAAATTAAAAAGTCACAGAAAATTTCATAAATGTTGATAAAAGAGTCAATACTTCCAAATCAATCAGTATTGACATTCGAAAGTTTTATTCCAAAAATAGTTATTTGTCCCTTAAATTTCCCTTATTCTATTTAATTATTCATTCATATTATTGATGTTGATAAAAAAAATTGTTCCTTTAATTACCCAGATTCGTGTGTAAACTATATAAGATTAATGAAAAATTGTTCATCCTTTTCATTTAGTTTTTTTACCAAGGGATGGCAACTTTTTTCATTTTCATGAAAAATTGATTTAAAAAAATCTTAAAAATTCAAAATTTACCAAAAAAATCGAAATTTTCATCCAAATTAAAAAGTTCTCATCCCTTGCATTTTTTTATGAAAAAAATTATCTCATCAGAAAAGATTAAAAATTTAAAAAGAAAAAGAAATTCTATTTGCATGTAAAACTATTGAATGATATGGCGCTGTGATTGTGTTATGTAATCGACAATCTTTTAAAACCTAACCTAAGTAAGAATGCAAAAAGAAAAAAAAATCTTTAATATATATTTAACTAAGTAAGTGATTAATTAAGAGAAGCAACAAATGTAGTAAAGAGAGAAAACATAGATTATGTTGAGGAAAATTGACTGAAAATTGGCGGGAATGTCCTTCGATTATCAAAGTGACAACTAGACAACCCTAGTAACAAAAAATTAACAAAGGCAGCCATATGGTGTCCATATGGATTATTTATAGCTTCTAAATAGAGTCATTGAGTCATTCAGACAAAGGATGAGTTAGAAATCGCAGGAAAATAAAGGTGTGTACTATCATGTGTTAGAATTCAGTAGTTAAGGGTACGGTATAGAGTATATCCTTAGTTTTTATGGTATATATGGGTAGAGCGTATTTTTCTAGACAAAAATAAATCCATAGAAATAGAACATACTATTAAAGGTAGAATATAAATGTTCCCTACCTATCCATACCACAAATATTGGACTCCTACAGTAAATGTAGCCTAGGACAATGTCTATCAAACCTTTTCTAAGTGTGCAACTAACTTTTGAGTCAAAATTCTCTTGGTTTATCCACAAAAATGCTCAAAAGTTGCGATTAATTGAAAATGGCATTAAAACTGATCAATTTTCAATAAATCTAGTTGCATATTGACACTTTAGCCACAGTTTGGTCGTCATTCAGTTTGCTAGACACTGTACTAGACACTAGAGTCTCTTAAATACTTAAGAAGGGCATACCCTGCATATTACTCTACCTACAATGAGTTGTACCCTCTCGAATGACACACGGGGGTAAAAAAATAACGGATTCGGTGAAATCTGCCTTCATGCTATCTTGCTGCTACTATTTTTCGAAATATGCTATTCGAGTGTATTAATATGGACACCTAACACAGTATCATACCCATGGTATACCAAAAACAAAGCCTACTTAGAGTCGAGTGACATTCCTGCCAATTAATGACAATTATAGGACTCAACACCAACTACAACAACAAGAATTTTTACCAAAAAGAAAAAAAAAGAATTAAGTAAGAATAGAAAAAAAATCGTGGACACAATTTCATGCATAAATCAACATATTCGACCAATTAGTGAAACATGATGGCATTAGTCTATTACAGTATATATAAAAATTTTAAAAAAATTAAATTAACTTATTATGAATCCATTTTTCGACATACATTAAACAGATCATACATTTTAGAATAGAATATTCAATGTTTTTCAAGAATCCATCATGTAATCGACCTTCTTCTATACTAGTGAAAAAAATTTAAATAATGAAGAAATCCAACAGAGCCATTTCTATAGATACGTAAGTAAGGAACGATATCTATTAACTCAAACAATTCCAATTTCATTTCTGTTCAATTTTCTAATTTTGTGTTTCTTCTTCAATTCCCAATTTTGATTGAGAACTGAATGCTGTGAAAAAATAAATATTTAAATTTCAATTCAACATTATTTTTGTGTTCGTAAGGATCTGATATCTTTTTTTGTAGCTTCTCATTTCTATACATTAGTGTATGAATTCGGTACATGCATTTGATTTCATGCTAATTTGAAAATTCTGAGAATTTTTGAGGTTAGACTTCAACATCCAGGGGCTGGTTTTTAGGCCTACCCTGGGTAGGTAGGGTATATCCTATTGTACCCCCTACCTACCCAATTCCTTATCCTAGGGTACCCTAGGGTAGGATAGATGGGGTACCATAGGGTAGGAAAGATGGTGTTCCCTAGAATAGCCCTAGAAACTGACCTCCTGGACTTTGTAGTATGAAATTAAGGAGCATCTATTGGACAAAAAAATTATAATTACTGTATTTTGTGTGATCATTAATCATATAAGTTGAAAAGAAAAAAAAACATATTCTTGTGGCATAAAAAAATAATGAAAAATAATAAATTTCATGCATTTAATTTAAATAATTTATTTGACAGCTATTTTAATTTATTTTATCAAATAAAACATGAAAATCGACCAAAATGGTCTCAAGAATTTAATCATAAGGACATGAAATAAAATGTAATGATTGTAAAATTTTATTACCTACTTTAAAATTTAAATGAGTTTGTGAAGTAATTTATGAATGATGATGATAAAAACAAGTGTATTTAAATAATTCTTAAGTTTTTTATACTTTCAATAATTAATTTAAATGAAAATGAAGAGAAACCTCTTGCTATTTTGTCAAATAAATGAAATGAAAAAATTATGAAAATGAAAAATTATCAAACTTTATTACTTTTTAGGTTCTTTTTGGAAAATTCAATTTTTGAACAAAATGTCGTTATTTTTCAGTTTTTTGAATTTTTTCCCGCACTTTTTTTCAGATTTGTTTACAAATATTTTTTGTTCATTAAAACTATTGGAATTTAACTATTTCTCCCCATCTAAGCCGATTTTATGTTCCAATAAGCTGTTAAATCCTTTGCTCATGTTGCTTATGTACTCTAAACTCGTCTCCATAGCTATAAAATATGAATTTTGACAAAAATCAACGAACAAGTTCTTCAATGAGAAATGTAAACAAATTAATACACAAAAACTAATATCTAGAAACCTAAAAATCTATATGTTCCAGAAAGTTCTATCAATTCTCGCATCTAATGATCATATTCCAAAGAAAAACCAATCAACATGCAGGAATATTTCATAAAAAACGTTCTTCCCGAATCTTCTGTTTTGTTGTATCCAGTTTTATCATATTCAATTCAGTTTTAGAGATGTAAACAACATTATATAATGCACTAAAACATTCTCTTTATTTATTTTTATCTGTTTATGATCCACTCCATCTCAACGACCGTGTTTCTAATAAAGACGTTGTTTACTTGAATTTTAATCTTCAATAATTTGAATTGTGTTCTTGTTTTTGATTTTTAATAATTTTTCTGGATTTGATTCATGCATCATATGTTGATCAGTTGTATTCAGGATGTGAGGCAGTAACATAGGAGGGGGACAACCTTGTAATAAGTTACAAAATCACATATAAAATGCTGCAAATCCAATTCAGGAAGACACCAAAAATATCCCTGGGGATGAGTTTGCGATCTAAACCCTTTGGAACGGCGTCTTTTTGATATTTGAATAATTTATATACACGTTTTCATTTCCCCACTCAATTGCATCGATCAATGAATATAAAAATAATTCAATTTTCATTTCACTAGTATTCATTGAAATTTAAAAGTAAAAATAAATAAAATTACAGCCAAAAAAATGAATTTAAGCTTTGAAACTCTTCCATTGAAAGTGCTTAAAAAAGTAATCTCGTACCTTCCACTGAATGACATTTTAAGTCTCATGACTACATCTGATATCCTGTATGATGTAAGTCCAGGTCATTCTATGAATTAAATTTATTTTTACATCAAGTTTGAGTGATGGCAATCAGAATATTATAAATATTTGCATTAATTTTCCTTCCTTCTCATTCTATATACTTCGGTGTAGATTTGCAATTCGAATGATGTGTGGAAGAGCATTTTCAATCGATTCTTTAAATCATTCTGTTCGGCCGAGGACTATAAAATGAACAACAACAATTGGAGAGATTTGTGCCTTCAAATCATGATCGAGAATGAAGATCGAGAAGAATTTCAAGAATTTATTATGAGTTATGGAAGTTATGAAAGTGATTTGGAGGACGAAAGTGTGTCTGGTAAATACGTTGAATTTTTATTGGATCAAAAAGTTTGAAATTGTGGAACAAATTTTCAAATTTTTTTCGACCGTTATTTTTTCAAATATTTTTGTCTGTTATTTTTCAAATTTTTATCGACCGTTATTTTTCAAATATTTTTTGTCCGTTATTTTTCAAATATTTTGGGGTAGAATTTCCGCCATGCTTGATGTCGAAATACTCTAGTCTAGCATATTATAAAACGAGCTTCAATGCTCCATTTTCAAACCTTTTGTGTGAGCAAAAATGGATATCAGTGAATAGCATTGCAGAGCATTACAATCATCGCATTTCTCTCACAATGATGTAATGCAAAATTGCACTAAAAATATAGACTTCGTCTTCTTACGTCACCAATTTCATAATTAATTTATTTCCATGGCAATAGAAACTCAATTAAAGCTGTCAATAGCTCGAACAAATCTGCTTCAATGCATTGAGATTCACGACATCGAGAGTGATGAAGATTCGTCATCTGAATCTGGCTTATCGTTTAGTCTGGAGGATTTAATTGATATAAAGGAAGTCTATAAGACAGTTTCAAGCTCATCCACTGAATCATTTTCAAATTTAAATCCGGATAATTCATCAAAAACAAATTTACTTCTTGTGCCGACATCTTCATCCACATCGTTTAATGAAAATGCCAAATGTCACAAAGATGTTTTGTCATCAGCAGAATGTGCACAAGCTCATGTCAATAAGGATGATGATAAATTTGAATTGGGATTTACGAGAAGTGAATTAAGACGAAGGCTTCAAAATTTAGTCAAATTGGCACACAAGAATTTTAATGGTGACGTCGAAGTATGAAATTTAAATTATTTATAACCATTCTTACATAAACAGCTTCGTGTCTTTATACAGTTATTATTACCTGCATCTAAATATGGAAAATTTGCGTTGCGTTATCGTGATGAATAATGAAGATATCCATGACATCCTAACACATTCTATACATGCATAATGAGGCAATACAATCAATTATATAATTAGATCCACCTGTTGAAGCAACCATGTGTCAAAAACTCATCTTTTTTTGTTAAATTTATTTATTGTACTTGTTGATTAACATTATCATCCTACACATTTCCTGTCAATTTCACCCACATTAAATGGAATATTATTTATTGTCTGTAAATTTTTCATTATCTTAAGTTTAGAAAAAGGTAGTAAATATTGATAGCTTTGGCTTTGCTTGCTTAAAAATAATTAATTTTCAACTTAAAGTTGCAAAAAAAAAAATCTGAAAGCGATCAATAATTAATTAAAAATCGGTTGGGAATTGAACCCATGAACTCTACATAAGAATCCTCTGTCTTAACCATCGGCCACTATTTACTACTCAGCTACAAAACCACTTAATTACAAAATAGCTTTTCATAGTATATAAAACAGTTTAACAATGCCTTTGGCAAGCTTTCTAGATTTATTAACAATTTCTCGCCTCTTTATAAATTTATTCATGGTGATGAAACTGAGGATTAATACGGACAAAATCCTAAACAATCTCTGAGCGAGGAAGCAACGGATCTAGAAAATAAGGACGTAGCCAAGGGAGGTGTTTTTATATCCAAAACCTACCCCTTAAAACCAACCCCCTAAATTTTTGCTTCCGTCGTGATATGTCGTGAGCATTGTGTGATTCACACATGTCTTGTCATATCGACAACACTCTATGTAATGTCTAAATACTCCGCCAGAGAGGCCTTACTCTTGCACTGGTAGAATCATCTAAACATGGTTCAATACCCCAGATTCCACTCCGATCAGACACCACTAGCTACTCACCTTGAATTCATTTTTATTAGCTCTTCAGGATCGTATCCTGGATTTTCACCAAAAAAGGAGTGATATGGTACCCCAGATACAACATACTTGAAAAATTCACCCTCATAACTAAAATCGCCTTAGCAACTAAAAAAAATCATAATTTTATAACAATATCAATTACCTTACCCCAGGATACAATTTCTTATCCCATGAAAAATTGACATTAATGTCATAACCTGTACGTAGTTTAGAAATGCGCTCAGTGCATTCATTCATGAAGCCCTTCAATGTCAAATAAAAAAAAATTGAAAAGGGATAAAAGTGATTGAGGGGAAAGGTACAAGGTAGATTACAGCACGTCTTAATTGTTTACTCATCAGCCTCAAAGTTGTCGTGTGCACAATAAACTCAAAATAAATAAATAATAAATATTTTCGTATGAATTCTCATGACAGAACAGAATTAATCGAGAGAGTGTTTTTTTTTGTATTAAAATTGTGATGCAACACAATACAGAACGAATAAAAAAGTATAAAATAATAACTTACAACAACAATTGAAGACTTCATGTATTTCATTTTCATATCATTTTCATCTGATATAAATGCGAGACTAAATGAATACATTGAGAGACATTTTTGTGGTATTGATATGGAAATTTTGAGTTTTTTAACGTCTATAACTTTTCCAAAATCGAATCAATTGACATCAATTCCATTTTAAAATAGATTGTCAATAAATAATAGCTCTATTTTAGTGCAACCGGAAGCTGTTAAGTAACAGCAAGTGTTCTATAAAGTAAACAAACGTAATTTTGGAATTCACGTTTCAGACTGGCTATTTACAGGATATTGCAAATGAACTTGTTATTTTTACTGAAAAGTCAAAGAATGTTCCAGAAATTAAAATTTTTTGGCATGAGCTGCAATTGAAATTGTTGAGATTTATTCTAAATATTTCCGGAATACTTAAGAATTTAGGGCAGTCAATGAAATAGGACGAAACTGATTCCTTGAAAATTCAACGGAAGTTTTTATACTAAAATTCAAAATTTAACGGAAATCTTTAAACCAAAATTCAAAATTTAATGGAAATTTTTAAACCAAAATTCAAAATTTAACGGAAATCTTTAAACCAAAATTCAAAATTTAACGGAAATCTTTAAACCAAAATTCAAAATTTAACGGAAATCTTTAAACCAAAATTCAAAATTTAACGGAAATCTTTAAACCAAAATTCAAAATTTAACGGAAATCTTTAAACCAAAATTCAAAAAATAACGGAAATTTTTATACCAAATTCAAAATTTAATGAAAATTTTTAAGCTAAAATTTAAAAATCAACGGATTAATTAATACAAAAATTCAATTCTCGAAAATTTCACAACAATTGATCAAAATCAGCAAATAAAGGAACTAAGAAGACAACAACATCAAAATAATTGCGAATGATCCAATTGAGCGAGAGAGCGGCTTAAAATAATTGTGATTTATGCAAGATTGATGGATTTGACAGATGCTGCGCACAGAAATGTTTACCAACAAAAAGGAAGAAGAGGATTATAAGAAAGGGAGGAAATAATTTGACATGCAGGTAATTATAATCGTCATCTCACCCTCCAATATCATTTCTTATCTCCTTTTCCTTTATAATATATGTGAAGGAGTCATCAAAAAAAGAAATTTTACTCATAAATGTCAACATTTAATTCTCAATGAAGCGAGATTGAAGTGAAGTAGGTAAAAAAATTGAGAGAGAATCAGTCGTAAAAGTATGAGCATGATTGAAATACAATTGAAAAATAAACAAATACAGTTACCGGTTGCTCTGGAAATTTTCCCTTTGCAGTACGTCTGTATTATACAGATATTATACAATTTCCTACCTTCTCTACATTCAATTTCCCTCTGTCCTCTACACACACTTCAAAAATGATTTATTTACCGATGTATATTGGATTAATGAAAAATAAAAAGAAATAGAATGAAATATCATTACACAGGCAGTCTCACATTGGATTCCTGTAGAAATAGACGGATTCGGAAAAGCTCTTGTGCTATTTCTCACTCTCTCGGTGCTTTCAAACGTCATTTTAAAAAATAATTTAATCTGATTGCGGATCAAATTGATGTGATATTTTAATTAAATTTAATCGAATTTTGTGATCAATTAGGAATAAAATTTCTGTGCCAATTAGTGACCATAATCCGAAAATAACAAGAAAAAATAATAATTTCAATGACAAAGTAAGGAATCAATAATTATGGTGGAATATGTATTAATGAGTGACCACGCGATGATCACTCAAATGCCATGATGCTTTGACGCGCCAAATCTTCATGACGCGACATAAGAAACAGACAAAAAGAGTGTGAAGATAAATTTAAATTGCAAAATATGATAAATGTGAGGAGATATCCAACTAGAATGTGAATTTCAAATTGATTTTTTGAATAAGATTCTTAAGAAAAAAATAACATATTGAAAGGAAATATCGAAAAAAAGAGACAATAAAAAAAGAAAAGGAAAACTTATTACATAAATGGAAAATTTGATGCAGCTGTATAGGCTAATTGTATTGTAATATTATGAATGTATGTGAATTTAAATATTATTTTTCTATTCTTTATACACATATAATATTTACATCGAATATACTTTTATTTTCTTATTGAGCGAGAAATTGTTACATGATACTACTTACCTATACTTTACCTTTTTTCCATCTAACTTGACGTCACGAGAAACAAATCTTTTTGGTCTTTTGTGTGTATTGAATTTGACTATTTATTGTCTACATAGATAAGTGGAATTTAAATATCAAATTAATTGCATCGTTTGCGGAAAGAAATATGAATGATTTTGTAATTTAACGATTCTAAGTGTGTACGTTCTTTATCATCAACTTACAATATAATAATGATGAACGTAAATAGCCGTATAAAGTGTAAAAATGAGAATTCATTGTCAAGTTCTTCTTTTCGATCAGTGATAATATGATTATGATTTTTAGGCGGCTATAATTCGATTATAAATTGGGAAAACTCGTCGGTCATAGTGTGATACTTGTTGTATTATGGATACTGTATGCATTAATACGATTATTCATGTTTTATGGCATTAAAAAATTACAACGGAAATTTTATTTTTAAATAAATTACATCATCTTGGTAAATTTTTGAACTAAATTCAAATTTCAAAAATCCGTTAGAAATTAATTTTCAAATTTCATTCAAAACAAATGATTAATCAACAGAACAACAAATAAATCGTTTATTGCCAATAAAAATGCAAATTAAGTAATCTGTGCACACTAATTGCTTCCATATAAACTTATCAATTACGAATAGAGAGAGAAAAACAATTAAAATTGCATTAATTAATAAGAATATTTGTAGACTTTAGATTCAATCAATATGTCTATGGCTTAAAGGCTTGCACAATCTTGACCCAGTTATAAATATTAAAAAAATGTCCTTATATTAAAAATCACACTACCTTTTATTGATTACGTATTAAGGCAAAGATAAATCAATAACAATAAATCGTACATGGATGGATGGATAAAATTGATTACATAAAGCCTGAAGAAGTGAATATGAGTGGTAAGAGGATCCACATGCGAGCATTTATGTAACAAGATCTCATTTTTCATAATTACGTTTTCTATATGAAATGGGATGAAGAAGAAAAAAAAATCCGTCGACATACAGTTAACCTTGTGTACAGCAACAAACTTACAAGAGCATTGAATTTTCCTACTGAATCCATACATAATTCCCTTTCAATGTAAATATTTTTATGCTTGTGAGTGTAATTGCATTTCAATTCCTCTTTGATTTCTGTTCCACTTTTGTTGAGATGAAGAAGTAAATTTTATTTAACTTTTTAACCTCCTTGCAAGCAACTCCTTTTTGCATAACTTTATTCTTCATTGTTTTTTTAAAAAAATTCTCTTCTGTTATTTGTTCATGTAATGTGGTGTAGAGAACAACGTCATCATAGGATCTATGGATGATAGAAACGCATTTGACTGTTGCGAAGTCATTAATTGATTAGATTTCTAGTTTCTAGTTTTGATAAGGGGCTCTATAGCTCTGTGCCATCGAGTTATTGGCCCCCAGAAAGTTAAAAATCTCAAAACCATCGTTAAATACTATAATTAATCAATTTTTGATTTCTGTACAATTCAAGCAAAAAATTTCAAATATTTAATAACCGTTATAAAATTTGAATTTCAAAAAACCGTTACACGACAAATCCTTTTAATATATGAATCCAAAATAACCCTGACTACGTCCACGAATTCATAAAAATCTCTTCAACAGCTCATAAGTGTTGAATAATATTACAATGAGTATTCGATTTGCAAATCTAGGACCTCCTTTAAAAGGCTGAATTCTTCAAAGACTTCAAATCTATTAACCTTCAACACTGTACTTGTCATTTCAAATAAATCACGTGAAAAACTTGTTGCTAGTTCGTCATTGCCAATCGTTTTTTTCCATATTCCAAGACTCAATCAATAATCCCAGACAAAGTATGCAGACTAAAAAATATCCTTCGGAAAAAAGTGCTACGAAGTTTCTACATTATTATGTAAAAGGTAGCTTGTACTTTTCCCATCCTTTCATGCACAGAAAAAAATTTTATTTGTTTTTTAAAAGAAAATAAAAGTTTTTAAAGCATTTTACAGGATGCATGGAACAACATTTGTCTTGCTTCCTTTGCAATAAATTACCTTTTTTAAACGTTAAATAAGAGTTTATTGAAATAAAAGAATGGATGGAAGTTTTTGCCCTTTGGTACAGTTAGTAATAATTTTACAGTCCGTTGTTAAAAATATGAGCGTATCTCAATTTAGCATTTGAGATTGATTGCTGTGACAAAACAAATCATGTTGTGACGCAAGACAAGAAATGTGTTCGCGACAATAGAAACTTTTTTTTGTGTTAAAAATAATTTAAAATTATGGAATAAAATCTGTGTATCTAAAAAAAATTTCCGTCGACCATAAAAACAACCCCCATGACTATGCTACTAACAAGGGGTCATTCACTTTTGAAGTCCAATCTTTAGAGGGAAGGAGGGTCTTGAGGTGTGAGACAAAATCCCATAAAATAATTTTTTTGTATAAAAAAGGTCAGGGTGATGGACGTTATAAGGGTTCCTTCGCATATTACGTTACGCTTTTGGGGAGTTGAGGGTGGTTGAAGAAATTCTGACAGTCCAAATAAAATAAATTTCTTAATATGAAAAAAATTAGTCGAAAAAGTTATTTTTTGCGTGACGTAATTTATGAACGACCACTAAGTGAATGACCACCAATGAAGCATAGCTTGAAATTTTCAAATTTTTTATGGAAAAAATTTTAGGTGGGAGGGTGTGGTAATTTCAGGGGTTTTCCCAAAAACAAATATTAAATTAAAGAATTTTCCAATCTGCGAGCCCAGATTAACAGTGGTTGAATTTTCACTCAGAAAGTGCCAAAAATTTTTTATAATAATAAAAAAATCTACAACATTTTCATAAATGCTTCCTATGTCTAAAAATGCAGCTGTAATTCAATCTAATTGAGTCAGAAGTAGAGGCGTAAAACAATAATAAAGTGTGCATTCACGATAACATCAAACTATGACATTGAACTTCACATTTTCTCAACTACATTGTAATAAAAATTACATCCGACTAGCCTGAAGCTATACTTAATATTTTTCCGTACACGTATTTTTCTGTTCTACATCCACAAATTAGACAAATGTGCAGCTTTACTCAATACTATGACATGTTAAGCTCACTTTTAATATTTTTATATTTGAATGTAATTTCTAATCTCCTGCATATGTATGCATAAGCTCACTAATAACTGCATCAATGCGCACTTTTGTTATGCAATTAAATTCAAATGTAAATCAATCAACAAAGATATAATATTATGTAATTTACAGACTGACTTTTATTCTCGTTCTACTGTAATATTCTTGTCACTACTTCATACTTCCATTAATGTGATTAATGAGTGACTTTATTATTGTTGGTCGCGTGAATTTCTGCCAGATTACTTGGATTTGCACAATTTAATTACTAGGAACTGGAAAATGTTGATGATTTCATTGGAATTGCATTTTGTTTATTGGAAATAACTTTTGTCATTAAATAATCGTCTTGTAATGAGCTTTATTTTATTATGCAATCATATTCCTGTGTTGTCTGTGGCTTTATGATTTTCTCGGAAATATGGAATTCCGAGGTGGAAATTTCTAGCTTTTAAAACATTTCTGCCTACTTAAGGTTCCTTTTTTAAAGCGGGACGGGGACTAGAACTCACGTTTTACAATTTTTGGTTGCATGCGGCTATGTTTTAAGGTCTTATTGTGTCTCTATTGATCCATTGTGAATCATAATGCGTGAACAAACTTCGGGTTATGACAGCAACTTCTAATAGCTTCTTTTGTTGTCCCTTTGCACAAGAAAGATTTATTGTTGCAAATGGGACTTTACAAAAATCCTAAGAGGTCGTTCAAAAATTACATCACCCAAAAAAACGATTTTTTTGACCACCCTTCTCATAAATTTTCCACACAAATTTTTTTTATATTTGAACTGTCACAAATCGGACCCCTAATTCCAACAAAGTGCTCTGCATACACATTTCAGGTGTTCGGTTAAATCAAATTACTGCTAATTACCCAAAAAAGACTTGTTTGTCCAAAAATAGTCACGAATTATGATTTTTTTGATTATATTAATAGACTCATTATCTAAGTCTTGACTGAATTTAGAAGTGAAATTACTTTTAACACTCTTACAGCATACTTTAAGTCATTAATAACAATGAACTTTCTTTTGTCGCCATGAACTTTTTAATTACTTAACACTTCTGTTCGGAAATCGAAATTCGAGAAAAATTCTTATAGAAATTATAAGTTGAAGAAAATAAAATATTTATGTAAGAATTGTTACTGAAACAGTAGCATAGGGAGGGGTGGGGGTGTTATTCAAAGAGGGGATGATTTTGTGTTATTTTTCAAAAGCCTTAACAAATTGGAGAATTTTCCGGAAAGGGGGGATGCAAATTCCCCCAGGCTATACACCTGATTCTGTTAGGGGTCGTTCGCAAATTACGTCACGCTAAAGAACTACAAATATTTTATTTTAACTGTCATAAAATCTTTTAGCCCTCCTACCCCCGTAAAGCATAACGTAATACGGACGTTTGTCCCCCAAATCCCCCCCCAGGCTACGCGCCTGCGAACCATAATATAAAAAGTTATTTTCAATACAAGTCACATAAGCTGATGTAAGATACCCACACAAAAATTGTATTTCGTAATATTTCACTTGTTCCTTTATAATCCTTTCGAAAAGCTATGGCGAGATGATTACGGTAATAAAATATATCCAATATTATTATTTAATTACAGCGAACAAATATGATAACTGAAGAATACACAACAAATTTCATAAGCATGATAATAAGGAGAAGAAAAGCCTTTTTAAAAAATAATCAGTGATTTAATTGGAACTAAATATAGAACAAGAATAAAACTTTTACAGCTCACAGTCTAGTGAACCTAAGAAATTAAATTATTAGATAAAATTAAGATTAACTTAGACACAATGATGGAAGACGACGATGATAAGGAAGACACCAAAAGGAAGTCTAGAAATCTCAGTGAGAAAAAGCGCCGAGATCAATTTAATCTGCTTGTTAATGAGCTAAGCTCAATGGTATCAACAAATAGTAGAAAAATGGACAAGTCAACAGTTTTAAAGACAACAATTGCATTTTTAAAGAATCACAATGGTAAGTACGTGTTATTTTTACGTTTGTAGAAAAAAATTCTTGTATTTGGACTGTCACAAATTCTTCAACCAACCCCCCCCCCCCCCCACTTCCACTAACAATAATGAAGAAGGGTATCAACGGTGTGGTGCATCTAGCTAGTGCCTTCAGCTAGCGATTCCAATTGAACAGTTCTATTGTATAGCATGACGTAATTTTCGAACGACCCCTAAACTGTTAATGAATGCGACCAAGGGTCTTTAGTTAGCATTTTTAGTGGATGAATTTGATGTAAATGGAATTTCATTAAAGCCTGTTCGGATCAAAATTTTTATTGGTTTTCAAATCTATGAATTCATTTGAAATTATTTATAAATTTAATTCACATTTTAAAAAAAGTGTTTAAGAATAATCATTCAACAAATTTAATATTATGTTAAAATATGAAAAATTATGAAGGAATTCTATTAGCCACTTAATTTGATAGTCAATAATGCACACGAGTATTTTATTTCTAAAAATATCCAGCATTAGACTGTCAAATTTATCTCCAACTTTAAGTAATTCCTTGACCAGGCAATGGCATTCCGTAAACGTGTTCGTGTTGCAGCATCAGATAGAAATTTTTCATTAATAACGTAAATTACACTGTATTCTCCGACTACATAACAATCTGTGCTGTAATAAGTTTCCAAAATGCTCACGCTCCTTTCTATTTTTCTTTTTAGAAATTTCTGTACGTTCAAGAGCGCACGAAATTCAAGAGAATTGGAAACCATCCTTTCTGCCAAACGAAGAGTTCACTCATCTCATCCTCGAGGCACTCGATGGCTTCATCATTGTTTTCTCATCCACCGGAAAAATTTATTATGCATCGGAAAGCATTACATCACTTCTAGGACGTTTACCCGTAATTATAATCACTAATGTCTGCTTTTAAGTAACAGCAATGTTATAACATTATATCCATTACATTTCAGACGGATCTTTTGAATATGACAATTTATGATTTGGTATATGAAGAGGAACAGCAAGACATTTATAACCTTTTACTAAATCCACCGAAGACTGTCATCGATCCAGTACAAAATGGAATCAATTCTGAGAATCAAGTTTCATTTACGTGTCATGTGAAACGAGGAACAATTGACAACAATACAACCTCTTCATTGTCATATGAATATGTCCAATTTAATGGATATTTCAGTAAGTCTATATTTCACCTACATTCCAGCACATGAGCTGATTTGTTTTTGTTTTCATAACCTTGAAATAAAAGAAAAATACTCAAAAGGGATTCTCATATTTCTAGGAGATAATGCTGACGTGGATAGTATGATGCCATCTAGATATAGCGGATATTCAGGTGAAGCTGATACAAGACTAATATTTGTTGGTACGGGACGATTATTGACGCCTCAATTAATCCGTGAGATGTCAATTGTTGATACAAAAAGTGAATTTACCTCACGTCATAGTCTCGAGTGGAAGTTCCTCTTCCTTGATCATCGAGCCTCCCCAATAATTGGATATTTGCCATTTGAAGTGCTCGGAACATCGGGCTATGACTATTATCATTTTGATGACCTTGATCGTGTTGTCACGTGTCATGAGGCATGTAAGTCAATATTTAAACTTATTTACATCTATATATAGCCGCTTATTATTGCCATCGTTTTCTTCCATTCAGTAATGCAAAAGGGTGAAGGGACGTCATGTTATTATAGATTTTTAACGAAAGGTCAACAATGGATTTGGCTTCAAACACGCTTTTACATAACTTATCATCAATGGAACTCAAAGCCTGAATTCGTCGTCTGTACACATCGAGTTGTTAGCTATGCTGATGTAATGAAGCATATGCGTAAAGGCGTTACAACAACACATAAGGATGTTGATGATAATGACAGTGCGACAGAGGACAGAAAGGCTCAATCTACGTCAATGATGGCGACATCACCTTGGAGTTCAAAAAGTTCTAGAGCGTCAAAGTCCTTTGCTCATACTCAGGAGTCGCCGAATGTTAAAATGAAGCGGACATATCAAACATACAGACCTGACTCTGACTCAACCTCAATGTCTGCAGATTCACCATTAAGTCATCACTCCATGTTAACTCAACATAGTTCTGTTAGTCAAGTAAGTCACTGATCCGTAAATTTCTATGATTGTAGACTAATTTTGGAATTAATTTGATTTTCAGCGATCAAGATCTCGTCCAAATGTACAAATATCCAAAATATCAAACCACCAACAGCAACCACAAACACCACAGCAGCATCAACAATTTTCTCAATTCAATTTACCTCAGGTTCACTCTACAAATTTAAATCCACAAGTTTCACAGAATATAACTCAAACTCCTGGTCCGATGGCGATTCATCCGACAGCAATTGCTGATCCTTTAATGTCTCATCAACATCCGCATCACCAACGAACAACCACGACGACGCAAATCATTGGAACTCCATTTATTGATCAGTCTCAATATATTACAGCTATTCCAGTACAGCCAGTTCTAACAGCTCCTACGTCCTTTCCAGCAACTGTGATCTCACCCATACTACCGCCACCTGATTACGTTCATTCAAATGTAGTTTTAACATCTGCACAAAATCAAATACAAGATCATCTGCAGAGAAAGCATGAAGAGCTTCAGAAGCTGATTGTCCAACAGCAAGATGAGTTGAGGCGAGTCTCTGAGCAATTGTTTATGGCACGATATGGAATTTTGCCATCTATTGTTAATGTTTCATTGCCTTTTGTTGCTCCACTGGACTCGTCGTCGGATAATACGGGTGAGAATAATAGATATATAAGTTCATCAGCTCATATGACACAACAATCATATCACGAGCATCATCATCAAGGACCGGTGATACAAAATCAATCTAGTACACACCTTCATATCCAGTCAATATCACAGAATCCACAGAATAATAATCAGCAACCGCCCCAAATTATGCACCATCCAACCATGATGCATCAACATCAAATGCCAACTTATGATATGGCATCACAAAAGTCGAGCATCTCAAGCCATATGGATCAATCGATGGAATCTGAACAAACAAATAATGATATTATGCAATATATGCAGCACCAGAATATCAATCAATCAAATCAGTCAGCAAATATTCATCAAATGCCACAGCAGCCTCAACAGCAACAACAACAGCCACAGCAGCAGCAACAACAAATTATGACAAACGATGACTTTGAGCTGATTCCCTTCCAAATGATGAATACACAGGCTCAGGTCTTATTCTCCAGTGGAAATAATAATGCCAATAACAAATGATTATGATGAACATGTGATTTATATTAAACATAAAAGAATGTCGGGATCAATCTTATTGATATTCTCTACAGCTTACTATCTACATACATAAATATAAATCCATTCAGTGCATTTTCATTTAAAAGATAATTGAAAATGATTTATAAGTGAAACGATTTTTTTTACCTAAGAACTAAATGTCTACCTTCCTTATTATGAATTAATTAAATTAATCTAGGTAATCAAACAAAATGACTTTTTTATATAGTCCCAGGAGATAAATTGTTAATTGTGAAAGCAGTGCAAGCTAATATGAGTAGAATTTAATAAGAACAAAAATCAAGTTACATATGTACATAAAGAATTAAAGACATCAATAAACTCAAGAAAGAATATGGAAAATTCTGGTGAACTGAACTAAGCTGAACTACTTTCTTTCTATTTCCCATAATCAGGTGTTTGTTTCTCGGTATACTCCTACCCTAGGGTATGACTTACCCCTATCCTAGGAGTCGGTTTCTCGAGTATATCCTAAAGGTATACCCTAGGGTGAGGCTACACCAGAGAAACTGACCCCAGAAGTTTAATTATTTCCAGGTGTCACTAAAGTAACAAGCTTCAAAAATATTATGGATAACAAAAACGAATTTTTAGACTATCTCCCCCCCTCTTCCTTGTTACAAATTTTTCATAAAATAAAAAAATATTTTGAGTTGGTTTTGAATATTCAGACACCCTGTTGGGAATTCTATAGTAAATTTAAAACTTAGTTTGTCATCTAGAAATTTTAGATGTTCCAACACCTTCTCTATAAATCTCAAACATAATAAAGAGCCGTTCACTTATTACAGGAGGGAGGGGGGTCTGATATTTTGTGACAGCTCGAACAAAAAAAAAATTCTTGTGACAATGAGGGGGGGTGGTCTAAAAACTCGTTTGTTGCGTTGCGTAATAAGTGCCACTTACGATTACTTTATCAGCAATAACTATATCAGATAGAAAGGAGACCTATTCACATGCAGATGCAATGGTGAATTGAAACAGCTTTTCAATGAAGCTTACAGAATGAGAATCAATAGGTCACGTTGGGTAGGACATTGTATAAGGAGACCTGCTACCATTCCATTATGAAAGATCTTTGATTACTAATTTGTGGATGACATAAGATCATGTCAGCAGCCAAAAAGAACTAACTAAAGGAAACTGTTTATAGCAACTGTTTATAGAAACTGTATCGAAAAATGGCAGGCGACGTACGACTAGGGTGACCATCTAATTTTCATAAAAATACAGGACCTAGAACAAAATTTCGAGATTTATTTGAAGAGCAACACATGTGAGATCACCCTATTTAACAAAGACATCTTAGATCGCAATTGATCTCCAAAATAAGTAAATCAGGTAAATACTCAGATTAAAATGCGAATTGCTTATTTGAAGAAAACAAATAAACAATTAAGCTTTATTTCCGCTCGGTTAGTTAAAAATGAATCAAATTAAAAATAGTTTTACACAGAAAGTTCAGATCTCAAACAGAAATCTTAATTCTAACAGATTAATCATATGGAATAAACATGTTTTTTACGGTCTAAGCGCGTGTAGAATTCAAATCTGAATTTACAATTTCCTTAAAGCGTTATGTAAAATGTGAACCTCCATATTTATATTCTGAAGTAAGTTCTCAAGCTGATGCTTGCTGTCAAGAACCTCAATCGTTTGTGTGTAAGCATTGTATCTAACACCGAACGGACGTTTGATTGAATCGGCATATTTGCTGTGAAATAAATTGCATTAATTTATGGGAATTCCAATTTGTAATCTGAATAAAATTTACATCATTTTATCGAGAGCACTGGCGAAGCTTTCAGCTACAAAGTATAATGGCTGGTACTCGGTGATTGGATACTTTTGTAAACCTGTTATTTCAGGCTCAAAATCCTTTATTTGTGGTTTATCAGTTAGACAGTATTCAAGTTCACCGTAGCTTGATAATAAGCCAGCACCAAAAGCTTTTAATTCTCCATTTTGACGACACAGACCATACTCAACTGTAAACCAGAAACAGGTTGCAAGTTTTTCAATGACATCATCAGGTGCACCAAGAGAAGCAAGTCCAATTTGTTGTGAGAATTGTGCGAATGCAGGATCAGCAAAAAGTGGAGCATGTCCCATTAATTCGTGGATTATATCAGGTTCGGGGGTATATAAAGGCTTAGATGGATGACGAATGTATTGAGTAGAATGGAAGACACGGAAGGCAAGACCAGCTAAGAAATCTCTTGATGACAATAAACCAGCAACAGGACGTAATGAAAAGCCTGTACAGTCCTTCAAAAAGTTTGAGACATCCTCAAGTTGTGGAATGTTATCTTCACGATATCCACAATTCTCAATCAGTAAGGGAAAGACGTGATTGTGCTCTCTACAGGCATGAGTCGGATATAATTGGGTGAGATTCTTGAAAACAACACCCCATGTTTTGATTTCTTCATCTGTATACTTAACACGTGGAAGCTACACAACAAAATTAGAATTTCAAATCAGAAGTTACAAAAAAACAACAAACTAATAATTGCAAATTTGCATAAATCAATACCGGTTGGCCATGCTTATAATTATAAGCAATATCAGCAAAATATTTGCGTCTTTCTCGATAAACTCCATCGGTAAAACCAGGATGATCGGCATTCAATTCCGAACCATATGACAATATTTGATTTGCAAAACGATCCAATTCTCGAATACGTCTTGGGAACCAAGGAACTACATCTTCCTCTACCTTCTCCTCATCATTATATGCACGCGAAATGATTTGGAAGTAAGTACATTTATCTTTCAAAATTTCCAATGCATCGTGAAGCTGTGGATTGTTTCGTGCATCGCATTCCACCATGAATTCATAACCTGTGTGCCATAAAATGGGGTCAATCATAAATGACGTCAATTAGAATCCGGGGTCATTCACTTATGACGTAACAAAATATTAGTTCAAAAAATTCATTTAATTTCAAAGTGTCACAAAATTTCAGACCCCCCTAAATGATGGACGTCATAAGTGAATGACCCCTTTTGTTGCCAGTCATTCAGCTTCGGAAAAAATAAGACGCAGTTAGCTAACATGCTTATCACACAGAAAAAAATAACTTAATTATGCATACATGCACGAGAAATCATCAATAATATAGGAAGAGAAAAAGAAATACCTGGAACACGCGTTGATGATCGAGACTCGATATGAGATAAGTCGATGTTAAAGACGTCAAAGATTTTCAGCATTTTTGCCAAATTTCCAGCAGAATTTGGATCCGTTGGTGAGAATATAATCTAGTAAATTAATCCAGTTAATAATGTTGCTATGCTGAGAAAATGTCTGTGTAACTTACAACTGTCTTTCCAGCATTCTCAAGTGATTGAGACTCCATAATGTATGATCCTCCTTCCTTCAACTTTGGCTGCGAAATAAATGAAAATTTACATCAGCAGCTGATTTTAAATTGCAGTAATTACAGCCTCTATACCAATACATTGCTATTATTATAACTGCTGCTGTATTTCTGTCATTAATCTTGTGCATGTGAATTGATAACTTGACGTATACATTTAATTGGAATTTCATCAGAACAACATCAAATTAATGCACAAAAAACAAATTATAGACGGTTGCGGAACTTGTTTGTTTATATCGACCACAGAACAGTAATGCCATAAATACTTACAGGCGATCCAGCGTAATCTTCCAAATTCTTGAGCTTTGCTTTTGCGTACATTCTAACTGTATATAATTTAATGACCTTTCACTTTAATTTAACAAATAATAAGCAAACACTATGTCCAACACCTTTCTTTTCAGTTGTTAATTGCTTCACGATAACTTCCCGACTGACGAAGAAATTCATATTTATTAGACTTAAATACTCCAACAAGATGAAAACTTGATTTTGGCTTGATGATGGCTGTGATAAAAATCCATAATATCATGTTAGCGAGCGACCAGAACAATAAATGTGTGAATGTCAAGCGAATGGAAATATTTTTTTGGAAAGGAATGAAATTGACTTAATTAAGGGACATTAAATAATTTTTTTGATAAGGAATTTTGGCATGACCTACAAATCGTCAATTAATGAGTGCATTTATTGGGCGATTAAATGCATGAGTACATTAATAGCTTGTCAAAGATGATAAGCTCAGAAGAAATAGGCAATCAGTTTCTTTTCATTGAGCATTTCTGCAGATCATTCTGTGGCGCTAGATGTTTCTGCTGGGGTCATTTACTTTTGACGTCAATCATTTGGGTGTGAGAGATCAAAATCAAAATTTTGGTGCCTCGAACAACCCTTCGATCTTTTTTTAACCCCCCCGTCCCTCTCCATCATTTTTCGATAAACCTCATTCAGGAATGACCCCCTTTTCAACTCATCGTTTGTTTATATTGTAAAATAAAACAAGTTTAACGAATATTGGAGGCTTGTCCGATGGATGGAATATTTTCCTCACCAGTTTTGCATCATTTGAATGTAAATGCTGTCTGACTAGATTGTTAATTAACTAAATATTTAAATTTTGAAATGAAATTCTTTGAGGCTTTCTGAAGATTTTCTGCATAATTATGGGTGGCGTGATTGTGTATGTATGAAATTTGAAGGTTTGAGAATCTGTGGCTTTATATTTGTTATGACTGCAGATATCATTAACTTATTTTTAGAAATGAAGGTAAACTGGATTTTGTGTATATCCTCTAAATATCTGAATCTAGTCCTTAAGAGTTAATGACAAGTCATAGCAGGAAACAACTAAAGTTTTAAAGGAGAATCCTGAGTCTTAGACTTTATTTAATTCTATTAATTTACTTGAAAACCAAATTATGTTTCGAAATGTTACGAAAATTTAATGTATTTAAGGAATACATGTTGTGTGAGGGAAAAATCAATTATCAGCTTAGTTACATTGTTATTTAATTAATTAGATCCACCATCTGTTGCTTTTTCAACGTCTATCTCATCATTTTCTTCCATTTCGAATGATAATGGCGTATCATTGTCCTGGATACGATGTCCGTCATATAGAAATCTCAATTCTCGACGATTTAAGCCCAAACGGTCACAGTATACGTTCATAAGCTTCTGCAGTGGTGCATTTTTGAGGACTTTAAATTGAACCGATGAATTATCTTGTCCTTTAACTTTTAAGTTAATATGCTTGCTATCTTCCTTATTATCCATTTCGTCAGTCATCTTTGGATCCTTGTTTGTTGTGTAAATCTACTACCTAAATATTACTAAAATATACGTTTGGTTTAGCTTAATACTTAATTATAAGCAGAATCTCTTGAACAGTAAGGAGTTGTGAAGTCGTTTATATATCAAAATATAGATTGTCCCTAAGCAGCACTAAGCGGATGTAAATTAAGAGCCAAAAAAATTTCTGGTTGTAAGAATCAAAAATGCTTACTGGAACTGACAGATTCCACAGCATTTTTCTTATATCAATTGAAAAGGATAACTGAAGCTTAATCTTTTGATATATGATTGCTCAACTACTTGCCATTTGAGAGATTCTGTTAGTTATGTAGATAGAATATCAAAGTTTAAGAATTATGTCTAAAAATACACTATTTTCAATGTTTTTGAATCATTTTAGTACATTTAGAAAATAACTCACCATAAAATGTTAATTTACCTGCTTAATTTATGCTTAAAACACTTAATTAGCGTTATTTTGCTGACTTTCTTGTTGACACGCGTTTTTTGGAATAAATAAAGGAGTCCACGATTTGCATAATTTCGATTTTCAATAAAATTCGATAAATCTAATTCAAAATGTCTTCTGTAACGGAAATTTTGTATGCAAATATGTAAACAATTTGATTTTCACACATTTTGACAAGTCACAATGCAAATTTGAATAAGATTTCTACAATTTCAAACAATTATACAAACCGTGGACTCCCATTCTGTAATTCTGTCGGTATAAAATTCAAATAAATTTTGTACGTTTATTTCAAGTATTTTTTTTATTTAATTAATTTTTTTTAGTTTTTAAGTCTTCGATCTACAATTGTTTTAAATATCAAATTGTGAGCAATTATTAATTGCAATTAATTAATGAAATTGGTTGTATTAATAATAATAAAAAATGATGAATGATATGTGATGGATTTCCTCTAACTAATTATTATTATTTTTCCTTTGAAACTTTTTGAGAAGAAACAAAATGAAAAAGTTAATGAATTAGTTAAATAAATTAACAAAGTTAATGGTATTTAAATAAAATAAAAAATAATTTAACCCAAAATACCCATTTCAATGGCATTAAAAATGACAGATCTAGAAAATTTATGCGAAAATGTATTGAATTATATTAATTAATTTTCCGAAAAGCTTTTTTTATAATTTTCTTGAGCTACGAAATGTTTTTTATTAATTTTAATTCGAAAAAGCTTTTCATCTATCAAAATGTGTGTATAAAAGGCACTAAAATTGCGTTATAGGATTCCAATACTTTTTTATTATTATAATTACTTGATATCTATGGTCCATGCAATAAGAAATAAATTGGGAAGATTAAAAGTTTTAAGGCTTTCTTGATAATTATCTAATCTAGTTCAGTAGTTAATTATATTATTATTGCTGTTGGGAATTAAAAAATTTTTTTGCTTGTATAGTTTTTTCATAACACAATTACTAAACTACATAATATGAATATGGCATATAATTTACATAAATTATCAACATAAGTAAGAAGTAAAGAAAAGGGATTTATTTAGATATGATGATCATAATTTTGTATAATGTAAAATACTTCAAAAGCAAATAGCACCGAATAGTCTACAGTTTATTCAGAAAGAAGCTTTCTAATATAGCAAATAGTCTAATTTTAACGCATTTTCCAGCATTTCTTAACTTTTCATGATTCAATTAAATTTTAACCGTCATTTTTCAAATTTTATTTTTTTCAAAAAAATTTCGACCGTTACTTTTTAAATTTTTTATGACCGTTTTTTCTCAATTTAATTTTAAATGATATTCATTAATTGTCTGCATGGAAAGTGCGCATTCGTCGATCACAGAGCAACCGACGTTATACTAGTTTTCATTATAGCGGTCCTAAAAGTAAATTTAGTGAGAGCACAACTCTCATAATTGCCAATACATAATCACTCTTAAACTTTTATTTCGTATTAATTCAGTTGTTAACTTTTCTCTTAATTCGATGAATTTCTTTAAAAACTAACTTTCACATCAAAAATACTTCATTTAACTTTTGTTTCCTTACAAAATTTCACGAGTAATAAAAAACTTGCTTATTATTCCATTAGTTTGTTGCCATAAAAAAGTTACTTTTTTTGGGGGGGAAGTAGAAATACTTTTCGTTGAACATTATAATGTTTTTGAGCCAGATTATTAAAATATTGATATTTATAGTCTATACGTCAGTGTGTGTTCTGAATGAAGGGAAAGAAATGAAATAAGTTTGTATAGAAAAAGGTTTGAAGCAATAAATTCTTTACAGTTCCTCGACATCGAGCCTTCACTTTTCTCGTTTCGGTGACGAAATGAGCGTCTTGTCCATATTGTGCTTATCCTCTTCAAAAAATATTTTCGTAATTACAATATCACCTGTTGACAGTGTCTGACATGCGATTTCTTTCTTCATGCCATGACTTGTCGATATGATTGAACATGACGAGGGTGTTGGACTATCAATGTATGCTTGTAGTGAATTATTTAATTTTGTTATATCTGTTGCGCTTGATCGATTTGATCTATGAATGGGAAATTGTCAAGTGTCAATTAGCTGTCTGAGAGAATAAACAAGCACTTACCCAATTGACAGTGTATCCTTCATCATTAAACCAACATCGTCATTAATGCTGCTTTCAATTCCCATTTGATCGGGTAATGATGCAGCGACTGATAACAAGGCTTCCAATTTATCAAATTTAACTGCTTGATCCATCACTTTATTGTTGATTAATTCATTCATTAAATGCATCGATTCCAATAAACTTGGCGGCTCACTGTTCTTAGGTGAGAATGTATTTAATGATGGAAGTGAATTGTCCGATGGAACTGAGTCCAAACTTGGATATTCTTGTTCATTGTTGTCTCCTTCATCGTCAGAATCTGAATAGTTTCTATCCTGTCCAATGCTTTCGAGTTTCTCCAACTTTTTAGCCACCTTTACAGATCCTTTCAACTTCTCCTTCTCATCCTCAGTCAAATCAAGGTATCTAAGCAATCGAATCTCTCGATTACTCAACACAATGTTTTTGTTCGTCGTTTGTAACTTCTGTTTTAAATCAAATACTTCCGTACTAATCTTACGCTGCTTCTTTTTCATCTTTACGTCATTCGGTCGTATCAACATGTAAATCTGTTCTGTACACAGTTCTGAGAAGAGACTCATGTTTTCTTGTTTTATTGCCCTGTCCGAAAAACAAATGGGATTACTAATTGCACATACATGTTTATATAGAGCTAGAAAAGTCAACGGACAATTTCAAGTGCATCTTATTTGAATTAAAAGCCGTTAAAATACTAAATCAGTTCAGTAATTTCGTAATAATTCATTTCATTCCAGTTCATTTGAAAATTAAAAAGCCGTTATTTTTGAGCCCGTTAGGAAATCAATAATAGAAAATGAAATGATAGATTAATAGAAATCTAGGTGAGTCGCAGCCACTGACTGCTCAGCGCAAACGAACGAATAACGGCATATCAATGAAAATGAAAAATGCACAAAAAGAAGTAAAAAAAATAAAATGAATCTTACGATGACATTGTTCGAAATAGTTGCTCGTTAATCAACACTAAAACATCACTAGCTGCATATAGAAGCATGTCTCGTGCGAGAGGTCGACGAGACCAGTATTTGGGATCTCTTTTGTAGATGTTTTTGAGTTGATCTTTCATTGGATTTGGTGGAGCATTATACATTTCACAGAGCGTATTTAGCGAGACATTTTTCACTTTATAAACCTGCTTGCCCGTCTCTTGATATTGCAATACAGCATGCGCACTCTGAAAAAATATAAATATAATTAACACAATTTTTACTAATTAATAAAATAAATGAAATCGAAGATAAAAATCGTACCTGAGTATCGAAGACATTTCTTAAAAGTACATTATATTGAGTATACAGATTATATGAATCATTTCGGCAATCGTGGATGACTTTAATGATATTTTCATCCTCCAAAATGCTCTTAAGGCCACCATCATGTATAAGCTGTGGACATTGCTGTAAATCAAATATGAATGCCTCGCCACGAATCGTTCCAATCTCAATGATCGTCAATTGACCCTTAACTCCCAAATTAACACCTTCACAATCGAATGAGATAATCACACAGTCATCATTTGGTGCTGACTTTTTAATTGCTTCACAAACAAACAGCGATTCCTTAATTGTTGTTATGACACGAGTATTTTGAAGGACTTTAATCTTCCATGTATCACCCATGAAATAATTACGAGAATGAACGGGACTCGTGTTTGTTGACGACGAATTTGAAGATGATAAATTGCCATTGTTGATTGGCTGCAAGGCACTTGTTGTCCTCTTATCCTTCTCCTCATTCTCGGCTAATGTCTTTGTTACTAAATTGCTTATTCTTTGCTTAAGTGTTAAATTGATTCTCCTATCTCGATCATTTCGGTCTATTTTTGTTGGAATCGCCACAGGTTGTTGTTGCTGCTGCTGTTGCTGTATTTCTGGCTGATATTGAGTATTTTGTGAATATGTAAATTTTGAAGGGCAATTTCGAGTGCATAAATTCTCCAAGCGTATCTCATGAAACGATTGTGGCAGTCCAATTGATGGAAGATCATTTGCGGAATTACGTCCATTGCTGAGACTCCCTTCGTCATAATTCAAACTAGGCGATCCAGATTTACAATTCTTATTCTGTATACTGCTAGTATTTCCCATAATCATTGTATTCGATATCGGTTCATTAAGCTTAAAATCACCAATTTTGGGCGAGGAGATATTATTTATGTTGTTTTTATACAAAACTTTTTGCGCATGTTGTAAATGATTCTCGCTAATTTTTGGCTTTTGAAGAAGTGTGACTAGATTTGATTGAATGTGGAAGCAATCGGAGAATAATTTTAAGAATGTCGTTAGATCGTTGGGTGTTTTAAAGATCTTATACCAATGTTCTTGTGGAAAATTTGATGTAACTAAGTGAAATAATTGATCAACCAAAATCGGCCCCTTTATTTCGATGCATTGAGCAAAAAAGTCTAAAATTTGTTGTGTATTTTTGACATCAATGGTTGGTTGAGGTAGATGGAGCATTTCTGTTGCAGGAATTATCGTTGCCGAGTCGTAATTAATTAAAACAACATGATCTTCAGAGACGTGAAAAATATCTGGATGTTTTTGAAGGAAATCTGTAAATTCCTTTATGTGCTGTCCACTAATGTGCCTAACTTGTGGCGATGCTTGTGAACGATGGCCAAGTAGTGACTTGATTGGAACTTCAGTTCCGACACCATACTGCAATAATTTATGCGAAAAATACTCTCTCGCTTCTTGAATATAATCCTTTCGACCACTAACACTGCCCTCCTCTCGATGCTGATAATTATTAACATTAACATAATCTCCATCAACTTGAAACAGTGCTGGATATTGCATTAGAAACTTCTTCAAACCTACAAAAGAAATAATTAAGAAGTTAGAAACTAACGGATTTTTGAAATTCAAAAAATATTCAAAAACTAATTTAAATTTCTAAAAGCCGTTAAAATTTGAATATTTGAAATCCGTTAAAGCCAAAGTCATGTGCTGCTTAGGACAATTTTTAAAAAGTAATAATATTAAATGTTTTTTTTGAAAGATGTTTTTCACATTTATATCGCAGAATATACACAAATGTATGAATTCATTGAACAAAGAAAGAAAAAAAAATATGCAAATGAGATATGAGGAGTAGTTCTTCAACGTCTGTTTTCTCACACAGAAGACTTTTGTGGCTTGCTATTGACATGTCATATGTGATTTAACTAAATAGTTTTCACACAATCAATTTGAAGCAAATGAAAGAATTCGTTTGTGTGTATGAGCGATGATAAAAACAATAACAATAAATCGTCATTTAAACTGTATTCCACAGCCTAATTAAAGTATATGAATTATAATAATTGTGAATGCACATATTTTTGACTAATTATGCAACAAACGAAAAATGTTTTAAATAGTAACAATATAATTAATGTCGAAATAGCTTCATACCTGATTGACTGCCGCCTGCAATTTGTCGCATTTCTTTTGTAAATCCTGGCGAGCCAAATTGACATGATAAGTCGTGCAACGTGCGTGGCTCATTTTTATCAATTAAGCGTTCAAGGAAGAAGAGCAGCGTCAAATTCCGAGCTTGTTCATACTCCATTGCCTCATTGCTCATCATTATTGATAGTAAACTCTGTTTTCTTGTATTTTATTTCAATCTATCTCACCCAGTCAGTCAGATAATTGGCTTCTCACTGTTTTTCTCGTCTTTCTCTTCCTTCTTCTTCGTATTTCTTTCGTATTTTTTTATTTTTCTTTTCTGTTACTTTGGCATCAATCAAGAAAAAGTATGGGCAAGCAGCACAAATAGATATTGCACCCAAAAACAGGTGTATTTTTCAAACATTCACGATTAGCAGTGCCAACAACAGAACTGCAATGAAGAAATAGAAATTTTTCGCTATACATTTATTATCAATTCATTGTATTATTAATGTTTATTGATTTTTTCCAATTCCTTTTTTTCAACTTTTTTTTTTGAGATCCAGTAAGATTAAGTATTTTTTTTTTTATTTTCAAAAGATCCAGTTAAGTGAATTTAATTTATTTAACACATTTAGCCATATCACTGCACAAATAATATTCCACAAATGAACGATGTTTACTTACGATTCTTATCAGAAAATTTATTAAAATTGCAGTGTAAAGGAATTTTCTTACAAGAAATCTAGTGAAAATTTAATTAACGTGTTTTTAGGCACTATCTTCAATGCACTGACTCTCCACGACTCCCAATTTCTAGCTTATGTACTTAAATAATAGAATAAAGACGTTTTCATGGGAGAAATTGGAGAATTCTTAAAATAATTAACTTTTTTCACCACTGCAGCCAAGAAAGTTACGGAATAATCCAACGTCGATAGTGAATTTTCCCTTGGAACTGCAATTTTCAAATAAATCCGTTAAATTCAGAGTTTGTTTTTAAAAAAATCTTCATTTTTCGTAAATAATCAAGTTCAATGCCACTAATGTGCATGACATCATACACAGAATGCATGCATACATAAAGTAAGTAAATACACAGGATGAGTAAGTTAAAGTGCAATAATTTATTTTCAGTGATCAAAAAAAGGCTTCATTCCTATAAGTTTTTGTTCGTTTTTCAATCTTTTGTTTAATAATTTAATTAACAAGCTGATAAGCTCTAGTTTTTACTCTCATATGACATATTTTATAGTAATATAGTACCACCGACATAATTTTAAAATTTTGAAATCCACAACAACAATAAAACAACTCGCGATGTCCTTTTGTAAAGTTTATCATAATAAAATTTTGTTCTTCATAAAACTAAACATTTTCTCACTCAACGAAAAACTTAAAATCAGATTTTTTTACATGCTAATAAAGCTCAAAAAATATGTTTTATAATGTCATTCATCTCTTGGATCGGTTAATATTATTGTTCTTCCTCAGCGCAGGAATGTTGACATTTTTTTCTGTTTTTTAAACACTAAAATATATATATTTATATTTATTAATATAATAATGTATGTTTCATAAATTAAATGTGTTCATGTTGTCTCTATTATTTTTTTTTTTGTCATTTCCTAGCTTATTGTGTTGGACTGTTCTCATCCATTTCGTTGATAATCTCGGTGGTTTTTTCCATGGCTTCACGTCTCATCAGCATTTGCTTTAAGTGATCCTCATTTTGTACCAAAACGATTCGATGTTGAATTGTGGGAGCTAACTGGCATGATGATTGTTCCAAGTCGTCTAAGGAAGCGCGTCTTAGCATCTAATTAACGGCAATTAACAAATATTAAATTCTCGATCACTAAAATTATACAAACTCTATTGGCTTACCCTTGCACTTGTTGAGATGTGTGGTTGCGGTAGAGGATGATTTGTCGGTGGGTGATGAATTCTGACTGGATTTGGTCCATCAAGCTCGAGATTCTCCAACATCTGAACCATGCTATGTCTGCGAGACAGTGTTACTAAACTTTGACGATGCTTTGAGTGCTTTCCAGTTTTACCCATTTTCAGATCGATTGCTTTAAAGTGATTTTGTATTGCTAGCCCTAAAATTATTAAAAGAAATTTGATTTAATAAATTTCTGAAATTTAACGGCTTTTTAAAATTCAAATTTTAACGGTTTTCAAAAATTCAAATTAACTTAACAGAAATGAAATAATTTAAAGTGAGAATTCAAATGCATTAGGTATGGAAATATTCAGCCACTCTAACTATTAATGCGACACAGTTGTTGTTTACACAATCAGCAAAATGAACCGATTGTTACAAAACCGCACAAACAAATTTATCGCTCACCTAATTCAGGGCATGAGTCTTCGTCCATAATAATTGGACAGTTTTTAAACATTGTATAGCCATCACATCCTGAATGCATGTAAGCTTTAACGCACAGAGTATATTTTTCATCTAAATCCAGCCATTCATCTCCAATTCGTACTAATCGCGGTTCAACACGAGTTCCAGGTGTTCGGTCAGGATTGAAAGTGAACGAAATTCCAGAAACTTGAGGGAACCTTCCTTCTAATTTTGGATACGCTGAAACTGAATTCTCAAGTGCCTCATATAAGATCTTTCCAGTCACCTCTATAACAATCAGTGGATCTTGCATAGGAATAATTGAGACTAAATCCTTCATTGTAAATGGACCGGCGTCATGAACTTGATCACTTCTAAATGTTCCGCTATTAATAATGCAAACATCAGCGGAAGTTGAAGCGAGGGCAATATCACAAATGAAATTTCCTAAATTCGTTTCGCTTGTTCGGATTTTTGCAAATCGTGCATCTAACGAACAAGAGAAATTTCCTAAAACCATTCCCATTTTTGATTCAATCATTTCACTATAATGACTCAATTCCGCTTTTAATTCAATGTCCTCAGCAAATGACTCTGTTACGTCAATCTTTTCAATGTCTACATCTAATTGCATTTCGTCGTCGTTGGCTGGCGACTTTTTTAGTGTAATTTTTGAGAATTGACGAAAATCAGTACCCGACTTAATGACATTAAGATGATTGACCTTAACTATTTCGTACACGTGGTCATGTCCTCCTAAGATGAGATCTAATTTCTGACAATGTTGTGCTAAATTTAAATCATTCGGTGTACGCATATGAGTTAATGCTATTATTATATCACATCCTTCTTTAAGAAGATCATCCGCCAATTGATTTCCTGCTTTGACATAGTCAATATACGTTACTTCATTCGGATCAATATTTGGTAATGTATCTAGCCATTCCTTCTCGACTAAACCCATCAAACCGACTTTTAAGCCCTCATGATTTAATATGTGGCTTATTCTTCCATCTCCTAATGGTCTCCCAGTTTCGTTATCAATTACATTTGACATTAACCATGGGAATGTCGTTTGCTCAACCCATTTTTGTAAAACATCTAAACCGTGATCGAAATCATGATTTCCAAATACAGCACATGCAGTTCCAACTTTATTTAATACGGGAATCATTTGTTCACCTTGCGTAAACGTTGAGAGCATTGAAGGATTGAAAGCATCACCGCTGAATAAAACGAGAGGATTAAGGTGATCGAATGAGTGAATTGCTGTCATAAAACGAGCAGCTCCTCCAATTGCACCCGTCTTTACTTGTTGATCTATATTATAAACATCGTTGTAATGTAATATTGTTAACTTTTTTGCCTGATCATTATCAGATTGACTCATTGTACTCATTGCGCCCATATCTGATCCATAAGATGTTGACGATGTGGGATTCTTAGACGGACTGATTGGTTTGAGCAATGTTTTGAGAAATTGTGGTCCTGGGATTTTTTCCGGCGAGACAATTGGAATTAAATTTGGATTTTTCGTCTGAATTTGAACGACGGCACGTTTGCCTGCTTCGCGAACCTCTGCTGATGCCTGAAAATTATCCAATTTAATGAAAAGAGAAATAAGAAGTCATTTAATTTCGTCATGGCTATTGTTTTATCGCATGCATACTTAGTTTTTTGTGTATACAGTATGTACATTTATTGTCATTAAGACGAATAATAATCTTGAGAAATGAGAGAAACAATACAAAATACAGCATACGAAAAAGAAGAACAAATTGTATGTTTACGGTCTTAGTGAAAGTCTAATTAAAGTTGGATATTTTTCTCGTGATTGGATACCGAGAAATAGACTCGATAAAAAAGACATAAATGATACATAAAACTGTGACCTGAGTTGCATATAAAAAGGTATAGCATTAAATCGATACATATTTTAGCACATTTTCCCAAAAATGACGTTTTATATCTGTCGTTTAGTCTGGCAAATTCAAAAAACCGTTAAAGCTTTTTTTAAAAAAAATTTGTCATAATTTTCAAAAAAAAATTTGACCGTTATAATTTGATTTTTTTCTGAACGTTATTTTTTTAAAAATCAATTATCTTTCGTTGCTTGGAATATGCGCTTTTGTCGATCAAAAAGTGACAATCTTACTGCTATTTTGTATTTGTAGGTACACTAAACGAAAATTAAAGCTAATAGATTGAAAAGAAAAAGTTCGTACATAAGACATAACGTGCTACATTCATAAAATATCATGTGAATTAAACAAACTGAAAAGTGCATTTTTAGGCAAGGACATAAAGTTACATAGTAGTATGAAATAACACCTGTTTGAACCACGACATCGCATTTTTAAGACCTTCGGAAATGTCAGTTTCTGTTGAGTCAATCAAATCTTCGTAATGACTTCGCAGGGCAGCTTGATTTGCAAAACCTGCCATCGTATTCGCTAATTTATCTTTTTCGTATGATCGTTTCTACAGCAATAATGATGGTAATGAAAGTATTAATTTATATGCTTTGCATAACACATTTTTTTTAGCAAATACGAAATGAAATAATAATTCACAACAATAATAAATATGAGAGGCTCAATTCTATTGTCAGTGCAACCTGTTTACAGTCGAACTTATCTTTCATCTATTTTTCTTGCCTTGTCGCCTTGTTCTATTTTAAATCAGCACAGAGAGAAGGAAAATATTTTTTTTTCATTCGACTGTCTAAAAATATGTAGGAGATCTAACTAAAAAGTCAACATTTAGATGTCAATGTTATGTGAAATAAACAAACAAAGTATTCTATCGTGCTTTATCACGTCACGCTCACTTTCAATGGAACTGATTTTTTTTATCATCACACTCGTGTGTATTACTCACAAAAAGTAGTCTCGAAATGATTTTTTTGAACATCCAATACGGAAAATGTTGAGACTGTTTTTTTTTTGATACGTTTGCTACGATTATGAAAATAAAATTGCAAAAAATAAAAATTTCTTGCTTACACTTGCAACTTTGAGCCAAACAAAATGCAACTGAAAAGTGTGGGCAATAGAGTTATATTTATAATAGAAATATATAGATAATTCACAGACACTCATATTGTATTGAAAAGAGAGAGATTTTGTGTATGAAAAATCGAAAAAAATACTTGAGGAATTTTTCATACGGTGCTTGACACACGATTCTTTTCATTTTTTCTGTACGTTTGTTTCCTTACGTAGTACATATAACATTATCTGAGGCCTATGTGCTGTGTGCTAGGTATATAAACCATTATTATATCCAATGACCTTTGAAAACATTGCGCGCTTTAGTCTTGCTGAATAAAAATGACAATTACTTTCGTTTTTAAACGATTGAAAGTTGGTCATGAAAGGCAGACACAGCACTTTTTCCTAACAACCTGCTGATACTTTAATTAAAGTACATTTCCTTCAACAAAAAAGAAAATCATTTGACCTCGAAAAATTGTCATGGATGTTCTTCAATGTTAAATTATTCATAGAATCATAAATGAAAGGTACATCCATTCTTGAAGCAATTAAATATTTTATCACTGGATTTAACATATTATAAGTCACAATTTTTGGATTGGATCTTTTTATCGATTTTTCTTGGTTGAGAAAATTTCAATTTTATTTTATACCTTTAAATGTCTCGAAAACACACAATCTTTTAATACTTCCTAGCCACTTGCTCCACAATATATCCGAACAGATTATTTAATAAACTAATCAATTAGCCTGTCTGCGAGATTTTATATTTAACTCCGAGTTTTTTGATTTTTTACCACAAAGGGGGTCTTTGCTTTTAATTAATCTGATTTGGATAACAAATTATCAAAAGTGACGACCCCCTTCACAAGATTTTCAAATATTTTACGACCGTTATTTTTCTAACAGCAAATTTACGGCACAACAACAATTTTGAAAACATTTCAATCATCCTTAAAGAAATTATTAAATTTAATTAACTAGACAGCAATAAATATGGCACACAAGTCATTCTTCTCACTTCTAAAACGGCCGTCAATATTATGGCCATCAGCAATAGCTACAAGCTGTGGAATAGCTTTTATCATAAAGTAAGTAAAAATACATTTTTTTCAAGTTAATTACATTTATTGTGAAGAACCCGATGTAAATAAATAATTAATGGGTTGAGACATCAAAGTGATTAATGATTATAAAGTAGGTCACAGAATTCAGTCAATAAACGCACTATAAATGCCATTTTCACTATTGACTTGATTATTTAACCTTATCATTATCACTTTTTCTGTTTCTAGAGATTCTTTGCAAGGCGAAGTCTATAAGAATCCAATAAGCCAAGAAGGAAAAGTGTTCATTGTGACTGGTGCAAATTCAGGAATTGGAAAAGAGACAGCAAGGGATTTAGCTAAAAGGAAAGGAACTGTTTATATGGCATGTAGAAGCTTATCGAAGTGCGAGGAGGCAAGGAAGGAAATTATATTAAGCTCAAAGAACAAGAATGTCTATTGTCGAGAATTGGATCTGACGAGTTTTAGTTCAATTAAAAATTTTGTTAAACGTTTTAAAGCCGAACAAAGCAGACTGGATGTGCTAATAAATAATGCTGGCGTAATGCGATGTCCAAAGTTAGTAACAAATGAAGGCTTTGAGATGCAAATTGGAACAAACCACTTAGGGCACTTTCTACTTACACATTTATTATTAGATTTTTTAAAGAAATCAGCACCATCGCGGATTGTAACTGTATCAAGCATAGCCCATACAAGAGGAGAAATTAATACTGGAGACTTTAATAGTGAGAATTCTTACGATCCAAAGAAAGTTTATGAAATGTCGAAATTGTGTAATATTTTATTTACAAGAGAATTATCCCAGAGATTAAAGCAAGAAGGAATAAATGTAACTGCGAACGCTTTACATCCCGGAATTGTCGATACAAACCTTATGCGTCACATGGGAATAGTTAATTCATTTTTTGGAAAAGTAATGGTTTGGCCGTTTTTATGGATGTTCTCAAAAAATCCTTATCATGGTGCTCAAACAACGCTGTATTGTGCTCTAGATCCAAGTTTAGAGAACGTTTCCGGCGAATATTTTGCTGATTGTAAAAAAGTTGAGGCTGCTGATCAAGCCAAAGATGATAAAATGGCATTATGGCTATGGAAATTGAGTGAAAAATGGTGCAGAATAGCTTAAAACTTTTAGTCATGTTAATTTTAGGAATAGAAAGTACTTTTTTCGCAAATAAAATTTGTCTAATGTGCTTAAATATACTATATTGTTCCGTTTTATTGAGATCTTTACAGATTTGTTCCTGAATCTAATATCTAGAAAATAACGTTTTTTGAAAATTTGAATTTTAAAACCTTACAAATTATGTTGAAAGTGTTTCAAAACCATTCAAATTATGTTGAAAGTGTTTCAAAACCATACAAATTATGCTGTTAATCTGAAACATTTGTAAGGTTCTCACAAGTTCCTCACATCAAAATTAACAACACTGCAATCAATCACATGTTGTTTATATATACTTAACGACGGCTGGTAACTAAGTAACCGTTAGTAAACAAACTGCTTCCGATTTTTCATTCATTTTTCAGCTATTCTTGAAAGTGATTAGACCGAAATTTAAGATTATAATATGAGTATCTGAAAAATTGTGTAATAGTTGGAATAAAATTAAGAAATAATGGATTACAGGCTACAATCTCCATATTGTAGTGGCTTTAAAGTTCCTATTCAGCAGAAAGGTATAGAAAGTTGGTCAAATTTCATGGAAACTTTATGACTCATAAATATTTATTTAAATTAGGGCTGATTATGCAACATTTGATAGTTCGAAAGCTGACAAGGAGGGAACTAGAGGATAAGTATCTGCGACTAATTGACGAAAATTATGACCTGAAACGTGAAAATAATGTCCAAAAAGAGAAAATTAAAATCCTTACCACCAAAATCTTGAGATTGTCTAAAGAAAACAGTCGTTATAAGTCACGAGAGTTCCTGTTTATGGACGAAAATAATGAAATTCATGAGGCAGAAGAGTTCTTTAGAGGCCGTGCTAATCGACCAGCATCTTCATCAGCCATACCAAGAAAATCTATGGACGAAAGCATGAGAAATTCAACTCCAAATCTATCGAAATTTAAAAGGTGACTTTGTTAAGAGTGAAAATTTTTTTCATTTTAATTTTGTACCTGTTTGATCGATAAATTTTCAATTTCTATACAGCGAATTATCCTTGCAAGAAACCATGAGTGGATCCCATAGCAATAATAAAAATAGTGAAAATTCCGGCCTAAAGGATGTGAGAACATTTCAACCTGCTTATTGCTAAAATTGCAATACTGTCAAATTAATCAATTATTGTTTTTCTTTTTGCAGCCTGATTCGAATAAAATACGAGACATGCAGGATGAAATTGAAAGGTTGACAGAGGAATTAAGCAAGCTTCAAGAGCTTAGTGACTTGGAAAAGGAAACGAATGCGCAATTAGAGATACAAATAAGTGAATTAAAGGATAAATTAAATGGAAAGAAAATGCAAATGGAACTAGAAACAACTGTCGAGATTGCGGAATTAAATAAGAAAATTAAGGAGCTTCAAATTGAACTGAGGGAAATGGAAACACGATATAAAAAGAAATTCGATGAAAATATCGCAGAAAATGGTAAAAAATTCGTTAAAATTATTTTCAAATGTTTGAAAACCTTTCAATTGTTTTTCAAAATTGTGAGGTTTTCATTTTGAATTCAAATATTTAACGGAAAGTTGAATTTACAGAAAAATTAACGGAAACTCTCGAAAAAGAAAGGAATAAAGTCAAAAGATATGAGGCACAATCTCATGATTTAGACGCATCTCAGAAGATGATTGAGGAATTAATGCAGCAAATTTCTTCATTAGAAAAGGAAAAGGCCGAAATTGCAATGCAATATGAGAAATATGCCACAATAGCTGATGAAGTAATTATTTACAAAAAACGAATGTCTGAAATGGCTGAATCGTTGGATGAGCGTGAAAGGGAATTGGAAAAGGAACGAGAAGATCGTGCATCTATTGAGCACTCACAGGAAGAGCTTCTGAGAAAAATGAAGGACTTACAGAAGGAAAATGACGAATTGGTTGTTAAACTGGAAGGGCTGAAATCTGAAAATGATACTTTAATTAACAAAAATAAAAAGCTGGAAGATCGTATGAAGAATCTTGAAAGTGAGAACATCCATCAACTGCAGCAAATTAATGAGACGCTCAAATTACCAACACCAATAATTCGAGATCCAGAAATGGTAATTTGCTCAGAAGAAGCTCAAAACATCCACGAAATCAGTGAACAAGTCATTAGACAGAAATCTTTAGAAATGATTTCGCCTGAAAAATCGCCAACATCATCCTTAAATTCTCGCAGAAAGTCCTCAACATTGACTATTCCTCCAGTTATTATTAATGATGATAAACGACCAGAATCTTCTGAAAAAGAGCTCAAAGTCATTCCAAAGATTATTGAACCAAGTACATCTGAGGCTTCCAAGCAAACTGAAGAACACTGTACAAGTACAATAAACTCTCAAGATGTTCCAACAATTCCTCATGACTCTCCAAACAAAAATGCATTTGCTGAAATGTTTTCCCAGTCATGTAAGCGTGTCACATACTCTTTAAAGTTTATGAAAATTTAACGGATTTTTAAAATTAAAAAAATATTCAAAAATTTAAATTTTTGGAAACCGTTAAAATTTCAAATTTTTCGAATCAGTTAAAAATCTATTTTTATTTTCGTCATGTAGTTTCAAAGGAAGATGGTGACGACGATTTCGATACAAAGACGTTTTCGATAGATCAGGTGAGTGATGCGGATGGTGTCAGTGAATTGATAGAGGATGAAGAGGATTACGAGTATCTGCTTAATTCTGAAAATTAATTTTAATGTTTCTGTAGTTATTTTTCTAACTAACAAATATTTTCATAAGTAGTGTGGATTTCTGTGTCATAGGTAGTTAAGTAACTTAGTGCATTCAATTATGTCTGTAAACGATCTGCTCGCTAAATTTAAAAAAAAAATAAAGTTTGTAATGGTCAAGGACTTTTGCTCTGTGTGTTGAGAGTTTTCTTCGACTTATTTTGTTATTATTATTATTATTATTATTATTGGAAGCGACAGTCTAATGATCTATTTTGTTTTATTTTCCGCAGCATAAAGGAAGAAATACGCTTCCGCAATCCAAAATAGAGACATCCATTGAACGGGCTAAGGACATTCTCTTGAGTGATATTTTTAAACCCAAAAAATCGACAAACATCTCAACAATGAAGCGTGTAACGCTTAGTGTAGACACAAAAATGATATCTCCAATTTATTCAGCTCGAAACTCGTCGGTGTCAAACAGCTCAGGTCAAGAAAATTTAAAAATTAAGTTAACTGATTATAAACCAAGTCACAAAGAGATCCGTATTATGTCTGATAATGAATCATTAGAAGAATACATCCAAAGATGCACATCCTTTAGAAGCTCAACAACTTCGACATCAAGTCAAAAATCAGTTCCTCAACTTGTCTTGGATCATATTGATGATGAGAAAATGATGCTTAAGCACAGCACGCATACGATCGAAATTGAAGTAATTAAATTAGAACTTTGTGAAAATTCAGCTTTACTTGAGGATAATAATGCCAATTTCCTGTATGTTGAGTATACATTTATGAATTACAAAGGTTATTTGCTTGAGACACAGTCACTTCCAAAGCCAAAGAAATCTGGAGATTCGATAATTTATCAAATGACTAGGAAATTTGATATAAATCCACACGACAAAGATTTTAAGCATTTTAAGGCAATGATCGAGAAGAAATCAAAAACACCAATCAGATTTTTAATTGTCAGCGAACCAATCGATGCTAAGGATGGCGGAGGTGATTGTGAAGAAGTTGGGTAAGATTTATGTCTATTTTTAACGACTTTTTGAAAATTGAAAATTCTAACGGTTTTCTGAAATTTAAAAAATGAGCTGAACTGAAATGAACCAAAAATTTTACTGAACGAATATTTTGAATTATGAAAGATCGTTAAAAATTTAATTAAATTTCTCCACAGATTTGCCTGCGTGAAGTTGAATGAAGTGATTGAGAAATCAAAGAGCAATAGCGAGAAGATTGTTGCTGACTGTTTTTCTACAACATATCCGCATGAACTGATAGCTTATTTACACATTGAAATTACAGGAATTGAAATCTTGAAGAAATTATCAAAGCTGAAATAAAGAAAATGATATTTTCCTAACGAATTTTCTATTTTTATGTCTCGAGATTTTTCACAGCCTGACTGTGATCGTGTGTGCTATTTAGTCTACAAAAAAAAATATATAAAAAAATTCTCCGTGATATTTTCTGGGTCAAAAGAAGAAATGATGCAACTTTAAATTCGTTCGTGAGTTGATATTCAGCTACAGAAGCATGCAGTCGATTCAGTTAAAGTGTAATCAAAAATCGAATGAGTTTTTCATAAACGCAAGTGAATTAAAGGCATTAAAAAAGTATTCGGAAGCACTTGTTGAATTAAATAAAAGTTTGTGTTATGCCACGACTGACGATCAGCTTGGATTAATTTTTGCAGTTCGTGCGATCGTTTTCTTCGAAATTAAGCGGTATGAAAAGTGTCATGAGAATATAAAATTGGCAAAAACTCATGGATATAAAGGAGAAGCACTGTCGGTTGAAAATGAGTGCATAGAAAAGCTAAGAGATGAAAAATCAGAAGACGATCCTTGGAATTTCTTTAAAATTTCACTTCCGACGAATAAAAAAGTCCCGTTCATTGCTGACTGCTTAAAATTACATGAAACTTGGAAGTATGGTCGTTTTATAGTCACTGATAAGTCACTCAAAACTGGCGAGGTTTTGATAATTGAGGAACCTTTATTTAAAATGCCAAATAAAGATGTTAGGTATAAAAGATGTGCCAATTGTATGAAATCGAATGTCATGAGCTTGTTGCCATGTACGCAGCAATCTTGTGTAAGCAGTAAGTATGGATATGACTGAAAGAAAATATATGCTTAAAAATAATCCTTAAAAAAACCAACAGCCATGTATTGCTCGAAGGAATGCATGAAAATTGGATGGAAGAGATTCCATAGATATGAATGTGGTCATTTAGAAGACTCACTCGAAAATAATGAATATGACTTGATGATACAGAGAATAATTTTCGAGTCACTTGATATGTGTGATGGAAGTGTAGAAAAATTAAAGACAGTTTTGGGCGGTGTAAAAGGCAGTCAATCGATTTATGACTTTGATGTCAGCATGACAGATGAGAAGGAACGAAATAGAAATCGACTACGAGCTGTTTATGCATTAAAGAAGGCTATAACATCCGAGGAAGATAAATTGATGGCTGAATGGTTCTTGGACAATGATCAGACACTAAAATCACTTTGCAAGAACAAGGAACAAAAGGATTTCCTTAGAACATTCATTCTTAAAATAATGGGAATAATTGACCGTAATTCCTACTTATTTTACTGTATGCCATCAACTAAAGCAGCAAGTGACGTAGAAATTGGTTCAGGAATCTTCTCATTCGCCAGCTTGTTAAACCATTCGTGCTCTCCAAATCTTTACAGATTTTTCGTCGACAATAAGCAAGTTTATGTTACAAAAAAGCCAATCGAAGCAGGTCAACAACTTTTCGTTGGATATTTGTATGTGTTTAAATGATATTTTAATTAATTTATTGATTTTTAATGGCAGTTTTCACAATTTCTTCCAGATCTAATTTTACTTTATGTGATCGCGACAAAAGACAAGTAAATTTATTGCAAGATTTTCAATTTAAATGCTCATGTGATGCTTGCGTCAACAATTACCCGCTAATGAAAGATCTTAAAAAATATGACAAGTGTTTTGAAGATCCACCAACGCAACTCTTTGGCGATGATATTTTAACAGTAATGAGGCAATATAAAAATAATTGTGAATATATTGAAAGTAACATTAAAAAATTCCCATTTCCTTCCTATGAAATATGCACAGCAATGCAATCATCATTCAGACTTTTACACTATTTAGCTAATAAGCTTTACCTTCCTGATTAAAAATGTTATATATATACTTCTTTCTTGTTTATGGGATGTCAATCTACTTACGGGCAATGTTGTTGCTTGATGAACTATTGTAAACCTGAAAGAAGCAACTTATTATTGCTATAAATCAATAAATGTTGTAAATTGGCAAGTTCTCGTACCTTTAACATTTTGGTTTTAGTCGCAAATGTTTCAGTGAAATGCAGCATGTCATCATAAAACAGGTTGATGAAACGCAGGAACTTGAATGGTATAGAATCGAGTCGTTTTGATAAGGAAGACTTAATGTTGAATAGAAAGTCTAAATTTTCCATCGTTAACAGTGTGTTTGATGAGCCAATAGAGTTTCGTTCTAGTTCGACTGATTTGAGGAATAAATCCTTAACTCCACTCTTTAAATTATCCTCTAGAAAGTCTTCTAACGATGTTAGTTGTCGACACATTGAAAGAAACGTTGGTACTGTTTTTTGATCACCTTCGGAAAAGCTTCTTAGACGGTTTACAGCTTGATATTTCGTACCATCATAATCACTGTCTGATGACTCATTACTTGACTCGTACGATATTGAGAAATTCTTATAACTTTTCGGGATGTTCTTCTTTTTACTTTGTTTCTCATCCTGATTATGTCCAACTTTATTGCCATTTGATGGAAATTTCAGTTCACTCTGTGATTCATCATCCACTTCAGTAGTCGTCAATACTAATTTCAGCTTCTTATTATGATCTCTAGAATACAGTTGATGGAATTAAACAGTTTAAAAAAGATCCAGTAACCTTACCGTTTTGTCAAATTGTCACTGACAACGCAGTCTTTCATCCATTTTTTGTAAGGCACACTATCCAATTTAGACAGTTCTTTGTGTAGAACGCTCGAGTTATGCAATTCTAGACTTTCATCGACAATATTACTTACACCGCATAAATTGCACGAATAAGCATTTACTTTTTTCGAATAAACATAAAATCGGCGTCCATTCACTAATTCCTTCGTCTGTGATAGATATTTCTCCTTGATCATCACGTTGTGCTGAATCTGTTGGTAATTTAAAATGAATTACAGTAGTTTTAATGCTTTAATTAACTTACTTCTTGATTTAATCCCATTTTTTTAGCAACCTGCTTTTCACACGTGTTTTATTCAGAAATTATTTTTTAACGTATTTTAAATATTTGAATTTTGTATAGATTGTGTAATTTTTTCACGGATTATTCATTTAAACGCGTGCCAAAAATAAGTACAGACAGCAATTTCCTTAAAATAATTAAATATGGGTATTTTAGAGGCAAAGCGAGGCTTAAGAAAGTCTCAAAGAATCAATTTCACTTGGACAATCAATGATTACAACATTGCCACCAGATATACCAACAAGGCAGAATGTGGAAAGACAATTATTAAGTAAATATGAAAAAATGAGGTTTTGCTCAATGAAATTTTTTATAAATTATTAATTAACAAATTTTAGAATGTTGATGGAACCATGCTTTGATAACGGAAAAGTAGTAGGATCAGTTCCGTATATCATGTTTGATGAGGTTGAAGGAATCGAAAAAAGCGCAAAGGAATTCTCCATTATTATAAAGAGTGGTATGCAATGTCACTCAAGCTTTGGAAATATTTGGCCTCTGAAATTGAAACAACGATATAATGCTGGGCCTGGATTGTTCCTCGAAGCCTTTAATTACATCCGTTACTTGGATCAACGCAAAGATCTGATTTTGGATTTCGAGGTAATAAAATAATTATACACAGTAATTAATCAGTTATTATAACTTTAATTAACTTCTAGATCACGATCGTTAATGAAGGCTTTGAAACGGAAGCATTATTTGATGATACCAAGTATGGAAAGGATCTGCAGAATATTTTCGACAACAAGTCATTCTGTGACTGCGAATTTGATGTCAACGGAAGTACAATTCCAGCTCACAAATTCGTAATTTCTGCTCGAGCTCCAAAGTTATTGAAGGCAATTGAGGATGCTGGAAATAAGCTATCAATCGAAAATGGCTCTGTTGAAGGATTTAACGAATTTTTGCGATACTTGTACTGTGCTAAATTGACTGATAAGAGCGATGCAACTGTTTTTGATGTTTTGGGCTTGGCTCATTCCTACGATGTACAATATTTGAAGCAGTGCTGCGAGGAAATCCTTAAGAATAATTTGAATGCACTCAATGCAAATGCCGTTTATCAAAATGCTCACAAATATGAGTTGTCTGATGCTATAAAGCAACAATCATTTGCATTAATTCAAGTAATGTTTAAAAGCATCAACCAGAAATTGCCAGATGATTTCATTAATGATCCAAAATATGTCGATAATCTCATCACTCTCGCCGAAAGCCTTATTAATGGATTAAAGAAGAAGGAATTGCTGATTAACGAAGAACAAGCATTCGTTCAATCTTCCCCAAGCGTCAAGCAGATGAAAGTCGAAAGTGCTATAAACGAAATTTATAAGGAAGCAGAAAGCTTGAATGATGACAATCAGATCGACGCTGCAGAAGCTGATGACGATATGGCAGAATTTAACTTAATGGAAGATTACGTCCAAAACATGAGTGAAATTATGGACGAAGATTTTGAATATGAAGAATTTGCAGAAAATGTTCCTGAAATTACAAATGATCGCTATTTGGATGTCATAATTGAAGAGGATGTACTTGCTACCACTGAGGAAAATATACAATCAATTATGGAGGAATTTGAGGGCAACAAAACATTCGAGATTGACTCTGAAAATTTGGATCCAGAAAAGGAATCTGATCTTCTAAATCAAACTGATGAATGTGCTTTAAAGACTGAAGACAGTCCAAAAATTGTTGACATCGATGTAAAGGCTTTGGACGATATAGATCAAGTTGAAGGAATTGTCAAGGAGGATGCTGTTACAGAAATACAAAAGGACATGCAAAATATCGAGAAATTCATCATTAAAGTCACTGACGAAGTCGGTACCGTTGTTGAAAATATTTGTGGACACATTGGAAGCGATGCTGAGTTGGAAGAATGTTGTGGAACAGAAAAAATTGTTGAACAAGCTGAAGATTCTGTTCCAGTAGATAGCTTCAAGGTTGAAATACAAATTGTTGAAAACTTGGCCGATTTGAAGCTCAAGAATGAAGAATTCAACGAAACTGCTGACGTTGCACAAAAAGAAGTTTAAATATTACAGCATAAAAATGCTAAACTTATTGTCTCCTGATATATTTTTTGATGCATTTTTTATCTCGCAACTTTTAAGAGATAACTTATGGATCTAGTTTTTTTACATTATTCTACTGAGAGACAAGATGACATAAAATATGGTTAGATTGTAAGAAGCTTTACTCCTTAAATCATAGAATTAATCTAATTTTGTATCACAAAAATGTCATTTTGAAATCGATTTTCCACAAAATTTGAAATAAAGAAGAGAAGTGAACTTAATGAATTTTTAGTTTAATCTTTAGATTTGAATAGTCAGTAAAGGTCGAGAGCAGGTCTACTGAATTTTATGCAGATCAAAGCGGTCATTTAGAAAAAATTTGTACAGTTCTGATTGAAAAACCAAACATTTGTAGGGTTTTTACATCTAATTTGTACTGTTTTGAAACACTCAGAATAGCACTTAGCGCATTTGTAAGGTTTTTCAAATTTTTGGACATATTGTGTGCTAGAATATTAGAAAATAATAATTATAGTATAATAATATGGAAGACAAATTTATTATAAATATTCCTTAATAGTCAAACAATCTACTAATAAATAAAATATCACGTTCTTGCATTTGTTGAACTATAGCTTCTGTTACATCGAAGCTTGTAACAATACATCGGACAATTTTAAGAAATCGACAATTGAATAAGACTTGCAGCAATTCTGGTGTTAATGCATCAATTTCAAATTCTTGTAAATTTTCTAATTTGGAAATAATTTCAATCAAGTGTCGATCACGGAATGGATGCAGGAAAACGTTAAATTCAAGCCGAACTGCTAATTTCGTTATAGTTTCATTTACTGGATATACAGGAGTAGCATTATTAAGAATAACTAAACCTAGTATATCAGTATGCAAGATCAATGTTTGAAGCTTGGGAAGGTTGGACATAAAAAAGGCTACACTATCTTGAGAAAAATCATATTCTACAGTTTCCAGTGAGGGCGCTTGTGTCTTGAAGAATTCTCCTACGATTCCTCTATCTCTTCCATCATTATAATCCTTCATCAAGTGAAATTCTTCGAGTGACAGGTTCAATTGGCTTGGATTAATTTCCTTCATAAATCGTAAATCTCTCGTCTCTAAAAACTTTAAGGACGTACTTTTCGAAAGAAATTCCTTCAAGAATTTAATGGATTTGTTATCTAGTGTTTTGCTATTCACTGTTAGCTTTTTCAATTTGCTTGTCTTTGTAAGAAGTCCATTAGAAGCTATAAGGCTTACAGTCTCAGACGAATCATTGTGAAATTTCAAAAAAGTCAATTTGGGAAGATCCACTCGTAGCTTTAAGTCATGTGATACTTGAAGATTAACTAGAGATTCCGAAAATTTGCTGACGATGTCGCGCATCAAACGTAAGTATTTTGTATTTTCCTTCATTCTAGTATGTGAAACTAGAAGCTTTATCTTTTGATACTGTCGACGGCTATTCAAAATGTATTCATTACGCATAAAACTTTTCGGTGCAAAACGTAATTTCTTCATGCATATTTTACTCCTTCCGATTGTGCTGTACCAGTTCTTCGATAGAAGTGATGCCTTCTTAATGTCTCTTGCATTTAAATATGAAAATATTTCATCGCAAATTTCTTCAGGAAAAAATTCCAAAAAATCCATTTTTCTGGAAGTAAAAAAAACAGTTATAGATGTCTGATTTGTATTGTTTTCCATGCTAATCCATTACCTTAACACAAAAACAATCAAATAATGATGAAATGTTTAGCCAATAAGCTAAATTAACTTAATTAAATAATATTTCAATAAATTTCACAGTTTACTTCACAGAATTAAAAAAATAACGGCTAAGATTGATAAAGATTTGAAATTTAAATTTACAAGAACTGTTAAAATTTGAATTTAAAATAACCGTTATAAATTTTGAATTTAAAATAACCGTTATAAATTTTGAATTTAAAATAACCGTTATAAATTTTGAATTTAAAATAACCGTTATAAATTTTGAATTTAAAATAACCGTTAAAAATTTTATGTTGTGTTCATTTTGCAAATAGTTGTGCATCTAAAAAAGATTTAAAATTTCCAATAAAGACTCAAAATTTCATCATTTTTTAATCGACATGTAATGTATTTTAGGCAACATTGCGTTTTCAGAAGAGTAAGGTGTGACACTGATAAGACTTAGCTATAAGTGAATTATTATTGCACTTCAAATAAATAATCTGAACATTGATTTCATGACAACAGAAACGTACACCTTTGACATACCAACAGTAACGAATGCTTTAAATGGTGAAAGATTGAATGTCATTGGTAACTGGATGTTGCTGTAAATAAATCATTTAACACATGTCCAAAATTATCATCAAAATATTTATTCATTGATTCATACTTCTACAAAAAAGTCATTCTATCCAACAATAAAAAATGTCTTATCACATGCATGATATTTATTTTACAATTGTATCATTATTATGTTTCTACCTAAGTTATACAATCTGCACGCGTGGAGGTGAATTTTAAACGCTTTAAAGGTCAAACGTTGATATGTGATTGATAGCAGAGCACTTGATAAGTTATCCAGACAATTTTTAAGTAACGTAATAGATAAGAGAGTTGTTAAGTAATTCAATTTTATGAACAAATACGTTACGCCTTATTTTAGAACAAAATTCAAATTTTTAGTTCTTATTTTAGTACAAAATGGCCGCTACAAGAAATGATAAAAAACAAGTTTTAGGTACTTTCTGCCTGTTTTAGCTTCTTTCAACTATTACAGCACTAAACTTTAGGTCAAAATTTATAGGAAGATCAACAATATGATAAAGAAAGACTAGCCAAAAGACTAAATTTTAAGGAAAACATTTGTAAACAAAGATTTGAATTTTGAACGTCTTTTAAAGCTTCTTCAACAGTCAAAAGTGTTGTTGATGAAGCTAGGTTTATGCTTGTGCTGTATTCTATGAAATAATTGATACTTAAGGTTCAATTAGTACAGAAAGCACAAGGCAGAATCTTCAAAACCATTCCTGTTTCCACAAATTTTAAGACCCACGACTAAATTTTTGATGTCACAAGTTAATGTCCCCCTACATATGACCCTTAGTGACATAGTGGAGACAAAAAAGTACTGGACGACTGTATTGATGAACTTGCTTTAGAATGGTCGATTATATTTTGGGTTAGTAACAATCTTGGTTTTATACCTGCTTAATGCATTCAACAAGTTGGTCAAAAAAAAGTAATTAATATTCAATCGAAAATGCTTACAAAAAATTGAATACTATCCACATCCATACAAAACCCTTAAACTACAGTTCAAAAATGATGGAAAATGACAAAACGACGATAAAAAAAATTTATGGATATACATTAAAATGTAATGTTTTATTTGTGTTGACTGCGAACATGCAATAATTTTATAAAAAGTACATACTCCTTTCTCTATTGTCTATTGACCATTTTATGTGTTAACCGCTCCCATAAAACAGGAGATAGCATTAAAATAAATTAGGTTGACTGACCCCATTGTCTTCGCTGCATAATCAATCTTCTTAATTGAAATTTACCTTCCAGCTACTTCCTTTGAAGTATAAAGTATCAAATTTATGGTCTTACACATTAGATTTCGTGTAGCAGATGCCTAAAAACACGATGAGTGAATGCAATTGTAAGTTATAAGCATACACATAGAAAAGAAACGAAAAAAAAATTGGCTCTAACACTGCCAAACAATATCACTGATCATTGAACATTGTGTATGTGTTCGAAAGTAATTAATTAGAATACTAATCATATATGGAACCGATAAAAATTAATAAACGCAAAGTTCCGCTGATAACGCAAGAAAAAATAATTAATTGAATTTATCTGAAGATGTTGAGGGCTCTACGGATGAATCCTGGTCCGTTCCAAACGCCGTTTGCAAGACCGTACCAATAAAGTGGAGCCATGAAATCTCTTTTTGCGAGTAGCATACTAAATCGTTCTTTTGACTGATCGAATGGGAAAGTCTCTAAAGGTTGTAGATTATAGTCGAATTCAGCAAGAATGCATGTATTATATCCCGTAACAAGAGGACAGCTTGCATAACCATCATAACTTTTAGATGGTTTTCTTCCTTCCATTACGTCGACAAGATTCTTATAGACAACTTGGCATTGCCCAGCAACAGCGGCTGCAGTCTTTGAGTTTGGTGAATTTGCACAGTCCCCAATTGCGAAGACATTTGGATACTTAACACTCTGCATTGTATGCTTATGGACATCTACGAAGCCTAACTCATTGACCAAATCACCCGAATGCTGACGTAAACCTGATGGTGTACTCATTGGAGGAACCGCATGAAGAAGATCAAACTGTAACGAAAATGTATGAGAAAGAAAATATTAAAATTGCGAAATAATCATTCGCATCACAACACATCTTCTTGATGTTCTATTATTATTTATGTATAGGATAGATTCAATACTCACATCCATCGTTGTTCTTTCCTTCGTAGTAAGGTTCTCGAAGGTCGCTTGTTTTGCATTTGCATTAACTTCCACTAAGTTTGTACTTAAATTTACATCTATGTCTCGATTCTTGACGACCAGCCATAATGAATCAGCGTAATGCTTTACACCGAAGATTACTGGAAGTGCTGTATTGTAGTAGACTTTTGCATTGTCTCGTTTGTGATTTTTTCTTAAATAATGCTCGAAGATGTAGCAGATCTTTTGTGGTGCACCAGGACATTTAACAGGACTAGCTGGGAACGTAAAAATAGCATTTCCACCTTTAAATGATTCAAATGCCTTAAAAACATTACTGACATAACGCGGCGAATAATTAGAAACGACTTGACTTTTTGGATTTTCGAGTGCATCAACAAGTCCAGGAATTTTATCATAATTTAATTCAATTCCAGTTGATACGATCATATAGTCATACTCAATTGTATCGCCCTTCTCCGTTTCTACTCTGTTGCTTTTTGGATCAAAACTGACTGCTTTGTCTTGTTTCCATTCTGCTTTGGACGGCAACACGTCTTTCATGGATTTATAAGAATTTTCCAATTTCTTCATTCCACCGCCGATCAGAGTAAACATTGGTTGGTAATAATGACGCTATATTATGTAAGATAATGTTAGTAAAAAAAATAAATTAATGGAAAATTTTAATTTTCATACATCAGATGGATCCAAAACGACGACACTTCCAGCACCATACTTGTAACATAATTTTGCAGCGACCGCAGTTCCTCCACCGCCTCCTCCGACCACGAGGATTTTGCACCTGTTCATAAATATAATTAAATCCAGCCACAAAATTAATTAATTAAATATTCACTTATGATTTGCTAAATTTAGATTGGATGTTGAAAAATTTCTCGTAATTAGAAGGCCATGCCTGCTATTAGCTAAATATTTCACAGAATTCATTGTTCTTTTTTTTTAAGAAAATTAAGTCTTTACAGTCCAAGAGCTATTTCGCAACTGTATTAAAGCAATTTCACGACTTGTTTTCTGCCTCTGCGATAGAAAACACCAATTTGCACCAATATTTTAATACCGAAAGTAAAAAGAAGCTTATATTTTTCACATCCGAAGCTTTTCTTCTCACTATCCACTTCTTAACACGCGTATGTCTATTTCCAAACTATTTTTGAGACTCGATGTCAATGCCAACATAACTAATTCAAGTGTATTTCCGAATTTTTTTAGCGCATTTTCCAAACTCTGTTTGAAAGGCGCTATTGTCCTCGCTTTGTCCGTTATTCTGTTATTCTGTTATTCTGTCTGATCTCGTATCTACTTTCGCAGGGAAGGTCCAATCGACTTGAAATTTGGCACACTGGTAGCTTTCATATCTAGGACCAGACCGAAGAAAGGATTTTGGAATTGGTCACTTCCTTCCTGACTTATAGCCATTAGAAGTGACTGCTGTCCATACTTTTCATACATTTTTCATACAAATTTAACTTTTTTGTTAAAACTTTTGCATACCTTAACCGAATGAGCTGAAATTTGGCATGGAGGTTTCTTGGCTGTGCCTGATTATGGAACCGACGCCATTTTGGATTTCGAGGGGCATGCAACTACGCCAAACTCATTTTAGTTCTATTTTTGATGTACTTTGACCAAATGAGCTGAAATTTGGTATGTAGGTTCCTTGGCTGTGCCTGAATATGGAACCGACGCCATTTTGGATTTTGAGGGGCATGTAACTACGCCAAACTCATTTTAGTTTTATTTTTGATGTACTTTGACCAAATGAGCTGAAATTTGGTATGTTGTTTCCTTAGCTGTGTCTGAATATGGAACCAACGCCATTTTGGATTTTGAGGGGCTAGAAGCTACGCCAAATTGATTTTTGCTTTAACTTGGACCAAATGAGCTGAAATTTGGTATGTAGGTTCCTTAGCTGTGTCTGAATATAGAACCGACGCCATTTTGGATTTTGAGGGGCTAGAAGCTACGCCAAATTGATTTTTGCTTTAACTTTGACCAAATGAGCTGAAATTTGGTATGTAGGTTCCTTAGCTGTGTCTGAATATGGAACCGACGCCATTTTGGATTTCAAGGGGTTAGAAGCTACGCTAAATTGATTTTTGCTTTAATCTTGACCAAATGAGCTGAAATTTGGTATGTAGGTTCCTTGGCTGTGTCTGAATATGGAACCAACGCCATTTTGGATTTCAAGGGGTTAGAAGCTACGCCAAAGTGATTTTTGCTTTAACTTTAACCAAATGAGCTGAAATTTGGTATGTAGGTTCCTTAGCTGTGTCTGAATATGGAACAAACGCCATTTTGGATTTCAAGGGGTTAGAAGCTACACCAAAGTGATTTTTGCTTTAACTTTAACCAAATGAGCTGAAATTTGATATATATGTTCCTTAGCTGTGTTTGAATATGAAACCGACGTCATTTTGGATTTTGAGGAAACAGAAGCTACGCCAAACTCATTTAAGCTTTAGCATTGATGTATTTTTTTAGTTGCGGCTTTCTGTAACAGGAAAATGCGCTTTCGTACCGCATTTATTCGGACGTATTACTAGTTATTCTTTTACGCAATATACACATTTTATACATAATAGTCTGACAGACATCGCATAATACAAGCACCAATTTCTTCGATATACAAGCGGTTCTGTGAATGTATTGATGATAACCGGCTGATTTTTATGTGTTCACTCAATATTAATTGGAACCACTTAAATGTTTGGTGGCTGTTTTGATGCTCTCAAGGTCGTTTGTTGTTTTGATTAAGGAAAAACTTATACCTGTCTACCTGACCAGTTTCTTTAGAACATAATAACACTAATGCTGCATACTTTAAGAATATATTTATTAAAAAAATCACAAATGTAGTTGCACGACAATTTAAAAGTTTCTATTTGATTTTAAAATTTTACAAGCATCCAAGACAGCATCGTGGAAGTCGTCTGGATTGTCTGAATAAATGTGATGACCAGCATTTGGGATGATTTTAACATCTGTGTAGGAATCTTCGCCTCTACATTCTTTGAGGATATAGCCATATTTTTTGCTCGTCCATGATCTTGAGCCATATAAAAATGTGAGTGGAAGGTTGTCATCTATGTTCTTCATCCTCTCGCCGATCGGATTTATTGGCCTTTAAAAAATATGTTCTTATTAATGGAACTTTTCTTTAGTTATTTAATAACAGCAGACATTACCAGGGACCTACTCTCGTCATCCTATGAAATGCTTGCTCGCCTGTTGGATTATTGTTATTTACGCAATGATAAATATACTCCAACATAACTGATTCATCGGTAATAGAGTTGTACTTTTGTAGAATATCAGGACGGACGTTCTTTATAAGCCATGTTCCAAAAGGTCCAAATACGCGCACCATAGAAAAGCAGCCTTCCAATAGACGCACGCCATAGGCTGCTGACAGCTTCCACAGAGGAAAATCATCCATGTCAGGCTCATCGTCAAGGCCCCAAGCATCCACCAAGATTAAATGTTCTAACCGTTCGGAATATTTTAATGCATAAGAGCTTGCTAAAAATCCCCCCCATGAATGAGCTACTAAGATTATTTTATCGAAATTCATTGCTTCTCGCCATTTCTCGATGGATAAGACGAATTCCTTAAAATAAATATATATGTATTGAGAATTTTCTAACGGTTAAAAAATATTTAAAAATTCAAAACATTTGAGTGGTTTTGTGATGGAAAACCGTACAATTTCAAAACTTTACAGAGGAGAATTGTAAGGTTTTCAAACATAAATTTCAAGCATTAGCTCCAAAACATAGCATACAAACCTCTTCAATTTTATGAGGATCATTAGAAAACATGGGTCGAGAGCTTCGTGCTAATCCTAGAATATCAAACGCATATACAGGACGATATGAGCCGAGTGTTTCCAAATTTAATGCCCAAAAAGCCATTCCAGCGCCTTAGATAAGAAAAATAATAATATTATTGAGGTATATATGATTTACGATAAGAGATAAGAGGCATTTTTACCAAATCCATGTAATAATATTATGGGAACTTTTTCATTGTCGGTATTCATCTCAAACGTCCAGACTTTATCGTCATTTCCCACGCATTTTCCCAACTTGACATAATATCGTTTGAAGGGCTTGGATATTTCTGGAAATAAATATTAGTGTTAAGCATACTTAAGTTCAAGAGCTAATTAATCGTAAAACGTGCTTTACTTGAGAACAGCTTATCTTCCGACCGAGAAAGCACTTCTGAGGAATGACTATTCCATTTTAGGTACAATCCAAATAGTGTATCCCTAAAAGTACATGAAAGAATGTCAATTTAGTGATTGTTGAGTTCAATTTCAAGTGAAAATCATATGACGAGGATTAATTGCCAAAATACTGATTAATTAATTCACCAATCAAATGTTGACGATAATAATCAGAATATCAAGTCATTGCATAAGTATCCAATATTGTATTTGTTCAACAAATAAGGAAAGTGTCGTTTACGTTTTATTTATTGCCTAACGTTCTTTATCTATCAAATTAAGGAGTGATTCACATGCTATAAATTTAATTCACTTTTTAATGATTTTAAGGATAAACATTGTGTCATCGTCCTGGTCAAATGCTTTTCAAATTTCGTTATCTCACTTCTCTGACTACCTTCCCGACTGTCCAATTTCAATAACTGCTTTCTCGTTAACCATTTTTAATTTGCACTTATTTTAATCTAAATTAATTAATTTTTAAGGTATAATTTTAAACACTGCAGAAACGTTCGAACAGCTCAGTGTCTTTCGAGCGAATACTTGAGTTTTATGTTATATCAAAATTTACAACGATAATATTTATCATTACTTGATTACTTATCAATATCATTCTAACGATTAAATTGATAAAAATTTTGTGAATAAGAAACATGTTGTCTTTAACGGTTTTTTAAAATTCAAATTCCAACACGTGGTTACATCATAAAAACCGTTAAAATGTGTGAACAATAATTTTCTAAAATATTTGCTTTGAAAACAGTAAACAACTAAAATAAGGCAAATAACTAATTATTTTCTTGTTATTAATGTAAATAACGAACATCTGGACTATTAATAGCTTTAAAAATGTGATTGAAAAAACGAAAAATTCAAATAAAAGTAAGGGGCACGAAAGTACATTAAGAGTAGTTTTCCCCTAAACTTAGTTGTTTCCCCCGAATCGCAAATCGATTCTAGTGAAAAAATATTAAAATTTAAATTTGGTCCGGAATGGCTTCACAAATTGTCAAAAGAGGCATCCAAACAGCCTCAGTGAATCTTTCAAACACTGGAACAGCTGCATCTGCAGGACATAGTGGTAAGTTATCCAAAATTATAAAATTATGATTGCATAATTCTCAAAAATTTTTGGCATATAGATAAAAATGATAAAACTTATGCTGTAACTTGAATGACTGCTTAATTTTAGATATGTATGCTATAATTATGTCATATATTCATTAAAGAATCATATAGCTTTATTGTTAAAAGCTAGTCGAAAGATTTTCATGTTTAAAATCAACCTTTTTTCGGCTTACTGGATCTCATAATCACGTCCGCACTAACCGAGAAAATATATTTTTTCTTTCCTTAATTTCTCATTTTAGGTGGATACAAATTATGGAAACGCTTGTCATTCTTTGTTGCTATCCCAGCTGTCGGTGTCTGTATGTTAAATACATACTTGGAACATCAGAAAGAGCATGCTGATGGCCATCATAGACCACCATTCGTTGCATACGACTATTTGAGAAAGCGCGACAAGAGATTCCCATGGGGAGAAGGAAATAAAAGCTTGTTCCACGTAAGTTCCTTAATTATCATGTACCAGTTAAGATCCATCTAACTATATAATTAATTTATTTTACTCTAGAACCCACACGTTAATCCATTACCTGGTGGCTATGAAGACGAGCATTAAACTATTAACATTCAGTTACAGCCATTCGGATAGTAAAACTTAAAATTGGAAGATAACGAAATTCAAGGAAAAATAAATTCTATTCAATGATCCAAAAAGAACATTCACAATGGAAAGAAAGTTTAAAGTAAAATAAATGTGTAAAAAAGGAGACAAATTAGATGCTTTAAGTTCCATAGACAATACCAACTTTAAACTTTTTGATTTATTTAATTTTTCAGACGAAAACTCCATAAATCAACAAGTTCCTGCAAAGTAAATATGAGTCCAGCGTATTATGAGGACTTTAAAAGTAGCTGTGGGTTGTTCAAACTTTCGTCCATTAATTATTTTCCATAATATTTTTTATTGCTGCACACACACAAAAAAAGCCATAGCCTCAAGAATTTCTCCTTTCACATTTCTTACACACAAACTATTGTCAAGTGGATTTCCTATTTATTTTTAGCACTGACATAGTTTTTCCTTTCAGGCTCTACAAAAGACCTTTTCAAAAGCTCCTTAAAGCCTCAATTTATAGCACATACAATGTAATAGAAACTGTTATTATCAACATTTCATAACATTGAAGTGATGTGATTTGTGAAGAGAAAAACAGCCTACGCTGGGCAACAATAAAGATTGTATTAAAGTCGTCTTTATAATTTTCAATAGAAGATTTAAGCGCAGTTGCCTTAGACATGTCAATAAAATGATTTAATAAAAATTCGTGAGCAGGCTGAGAAAATTAACGGTTTTAACGGTTTTTAAAAATTTAAATTTGAAAACCTTACAAATTTCATAAAATGTTTCAAAACCTTACAAATTACTTAACATTATTTGTAAGATTCTTATACATTTTCAATCACTTTTCTAACCAGCAATCCAAAACGAACATCTTCATGCTCATTACAAATAAAAAAGTTCATGAAACAATTTGAAAACAACAAATAAAAGGGAAGGGGACAGGAAATCCTTTTGGTCGATGAATATTTGTTGACAGTGACAAATTATAAACAAAAATCCATCCCTGATCACAATGTAACTGCATTGAACGAGTACGCATGTACAATGAAGTAACTTTTCTCTCACAATCTATTCGCGCGGAGACGAACGAACACTTTCTCATTGATAAGAATACTTTCGTGGGATACAGACGTGTTTTCTCTTCAATCTGTCGAAATATAAAATTTCCTTTTGGTTAAAGGGCAACAAAAAAAAACTGTAGAAACAGCAGTTGTAGTGGAACCGTGTATATGTGCTAAGAAAGTTTTTTTTCTCTTCTTCAACATAAAAAAATAAGAAAAAAATTCTCATCTCTTTTTAATCTATGTAAGAAGAATATTTGATGAAGAAGGGAGGTCAGTGGATTGTGTTATTAGAAAAAGTGGTGGGCAATTCCTGAATCGTAAGGAGATTGCTTTTCTTTTTGTAAGTGCGGGAAAAAAAAGTTTTTCTATGAGAAAATAAAGGAAGGAAGGAAAGGAGAGAGAGAGAAATGGATAGATGAAGGTCTCTGTTTGTGGATGGATAGAATAATTGCATTCAGGCATAGGACACGACATACTTATTAAACACTGCATAGTGATCTGTTGTGGCATCATCAATGAAATAACAAATTGGTAACAAGTGAGTCGATTTGCTTCAAAACAGGATGTTTGTTAAAGCTGCTTCGTTTAAAATTGAAGGAATAATAAATGTTGGAGAAAACTTAAGGCAGACACACAAATAGTGGTTGGTGGATGAAAAACGATTCAAAAATGCGGAAACTTTTTCGTTTCTCCTCTTCTTGTTTTTCTCGATCATTTCTATCATATCCCTTCTAATCATACTGTAAAATATAGAATTTATGCAAATTATTTTGTCGCGATACAGAGAGCTGAGGAGTATTAAATGGCTCATGACTGATATAAACCCAAGAATTTTATGATTATTTTTTTCTGCTGCAAATACATTAAGCATTTACTTTTCCATATAACATAAGGGGTCGTTCGTAAATTACGTCACGGAAAAAACTACTTTTTCCACCTTTGCCAAAAATTTCACTGTCACAAATTCTTCAAACGTAATTTTCGAATGACCCCTAAAAAGTAAAATACTAAATATTTTGGCAGCTAGATGGCAGATGCGTATTCAGGAGGGTAGGGTTTGGGGTTACCCCCCCCCCCCCCCCTTTTAAGAATTTTTTTCCAATTTGATAGGGTTTTTAAGAAAAAAAAATCCCAAAACCTCCCCTAAATTTTTCCATCCATACAAAAAAATTCAAAACCCCCTCAAAAAATTTCTGGATACGCCCCTGCTGGACGGATATTGCTTGTCACCCTTTTTATGCTCTTGTCAAATTTTATTTCAATGTAATTTTTTTAAATTTGAATTTTTGGGGTCGTTTACAAATTACGTCAAGCTCTAAGGAGGGTCCCAAAGATTTTGTGAATGCTAAATAATAAAAGATGTTTTTCCATGGAAAATTTGTGACAAGCCGTTGAGTGACACTCCCCCCTTCCCCCCAGTGGCGTAGCCAGGGAGGGGGGGTATTTTTAGGGTCAAAACACACTCACTTGACGAAATATTTCTGATAACACCGCTTGTTTTTGGTGTGAAATCACTTTTTCACGTCAAGATGTTTTCCCCTAGCTAAAAATACATTTTTTGATAGACGTCATTAAATAACGACCCCACTAAAACTTAATGCATTTAAAAAAAACTTAAAGTAACTTGTTAAACTTGTTCAATTTCATCTTCATTCGCTCTTGAATATTTCCAAAATTGCCATCTTAAAAAGGATGAAAAAGCAGCAAACAGAATATAAAATAGCCATAAATTTGTCAATCGAAGAGTCGTAAACTTTTTCCTTCTTCATTATCTTCCATCTTCTCTCCTTCATCCATCTATCCATCCATTCATTCATATATACGTTGAATATGGTGTTTGACAACATCAAATCCAATTCAACATCCAACGATGTGAAAGATGAAAATGAACATCATTATTAATGAAAACGAATTGTTGTCTCCCTTCCTTTTATTAGCATATCATTTGATGCTTTCTTCTTTATACATCATCCATTCGTCTATTTTATGTCTCATTCTCTTGTTTCTACGGTTTCTATTTGTTTTCTTTTTTCTACATATTCATCACTAGAGCTGCCTCGTATTCCTTCATCATCTCATTACATCTTAGGAATAATTTTTCATTTTTACGATTGTATTTCTGTCGCTCATTTTCCCATGGCACCGACTTTCTGTGCCATATTCTAATTTCCATACATCCTTCTCTCCTTTTGGAAGATGAGATGCAATGAAAAATTTTAAATAGAAAATTTCCGTGAGGCTTTAGGGAATCTACATAATTTTTGGTTTTATGAAGCTCTTAATGGATTTTAGTAATCAGGGGTGGGTCTCTTGGTATACACGGGGGCGGTAGATTTGGAGGTTCAAACCCCAAAAAAAATTATTGGATACGTCCCTGGGTACTTTGCATTTAAGGAATTCATAAGAGGGGAATCCTTCGTTTATGATATCTAAAGAGCAGGCGCGTAGCCAGGGGGGATTTTAAGGACAACCCCCCCCCCCATCTCACCAAAAAATTCTTCAATTTACTAGGGTTTTTGACGACAAAAATTCAAAAAAATTTCAGATCTAAATTCCCCACCCTCCCCCCTCGAAAAATTTCTGGCTACGTCCCTGCTAAGGAGGAAGGGAGAATAAAACAATTAAAATTTTGTGCATTAATACTATCTACCACCTAGCTTCACAGCTTCAGATTATTTTGGGGTTTGGTGGACCCCTAGCTACGCCCAGCTGGACCCTTGCTTCAGACTACATCCAAAACTTTCTAAGTAATATAAGCTTTTAAACTTTGGGATATTCTATAGGAGATGTGTATTCCACTTCGATGGAGATCTCCTTTAAAAAAGCTTTAAGAAATGCAATAAAAATTCTGTAATCCATCCTTAAAAATTATTATTATTAGATACACCCAAAGTGCCATTAGACTTTTAGATACCCCAAGTATATGTATTAAAAAATAATCCTTACAGGTTCGGTAATCTTAGAGCCCCTAACATGAACATTTCTATTTTGTCATACATACGTCAAATGAAGCAAACATTTCTCCATATTAAGGATGATATTTGAGCCTTTGCACTTGAAAAAGTGCCTCAAGTGCTCCGCATATGATGTGATACTTAAATAAATGACGCTCGCATTCTGCTACAATGTCAAAAATTTTTTTTTTGATTGAAACACAATTTTATGAGCACACTTATATCCACATCATGCGTAATTTCAGTAAAAGCTGCTGCATCAAAACATTTTTCAACCCTTTATTAAGGAAAGCTCTGCATGTGATGTTGAGATGAAATGTTCCGAGACGGATGATTAAAAAATTTGTTAAGGTCAACAAGTGAGACCAACAATAAATTTTTGCTATCCTTGAGAGAATAATCGCAATAAAATGAGGAGCGACGATGATAGGGATAATTAATGATAATCATAAAACTGACTCCATAACGATACATACAGACTATCTTGTTGAAATTAAATGTCAGTCGAGGAGAAATTATGTCTTTTTAACATTAAACAAAAAACAAATAACTTCTTTTTCATCGTTATGACCCTAATCATTTGTATTAATAGACATCTGTGTCCGTCCTTTCATGAAAATAATTTCATTCTCGCCATCGCCCACATGCAGACACAATTCGATTACTTTCTCCCTTTTATGCTTGTTACGATTTTCTTTTCAAGTTTGCCATTAACACAAAACTATGTAATAGAATTCTTCCATCTTCAAATGATGAGACAGTAATCTTATTTGACATAAAGAAGCGTGAACTTGAAAAGGAATATGAAACCTAAGTAGTGATAGATAATTAGAAAGGATTTGTCATTCATCCACTCCTTTCTCTCTCTCTTTCTTTCTTTCTTTTTATGCTATATTATTATTTCTTCTTCCTTCAAAGTCTTTCTTGAGTATGCATGCAGTAGGGTGTGCCAATAGAAAATTGTTTTGATGATAATGATGTCCTTTTATTCTACTGTGAAGTGTAGAACTTTTGAATCTAATGATTCCTCACGAATAAACGATTACCAAGTAGCACTAAGCCTCGCCTGTCCGCTAGATGTCAGAACATAGCGTGTCGCGTTATATCTGTGGGGTCTTTCCTTAACCATTTGATGATGATGTCTAAATATTATTGAAAAGTTAGTTTTTCAAAAGTGATGCTGATTTCTGTGGTTGCCTAACATTGTCTGGCTCGTTGTCAGAAAGAACTTCTTAGTATTGTCATAATCATCTACGATCATCTGATTTGATACCCTTCTTCTTGACTTTAGCGCTTTTATTTGTTCAGAAAACCATATTTTTAGTAGAAAGTCGTCAAAGATAAGACAAAAGCTCTTTTTGAAGAGAAATCATAGGCGAGGGGCCGGTATTTCGATTATTGTCTTTAGTATGGTAGGAGTATACCCTAGGACTCAGCTTTGAGTCAGATTTCGCCTCGACCAGAGTAACAGCCACATTCTGAACTAATCATTTTACCTTAATTTACTTTGAGTCGTGATATTTTATTTTAAAAAAATTAAAACACAGTAGTCTTGGAAAAAGAAAACAAAAAATGTGTTCAAATTGAAATTTTGTGAAAGACAAGGCTTAAAATAACGTTGACACACCCTGACACATGCTACATGTCTACTCATCTACACATAATTTAATGCTTGTTGTTCTTATTGTGATATTATAAAGAAGACAGTCCTCTTGAGAGGATAGAAAGAAAGAATATAAAAAATTAGAAAGAAATAAGTGAAGGAAAAGTTCAAGTGGATACTAAAGTAGAACAACAGTGAACTTGTTGATAATAAAAAAGGATGTTAAGAGTTCATACGTTCTCTATTACATAAAAATAGTGAGAATATATACGTGTATAAAGCACAAAAGAGCAAGGATAAAGTTGTTCATCATCAACATTTATTTTGCGATCACATATACAACAAAAGAGAATAGAAATTAAGGAGGAAGAAGAAAGCTTATCATCATCAACCATGAATAGTGTGCAAAGTTCTGGTAATACGACATCACTTAACAGGAAAAAGGACTCCCAGTTCGAGGTAAGAAATTGTATTATCTCTCACTCAGTAAAGAGCAATCATGATGGGTTGCGATGGAATGAATAGTGGCATAATTAAATACAGACAAAATTTGAGATTTATGACACAGAAAATTAATCTCAAGTAAGTTGAAATGAGTTTTTATGGATGATACATAACTTTCTCGTTTGCACCACATTTTCTACTATATAATATTCATGTAATTAATTTAAACTCTACGTTGTGAAATACAGACGAATTTGTGGTGCCAAATTAACTCTTACAGGTTAGATTTTGCAGAAGTAATTTGCAGCAAGAAGTTGCTCTTATCAATTAATCAAAACTAATTTACTCAGCATGAAACCATAAATCATACTCTTTTTGGTAAAGAGAAACGCAAACTGTAGACAAAGGTGTAGCTTTTTGGCAGAAGGAGTGTCTGTGGACAGAGTTGGAATCTAGGTTGCATACAAATAGTATTATAGATACCTAGAAACAGCCGAATACGAACGACTGAAATAATTTCATTACTGGATCTTCAAAACCTTATTGACAAATATATTTTATTTAAATTACTTCCTTTCCTAACTAATTTTACCTTATTTTTACTCTTTCCTCAATGTTTAGACCTTTCTGCCATAGATTCGCTTCTTTAGATTGTATTTAATCAATTAGGTTAATTAAAATTCACTTAAAATGTCTCTAAAATGCCTTTCTTAGCTAAATGTTCGAATTAAGGGATCCGACCAACATGAAGTTGGCTGTAAGTTTCTAGCAACTTAATGAAATAAAATTTGAATTTAAAATGGCAGTTATAATTTTCTAAACTTCTTAATTCTTACATTTTCATGTATATTTTATTATTATCCTAGCCAACAACTCTGTCTGCAAATATTATTTTAGCATGGAAACAACTTTCCGTCTAAAATTAGCAACATTTGTCGTAAAAACTTTGGAATTGACACTCCTTGGACTCAATCAGTTAGATTAATACATTTTCCAATAAATCAAATCATTGGGATATTTGTCGAGCATGTTGTGGATGTCTATTTTGGTCTAGCTTAACAAATCTATCGATAAATTTAAATAAAATACCATTCACATGCATGTGGGATTTTAATAAATTCTTGTCTATGGAAGGGATCTAAAAACCATAAATCCTTGTTTTTAAACAAAAAGTTTGGAATCGTATTTTATGTGTTATGAACATTCCAAAAGTTCCTCTTAAGCATCGATGCATAAATTCTCGCTTCTTCTTATATAGTTTGATAAATCTTTGACTTTTCTATTCGGATTCTCATTCTATAACTTTTTCTTAATCAACACGTACTTGCTTAAGATTTTTGATCTTAATTTTCTTCTCGTTCTACAGTTTTCTTGCTTTAATTTTGTTGTTAGTCGTCCTCCTTAGTTGTTTCTTAAACATTGAACTCAATAAATTTTCAATTTTTTTCCTTTTCAATACTTTCCAATAAACATTTTTTCCACCTCATCTTCATGATTTCCCCCACACTTCATTTGATCTCATCGACCGTAATTGGCCTTTGCTGTGCGTTTTTGTTGAATGAATGAAAAAAAAAGCTTATTTCCATCATCGATTTTGGTTGATCACAATTGCCATTAACCATAGTACTATGTGTCTAGCTTTAGTGTTATCATGGGACGCAGGCAGGCAGGAAATGTTTACATTTCATCATCATCATCACATAACCAAAACACAAAACGAAAATATTTTTCCACTTTACATTTGTTCAAGTATTAATATTATTTTTTGTATCTCATTCACTTCTCATGGATGTTTTCAAAACAATGAAGAGCTTTATTCAAATTAATTTGAATATTATTCAACAATCTAGATGTATAAATATGTTGGTAGTGTGACAATAAACATGATTTTTACATTATGAGTTCTATTTTTATTCGAATTTGTGAATGAATTGTGCGGTTTTAGAATATATGGGTTGCTATCGACTGGAAGTATGATGTTATAAGGTTTTGTTGGTATAAATAAACTGCACGATTGTAATGTAATTAAAACTGACTTAATGATAATTTAATAAGAGAGACGATGTTATCTCCTACGAGTTATAATGAAAACTGAATATTACAAAGAAAGGGGAAAACAACTTTAAAAGGGGAAGTCAACTAATTGTAGTTGCTTTTACAATTCAAATACAAAATGACCGTTGATATATTCTCAACAGGTTTTATGAGTCTACATCAAGTCTAAAATTGTAAAATTTCCTAGTTATCAAGCATAAAAAGTATTTGTTTATCAAAAGATCCAGGAGAATTCAAAAGATGTTAAATTTCAATCAAAAAATGTCTTTTGTGACTTTAAACCTTATCCATTTCATGTTTCATAGACAACAAATCTTATAATCCACTGGATTGACATCGTCAGAACACAATCTGAACAAACTTTCATCCAAATAACTTGATAGCCATCCTACAATCAGCTTATATTCACATAGATGGAGGGTACAATGTTTATGAAATGCTTTTATTATTGTACCATTGTGAGTCAAGCTCCTTTATACGCTTTCTTCTCAGAACGAACAAAACAACAGAAAACTTTCCGTATTGTTTGGCTTTTGACTAAAATAATTCCATTGAGAGATTTTAAAAAAATATATTTTTTTAGATGAAAAAATTTCAATATTGCTGAATAGAAGAAAATTATTTTCTTGTATAAACGTGAATTCCACACATATTCTCTATCCAAGCTCTATCAACAACACACAAAGCAATTTCTCTCATCTTTATCTCTCCAGTATGCAAGATGAGGAAAAAAAGAATAAAAGTTATTCAGAATAAAATTTCATCTTAAATTTACACTTCATATTTCGAAAGGAAATTCCTCTCTTGATTCTCAAGTGCATGACTATCTTCCCACCTCAAAAGTGCTTCTCTCTTGTCCATCATGATTATGCAGTTTTCATACTACTTGCATATTAATTCAAATCTTCTTCCTTACTTCCATAATATTAATAATATTCTTGGTTTTATCGTTCATCCTCAAGGCTATACATAAAATGACTGACATAATATTAATAAAGTTTTGCTTACTTTTTGTGACTTGGTGTGTGCCAACAGCAATGCAAAAAGACAGAACTTAATTTGAATTTTAGGACAAAAAAAGGGCAGTGGTCCATTTGAAATTTGAATTTTGCAGACCCTTTTCTTATTGGCCACAAAATATCCATAAAGACTTTATTGGCATTGGACATGAATTTTTGCCAGAGATTGTTATAAAGCTTCAAAACCTTGTCATGAGCAAATAAGCCTAAATAAATCAACAGCAAAAATTCATTTAAGCAGCATGTCCAAAAAAAGAAGAGCAGAACATGTCAATTTTGAGTTGTCATGTCACGTGCCAAAAAGAATTTCACAGAAAAATGATGTATCCAAAGATACATCGGCGCCTCTAGCAATATGACTCTACTTCCATTCAAATAGTCAGATGACAAAAATGTAAAATGTTGAGGGAGGTTGTCTCTGATGTTGTTGTTATTTTTGTCAACAGACATGACCATACGTCCAAATAAACAAATAATGTAAGAGCAAGGAACAAGCTATGCAGCATTTCATGCCTTAAAGGTAACATACCGTGTAATTTACTTTAAAATGTTGCTTGTCATGCAAAAAAGAAGATGACTAACATGATCCATCGAAAAAGATTAGTCTTGACATCAAGAAAAGGTCATAAAGTACTTACTTGGATAAGAATGAACACGACAAAAAGAAATAAAGCATTAAAACCTTTAAGCCGCCAATTAAATTGAAGAACAGAAGGAAAGAGACAAATTTGTAATCGTCAAGGATGGTGCCGATGTAAAGCTTGAAAGAAAGTAAGAAAAATAATTTTATTTTTTATGTGTATATCTGCTGACTGCGCGTGCTGTATGTGAGTTGAGAAAGGAAGCATATACATACATATGCTGTGCTGTGAATGCTTCGAAATGGAAAGAAACTTGCATGTCTAACAATATTTTTTTTCTTTATTCTGAACTTGTCACTTGGCAAGCTCCTTTCTATGCTTCATATTGTAACATGACATTTAATTTAATTAAAATCGATACATTCTTTCAAAATCTAACAAATTTCTTTTTCCGTAAGGGATGCTTACGGATTGAACGAGCATTGAATAATTCACGACTTTTATAGAAAAAAAAATTGAAAACTTTTTTTTCATCACATCTCTTTCCTCAGGCAAAAGCAGCAACAGTAAATAGAATTTAGAATGATTTTTTTTCTTCTCTCTCCTCGTTATTTGATTTTGTACGCGCTCTATTCCTATTCAAATTAGATATTCTTTGAAAATGCGAATATAAGCCATGCAAAAAATGTCGTGCAAACAACAATCCTTATATTTGACGATAGAAGACGATGAAATATAAGAATAATAAACAAGCATAAAAATGAAAGTAGAAAATTATAGTGAATTTAGTCATTTGTGACTGACGATAGCGCATTCTTCTGTGGAAAAAATCTGGTAGGGGGAATGCAACTCACTGGACAGTACAACTGATTTTTGGTCTATTAAATAGACTTTATTTTGTTCGGTGGTGAGTTGTGTTCCACTTAACATCTGGTTAAAAATTTTGAAAAAAAAAATAAATGCTACGTTACATAGAGTTAACGTGGGGAACAGGGGGTTTCTGGTGCCAAAATACCCCCTTGACGGAAATTTATTCAATTTACTAGGTTTTTTTGAGAAATCTCCACAAATTTTGCCGTCTATTCAAAAACTTCTGATTACATTTCCTTATCTTGCCAAAATTAGGTATAGGGACATAACCAGGGGGTCCTTAGGTACCCGAGTACTTCCCTTCGAGATAAAACTTCCTATACGAATTTTTAATTTTTTTTTATTTTTGAATCAAAATGTCTTTTACAAAAAATGTTGAAGACTATTCAAAAACATAAAAATTGGCAACCCCCACTTCAAAAATCCTGGCTGCGTCCCTGAATAGACGTTATTCATGAACGATCCTTGGACAGAAGCTTGGCTAGAAAATTGTCTAGGGGGTTTGAAATTTCGAGGGGGTCTGAATTTATTTTAATCATACATAATCAATTTTTAGTCTGGGTTGAAATTTTTTTCTCTTACAATTATAATTAATTTAATTTAAAAGTGATTTTCCTCAGTAGGCTTTTGACTGACTCACTTAAGTAGACGAAATGATTGATCAAAAAGATTTGGTCTCTGACCTAGCGCAAATGTGTGACAAACCACATTGAGAAGGCTTAAGTTGGGGGTCAGGTAAAGCGGTAGACAGACTAACAGATCGATAGACGGACGAGTTGCAGACAGATGCATATTTCCCCCAATAATCAAATATTCGCAACAAAAAAATATGTGGGAACATTTAAACTTGTAGTGAATTGCTTTTAAGTAATAAATTATACTATGTTTATATGATTCCATCAACCACACTTACGCAGCTCATTTCAAAATGTACAGACACACGTACAAGGTTTATTTGAAAATTTTCACTCAATTTGTTTTGGAAAAAAATCTCATTTCTCATTTTATTGATATTACCTACGGTTGAAGAGAAAAATTCATTTATTTATGACTTCATGGAAAGTGTTTCAGTTTCACCAAGTAGCATTTGTAAAAGTTTCAGTTTATTTTAGAATTCATCAAAATTCGGTTTATTTTTAGATAGTATCCTGGAGTGGTGAAGAAGTGCATTTTTTTGTTCAATTGGTTTATTAAAAAATTGATAAAATTCTTGATAAAATGCTGTGAGAAGTTAGTGTGATAAGATAAGACATCATGGTGAGATTTGTGGATAAAATCATAAAATCCCGAGCAGCACACAATAATAAAGCGGAATTTCATTATTCATGGGATGCATCGTCGATAGTAAGACAGGTAATTTGATGATTTACTATTTTGTGTGTCTATTTTGTGGTTGTGTGCAGCTCGGGATGCTTTAAAATTGAGTAATCTTTATTTCCACAAAATTTTAACACAAAATCAGCTAATAAAAATCAAAATCCTCGAATACTTCAAATGAAATTTGTAAGGAATGATTGTGGTACCTTTTGGAATGAGATTTCACATCATAAATACAATTTTATGAGCATACATAAAAAGTTTTGATATGCTCACGAAATCTGATGAGTTTTATATATTACTCATGAAAAAACAGCTCATGTTGTGAATTCTGATTAATCAAGAAAATTGAATTTTCTGAGTATGAAAAATCCATTAAAAATTTCAATTAAATTTGCATGCTGCTTGAATCGTCAATCAGAATTTTAATCTTATAATCATCAACACAGTCTACAATCCGTTAAATTCAATGTACTGCAGCCATTTTTCTTAATAGAAGAAAAAGAATAATTTTCTACAGCCGAGGCTTTTCTCAATGGCAGCCATTTAATGCAGCACATGTGTATTTTATAGAGATTATTATGCTGAACTTTAAGTTAAGGATGTAAGAAGAAAAGTTCTTTATTTGAAGGGAAAAAAGTCTTTATGGTCGATTACTTCTCATTGATGCCTCGTATTTATTTCTTAGAGAAATTTTCTTCTTCAGTTCAGGTCAGAGGTGTATTTAGGGGATATAACATTGTTATCATTACTTTATCACTTGAAATATCATGAGAATTGTGTGAATCCTTGTCATATGGGCAAAATTCTATGTAATGATAGAGAGATCAGCTTCTGGTGGGAATTTAACTCTCTTCTTCACAAAAAAGAGAGCCACAAATATACAGTCTGTTGCCTAACCACTCGGCTACAGAGGCCTTACTCTCCTATTGGAAGATTCGCCTATTTATGACTCGATACTCCAGAATCCATTTTTCTCAGACATCATATCAATGATTACACATCTGCTAAACCTGTAATTGACAAAAATTAGCTCAATAAGAAATTTAGTTCTGAGCTTGATCATATAACCAAAATCGCCCTAAAATATTACATTGACCTTCCTAAGGAAAAGCATTGTGTAATAATATGGACGATTTTGGTTATACAGATGGATGTCTCGGTGTTTGGAACTAGACAACCTACTTGCACAGTCAATATTATTTTTCCTAAGGATACTCGTGGTAGGGTATACCCTAGGGTGCCCCACCTAACCTACCCCTAATTTGCACCTAGGGTACCTGAATGATAACATAATTTTGAATCTTCAGACTCATTGAACATTATTTTTTGAATACATCCCTGCGATATCGCAGTCATTGTATTTTCGTTGCTTATTCTTAGAGTCTTTAATTTTCTTTTACTTATTTGACTGTATTTTATTGTTATTGTAAATTAAAGAATTCAGTGGAAGAAAAGCAAAATGAAGAATTTCAACTTAAAATTGTCCTAAGGCAATGAAGATGTTCGTGAAAGCTCCGCGACGGTTTTGTCACTTGGAAACGAGCTTCTATTGTTTCTGTCTTATAGAATTCCAACCATTCATTTCCTAAGGAATACAATAGAAAAAGTTTATTCAAGCTAAAAATGAGGATTTCCGTCTATTTTCTGATTGAGACTTTTTTTTTATCCATTTGACTTTGTGGAAAGAGGGGTTGAATTTTTAAAGGCTTCATTTTGTCACAATAGCGACGATGAAGAATTCTATGAATTTTAATTACTAGCTATAAAAAAAGTCACTTTATTACTTTTTGAAATCTACAGCACGAATCAGTTGAAAAGGGAGAAAAAAGTTTGTTGACTTCCTCTGGCAATTTATGCTCCTTCCATTTTCACTTCATCCTTTTCATTTTGTGTTTATTTGCCACTTTTAATTCAAAGTAGTAAAAAAATTATTTCCCTTTGTGACTTAATTGAGTTTCCAATTCAACTTGCATGCTATTTGGAAATAATTTACGCACTTTAAGAATAAACATCGTTTTTTTTGCGAGGAACGGAAAGGAGAAACGTTTGTGAAAACGACATTAAATGTCTCATTTTTACGGTTTTATTGTGTCCAAGGAAATGGAGCTTAATATTAATTTTTATTAAGGGTCAGTTCCTGTTTTGCTGTTAGGACATTACAAAATTTACTTTAAATTATATTTTAATTGATTTTAATTATACAAGGAAATTGTTTAATGCAATAAATGAAGTCAAATTTGATGGAATGACTTTAAATTGATTTAAGGCATCAAATGTGGTTTGGGTGAGGCAATAAATTTGATGTGTTTGAAATTATGCTGAAAGGTTTCTTTGAAGTAAATGAATCATTTTTAATAGAACTGTTGTTGGGTCTAATTTATGAATTGACCGTCAATAGAAAAATACTGACGTAGTTACATGTGAACGACTAAAGTGCATTTTCCTCACATAGAACGTGGGCAGAAAATTAACGATCAAAAAATATTTGAAAAATCACAACCGAAAACTTTTTGAAAAATAACGGTCAAACTTTTTTCAAAAATAACGGTCAAATTTATTTATTTTGAAAAATAATCGTTAAAATGTAAAATAACGGTCAAAAAATATTTTTATGAATTTGCGTTCACTTCTTAAATTACTCGAGTGAATATGGAACTTCCTCCTACCGTCAACATCCCAAGATACTAATTATTGCCTAGACAATTTATTCCTATGCAAAAAAGTATCTAAATAAAGCAAAAAAAATCAAAGCATTTTCTATAAATTTTAAAAAGTTCCCGTCAATCATTCATTAGCTTTATCCTTAATTCCTTTTATAAATTTCACCAGAAATTTTTAATTTAATCTCTCTTGAGGAATCGAAAAACAAAAGCAATCAATCATCATTAATTTGCAGGCAAATAAGAATTGCTGTTAAAGTGGTTATATTTTTAATCCATTACTCTTGTATGCATCCCCAATTTATTTTCTATTTTATTTTAGTCATTTATGTAACCTACCCAAAGCAATAACAGCTAGCATACACAAATTTTCTACGTTTCTATTGTTTATTCGATTGCGTGGCATCAAATTTTATGGAAATTAATTCTTGTATAAACGACGTCACCGTACTTCCTTTATGGATATACTCATTTCACGGAGAATTATAAAATAAGCATTAAAAAAAGCAAGCTCTGGTTTCATGAGACATAAAGTATTGTTGCGAGGATACTTTAATTCGTTTATCAACTGCGTCCGTTTAATGAGGCAGTTGTGGCTTTTGTGTCAGGCTTCCTATCATCATAAAATATAGTTATGGGGGCCATTCAACGTGATATTACGTCCCTTTTTATGCTCATCCTTTGTGATTTTATAAACCTACTATTTTACGTCCGTCCGGTCTCATAACTTACACGTCTTCATATACAGTATTCCACTAGAATCACCGAGCATAAATGACAATGAAAAAAGTTTTTTTTATGAAATAATTTTGACAGTATGTGAATAATAAATTCTGTTCAGCACTGATTTCCATTTTGAGTCATTCACAAATGACGTCCATCAAAAAATTAGATTTGAAGACCAAATCTTTCAAAAATTTTCTTTTGTTTGGAGTGTCCTATAGCTCCATATCCCCTTCTCCCCCAGAAAAGTTTGACGTCATTTGTGAACGACCCCTTTAGCCATTCCATGAATGTGTATATTTACACTATGTATTTACCATAAATTTTATTATATTGCTCATACGTTCCTTTCAGTTAGAGCACAGAAAACCCGTAAACTTTAGGTATGTGAGAATGAAACATTAAAAACGGTATAAAGACATTAATAAATGGTGTGACAGGTTTGAAGATGTGATAAACATTTCGTTTAAATGCTTTTGAAGCCATTTACTCACGGGGTTGCAAAAAGTTTGTTCAGTTATGATGTCTTTGTGATACTTTTGTGGCAAAAAAGGTGCAATTTATTGTGGAAGTTCTAGATGAATAGTCAGAGTTCAGATCTGAATGTTGCTCAACTAAGTTTTATTATCCCTATAGAAATGAGCAGGAGTCACCTTACTTCCTACCTGACTGTGGTTCCTTGAGTGTATACCAGCGGCGTAGCCAGGAATATTTCAAATATTTTGTATAGAAAAAATTAAGGGGAAAGGGGGATTTTTGCTCAAAAACCCTAGTAAATTTATGAAATTTTTTCGTCGAGAGGGGGATTTGTCACCCAAGATAAAATTCAGTTTTTCTCAAGAGTATGCCTAATATGCCGGTTCTTAAAAGGCAATTCAGAGCAATTCATCAAACTAAATTATGTAAAACTCATTATATAGCACCCAGTGGCGTAGTAAGGGGGTGACCTTGGAAAAGGCCTAGGGCGCCGTTTGAAAAAAAGAAAAACTCATTTAATGGGGCGCAAATTTCTGATTTGGATACGGTTGATGAAAATCCTTACTATGTCACTGATTACATCCAACCACCATCCTGACTGCTTTAAAAAACCTTTCAATGCCTTTCAGCAACTTTGTATGTCTTTTTATTAAAACAAAAGGAAGTAAATTACATCATAAAATATTCATGTAATAATTGTCATAAAATGAGTTTTATAAGTCAGGATATCCAGCAATTTTCTATAAATTATATTGTGAACTTTTATCTTCCGAAATGAATGACCATTTACATTCATGCTAGTCGCAATGCCAATAAAATTCGCATGAAGACTCTTTTGTAACAAAAGCAATAAAAAAGCGATCCATTTAATCCATTCAAATCCAACAGAAGCTTACATTTTGTCTCCTTTAAAGCTTCTCCCCGGTCAGCATACGACAAAATGTTGACCACATGCGGACAAGCAGACAGTTCTCTTAGAACTAAATGGTAACCAAGTCATATGGTAGCCGCTTGTTATTAAGCATACTGCCTTTTTGACCACTGTGTGTCGACCGGGCTCGAAGTTAAAAATAATAAATTCAAACAAAAATCCATTTCAGCACAAATGCTTGTCTTAAATTAACCTTGAATGGAAATAAAAGGACACTTTATGTTGTATTCTTCAGATGCTTATTATTTGTCTTCAAGTTTCCAAATGGGACATATTATGATCAAAGGAAGCATTTCAATAAGCCTCACGCAATTCCCTCAATTCTCTTTTCATTTTAGAATCAAATCTATTTATCAAGAAATCTTCGCATAAAAAAATACCATTAAGTGCGTGTCTCTTTTCTCTTGCTTCCGACAAGCAAGCAAGCCTTTTAAAGTTTCATGAGCTTGTTCGCAAACAAACAAGAGGAAGAAAATAAGAATAATTTTTTTGCTGTCTTTCAATGCACAAAATATATTGTTAGAGGTAGTGAATGGGATTTAAGCGTAGATAGCATCTTAAAGTGATTTATTTATATTCAGCGGAAGTTATTTTTCTTTTATTTATGGAAGTCTTAGATTCCCTTATGAAATTTTTTTCGAATTATTTGAGTGATGCTAAAAGAGATTAGGAGGTGTTTGGAAAAGTTGGAAAGACTTAGTGTCGGCTGTGGATTGATTGATGTGATTTGGGTCAAATTTTGAAGAATTTTCGATATTTTAGAGAGTTTTATACAACAACGGAAGTGCCTCACAGGCATAAAAAATTTAAAAGTAATTTTCCATTATTTCCAACTCAATAAAACTGCAGAATCACAATTTCAGCAAAAAAGAAAGTTCTCTTTCAAAGCTCACTTTTATGTTAGTGAATTTTCCGAGAAAACAGGATGAAGGCAAACAAAATTAGATGTTATTGGATCAATTTAGATTTTGTGACAACTGAAAGAGATTAGAAAAAGCGAATTCAACGGAAGCTCAAAAACAAATTATCCTAGCTACTATGAACAGAACTTTTGACAGTTGAAGAAGCTTTTGAAAAAGCTCAAAATTCAAATTTTCGTATCTTTGTTTACAAATTATGAGCTTTTCATTATTTCAATAGCCTAAAGAAGTTAAAATAGACAGAAAGTAGCTAACATTTGATCTTTGTACGATCATGTAGTGTTGCTTTCTTGCTTGAAGCTTCTAAAAAGCTCCTTTATCATCCAAAAGAAAAGATTTTAAACTTTTTGACAGATAAAATTGTCATTTCTTATGTTATACTCCATTAACTTTAAAATTCATGATCAATACCTCTCAAACAAACTGCCCTTGTCACATTCCAGTCATAAAATCAACGATACACATAAATAATGAAATCGAATTGCTTTAAATAATGATAAGGGGGAAATATTTGTGTATAAATACGTACATTCGCTTACAAGACATATTTTGTCCTCATTTTATTATCATAACTAGTGTAGTACCCCGTCAAGCATGACGGGCATTTTTTTCTTCTTTTAAAACAGTAAAATTTATATTCATAAACGATTAATTCCAATTTTATTTTCAAACTTTAAGCAGATTAGATATTAAAAATTTCTTTATAAACAACATTTTGTGTGAAAATTTTATCATTTTTAAGAAGCTTTCCTTGATGTACACCTTGAGCAATGAATATTTTAATGTTAATGCGATTTCTTGATCTTGATATAGCAACATAAAGCTGATTGATTTATTGGTTTAGTACAGGGCCCCGTCACAAAGAAATTATACGTGAGTGACGCTTTGTTTTTCTTGATTTTCTCTTTACCCTTAAAAGTGACAGCAATGCAAGTTATTTTTTCTTATACAGAAAAAAATTCTCCATCTTTTGATATATAACTTATTTCCTCAACCTTAACAGTTACTTCAAAAAATCGCTTTAAGTAAGCATCACTCACGTATAATTTTTGTCAATTATGTTAAGTATTTTTTTATGGATTTTCAAAAATGGCGGAAAAATTAAGTGGGAAATATGAACATCCAGTACCAAAATATTAAGATACAGTAACATACAGTAGGAAATAATAGGAAATATGAACATCCAGCACAGTCAAACTCAAAACAGTAAATAAGAATCTCCGTTAATGAAGAAAAAAAATCTCAGGTAGGAAAAAGAACATAAAGTTTATGTCATAAACTGTTTTGAAATTCTCAATAACAAAAAATTTTGGAAAAAAATGGGCGTGGCTTAGAGCGGAATGACAGAAAGAAAGACAAATGTAGGCTTTTATATTTATAATAGAGCTCTGTAGATAAGGATGAATTCAAATCCATTGGTAAACATTCAATTTAGTATTTATTTATTTATTTTATTGTATTGTGCTTTTGCTTTTATTTGCCTTGTCTACATTTTGGATACAATATTGTGAAAAATATTCTACAAAAATTGAAACGGAAGTAAAATAAGAGGCATGAGTTGGATGGAAAATATGATAAGGATTAAAGCGAAATCAATTTAAGGATGCTAATATTTACATTAGAAAAGGGTCCAGAGATTGGAATGAATCTACAAATTGAGTTGCTAAGATCCTAAAATAGTAGTTAATGTGCAGGATTTAAAATATTCAATTAAAAGCTTTGATGCTTGTTCAGGCATTTACTTACTTTATTGTCTTATCTATTTCCTTTTATATTTCATCTCCATTATTTCTATTTGATCAATTTCTCATTTTCATGGAAACATCCAGTAAAGTCTAAAAGGTTTTATTTTGATTGATTAAATCGATTTCTGTTGACTCGTTTTTGTTCACTGAGTAAAGTGCTTTGTTTCTTATGCTTCAAAAAAGCTTCTTGTCATTCGGATATAACTATTTGTGAAAAATGAAAATATTTATCTAAAAAGCTCCACAGATACCTATTTATATATTTACTTTTATGAATTTTTCATGAGGAAATTGTGTCAGAAATAGAAAATTTATTTTATTTTTGATGTAAGTGCTATGAACATGTTGAGAATGTGAATTATTTATATGATTCGAAAAAAATATTATTAGGTCAGAAGTTTGATTTTTAGGGTGTTAATAAAAAATGTCTGGTTGGTGCTAAAAGTGTCTGAAAAATTCATAAACTTACGCAAACTGAAAAGTTTTTAAATTGTTCAACAATAGCTCAGTGCTTTAACAGAAAATCCAGCACACTTCCCATCTAGTTCCTTAATATCATAGTGGATGTTTCCTCAATGGATTTATGCATTAAGACTTTTAAATCTTTCAAATTCAAATTTCATATCTGCAGAAAGTTTCATCTTTTGTTCATGTTTCATGAATTAACAATCGAGTAGAACAAAATCGCATGGGAAAAGTTTAAAGATTTTACACGAGAGAGTTACAGAAACTGTTCAAAAAAATACAGAAATTCATTTTAAAGACATTAAGATGCTGAATAATAGAAATTTGCTAATGATAATAAAAGCAAATTGTAGTTGGACTAAATTGTTATGAATTTTCCCACAGCTATAGCAGTGAGCATTGAAAATCTACAGCAAAGGCACGAAACATTTTAAAGTGGATTAAAATTCATATAAAAACATAAAAGCTTTCATGGCAAGTTGATGCTATTTATTCGGCAATTTTCTATCTATTTAAATGATTCTTTTTTGTCTGTAAAATGGGAATAAAAGAAATGAAAATTTTTGAACGAAAGCCATAGTATGCATGGGAAATGAGACTTTTTTCTTATTCCTTCCGTTTTTCCTCACTTAGAGAATATTCTTTCTTTCCGTAATCGCTTTTCATATGAAAATGAGAAACTTCTTCCTTTATTTTTTGTGAATATTATGGAAACTACATGCAAAAAGCACGAGCAACAGCTATCACATGACTTGCTTTATTCATTTAACCGAGCTAAATTTGAAATTCAAAAGTTTTAACCTCGAAATTTATATATTTACATTATTTTACATAAAATGCATTTCGTTGCACTTATAAAGCGTCCCCAATGGATGTTTGTGACATAAAATTCTCTTTATAAATTATTTCCAACTCCACACGCCAGCATTTTCTATCCCCAAAATAAACATCTATAAAAGTTATAAAATGAACAAACTTTGCAGTTGACATTTTGATTTACCGAATGACACTTACACACACAAACTCAGGCAAAATTCGAATTCAAGTGTGAATAATTGAATTTCATTTGCACGATGAAGCTTTCTTTGAGTTGAGTTATTTGGACCATGTGATTGTATTTTGATAAAATTGAATGACTGCTTCATTTTAATTGACTGATTTTTTGGTTGTAAAATTCAAAATTTTGAAAGCCGTTAAATTTTAATGAAAATTCAAAATTTTCAAAGCCGTTAAATTTCAATTAAAATTCAAAATTTTGAAAGCCGTTCAAATGCTTAAAAGTTAAATACATTTTACTTTATTTTTGAATATGCGCTCCATAATTCTCCATATTCATCAACTTCCTACAATTGACGCTCTCGTTCTCCACAAAGTGATAGAAAAAAAGTGAAAAACCCCGAAAACCTGAGTAAATATTTCATTTAATTATTTATTTATTTATTTATTTTATACGCTTCGTACATCATTGTGAGTTTCTGAGCTGCTCGTACGTGTATGTGCAGAAATATTAGTAACAACATTTTTTTATCGCCTCCATTCGTTGAATCATCATGTATAAATCAGCTATTCTACACTCGTTTTTCTGCAAATATATTTTAGTTACATTGTTGTTTTGAGGCTTTTTGTTAATAGGCTAAGGGTCCATGGAATTATTTTGTCTTGCGCGTGTGCTTTTTGAATTAGATCTGATAATGTCTCTCTGGTTTTGATATCGCAATAAATTTATATAATTTATGATAATGTTAGATAAGGGAAAACGTTCTATGTCAAAAGATAACTGATCAATTATTTAATTATGTTGTTGTAGCTGGAGCTTGACATTTATGGACTTTGATGTTGTCCATTGGATGGCATTGATTGTACTCGGACTAAGTTGACGAATTCTGTGTAAATATACAAGCTTCTTATTTGTTCATCATCTGTAACTTACTCAAAGTGCTTTTGATGCTTCTCCTCCTTATTTTGACCTTTGATCTTCACCACTGAGAGCTATATTTGAGCAAACACTTCTCCTATATAAACAAATTGCCCAAAATATTTACATTCTTGTATAACAAACTTCAAATCTTAGATAATTGAAGGACTTTTAGTCAAATGTTTGCCACTAGCTAATCCACTAGTTTCAAATTGCCAAAATATTTTTCTTATATGCACATAAAGATTTTTCACATGCTTGTTCCATATGCTTGTGGTTGTTTATGCCATTTCTACATTCTCTCGTGTTCTGCATAACTCGTGATACCATGAATATTTTTATACAAGTTGTTATGTAAATAAAAACATACATGCTTATATGCATGCAATCGTTATGCTACCCAATATGCTTGTATTCCATCATGAAATGACCTGCGAGAAGGGCGAATACAATGAAGAAGATTGGATAGTTCACATAAATTGAATGATAATCTGAGCTTCAGGCAGTATCCTTAAAATTGTTATTAATTTCAAGAATATCGACCGAAGCTTACTTTTTATTGTCATGATATTCAGATGAGTTGTGGATATGAGACCTGAATGTGTTTTTCACTGGATATGGTCAGTGTTTGTCAAACTTCTTTTTTGTCTCACTAAAAATAGAGCTGCCTGGTTGGTGTCTGTGACTATGAGTCTAACCGAGATTAGGTAATGACTAGACAGACTATTAACAGCCACCTTAAGAATCTACTTTAGGGGGGGATATGCACACTCAACTTTACTATTTTACAATTAATTTTCCTATTATCTGCACCTCTAAAGTAGACTTCAGCTAAAATCAGCAATCTGCCGCAACAAACAATTTGGGAACCACTGCAATATGTAAAAAGAAACGTCAGCACATACAGCTCGAATATTTCCACATCTAGTTTGGATGGAAATTAATTTCATTTGATTATATCATCGTTTACTTGCATGCATACGATAAAAACAAGTATCAACATGGGGATAAACGACTTGGAACATGAAAGAGAAAATGTCAATTCCATCTTATGGTTCGGGGGATGAGGATGTTTGTCACGTAGTATCATCGAAATGAACGAAAAAGAAATTCCCATTTTCCAAAGATTAAGGATTTTGATGACCGTAATAACTTTTCTCTCAATTTGATTTCTTAAAGCTAACCGGGGAATTGAGACTTTTTGTTCCTTAGCTATAGCATTGTCTATAAAGGAAATTTGAATGAAAGGAATGACTTCGTTTAAAAATAGAACGTAGAATAAAAGGAAGATAAAAAGAAAATTTAAATGAGAAAAAGTTTCTCTTTTAGCATTATTTTATTAATTTAAGTTTGTGACTCTATTTTGTCTGACATTTTCATACGTTCCATAAACTGAATTCATGTCTTCATAAAATCTTGAAAATTTGATTATTTAACTTAATAAAAAAAATTTCTTTTTACTCCACAACTGCTGTGCTATGTAGTGACTAGCTTTCTACGAAAAAAAAATCATGATCAATCAGTTTTACTTTTATGACTGTAACCACATGAATTGCGGAAGTAAATTTTTTAAGGGTTTTGTATTAAATTGGAAATTTTTATTTGATAGTAAAACTTGTTGACTAAGGAAAACCACTGGATTTATAGAGTTTAGGTATCAATAAATTGTTTGAGATTTCGTATCAAAAATGTGGATGTGGCATGGATGGAAAGCTTTCTGTAAATGCACAATTTAATAAAGCAATTTAGTTAGGAGATTGTTATCTTATTTGGAATTTTTGAAGCTATAAGCAAGTCCTCTATTTCTTTTAATTCTGAACTGGTCCTTAAACTTCTAAAAGCCTCAATGTCGTTAACAAAGGTATTGTCGTGACCCAACATATCGACAAAACTCTGTATAATGATTGAGAGATCGGCTTTTGTTGAGAATTGAACCCTCAACAACCTCAAGAAAAGTAAAATTCAGATTTGTAGCTTAACTATTCGCCCACCGAGGCCTTACTCTTCTACTGACAGATTCACCTACATATGGTTCGATATCCCAGTTTCAGGCCTGAAAATTAAGCTATATTAGGGATAATTCATACAAATTTAGGACTATTTAGGGAAGCTTTCATATATTTTAAGCTAGAAAATTTTTTTGACAGAGGATCTGGACCTCCATGGCTATTTCTCTGATTTTAAGGATACTTAGAGATTTTAACCCCTTAGTTTCCAGGTCTAACCTCAGAATCAACTCTGTTCCGAAATCACAATCATCATTTAAGTATGCTTTTCAGCGTTAAATCGATTCATAACCTAAAAAAATACGCCACATCCTTCCACATAATCCAAAATAATTTCCTTTAAAGACCCAAAAAAGCGTAAAACATATAAAAAAGAAGGAAAATATTTTTTTTGTTATTAAATTACACGCACAGATGATGTGAATTGTCACATTTTTAGACCTCAAGGCACATAGGAAGTAGGGAGCATGTAATTCAATTTTCACATGAAATGTTTTTATGATCTCTTCATGCATAGTATCTCACAATAATGTATATCTGTAGATGTGTGTCACGCTGTCTCTATAGATTTCATATTCATTCATGTACGGATGAAAAATGAGGGGAAAAATAAAGCAATATAAAATTGGGGCTTTTAAAAAGTCTTCGCAAAGTGAAGGAATGGAAAGGAAAAAGATACATGTTTACGAAAAAAACATAATTTAATTAGACTTTTCACCGTAAAGAGTTGTGAAAAGGAAGTAAATATGTGAGGAGGAACGTAAATACAGCCACAGAAAAGTTTATTCATCTCTGACACAACATGAAAGCAATTTAATATAATTTACGCATCTACAGTGATGATATGAAAATAATTCACTGCTTCCTCCATGCCTTAATGCTCTATAAAAGTTAATAGTTTGCGGGATTCTGGGTTGTGGCTTTAAAGTTGAAAACAAACATAATCGTGTCAATATCTTTTGGATTTAAGCACAGTCCATTGTTACGGAATTTTCTTGACATAATAAAAAAGAATTTCATTCACTGACAATGCTGTAGGAAGGATATGGAACAGAAACTTTAAAAATCCATAAAATTAAATAATACAGAATGAAATTTTATGCTGTATTTTATATGAAAATATTATTCATGCAGATAAATTTGAAATTCAAATTTTTGAGAGCCTCACAAAAGATTTACTTACTCTAAGAGATTTCTTCAGGATGTTATGCTTAAACTTTTCTCAATGGTGATTCTCAAATTAGATAATGAGAAAAGTCTTCTCTTTTATTGCACATCATCTTCCTACATTTTTAGCCATGGGAGCTTTTTATAGCACTTTTGATTGATGAAATTTTTATTTTTTTACTTTTCATTCTTTCGTCTTTTTGAGTTGTAAGCTACAAGTTAGTGCTATGAGGTATTGAAATATGTCTCACAAATTTTTGTGAATCCAAAATACATCTCCACAGTTCAATGATTAATTAGTGATAATCAAGTTTGATGACAAAATTGGTACTCTACCTCTCAGGGGTAGAGAAGGACACCCTGATGTCCTAGAAATCGACCAAAATACATTTTTCAACAACTTGTGTCTCAACTTGCCTTCTAATATCTTTTCAACTAAAAATATATTTCTAGTTCCAATTTACTTATAAAGTTGTCACAATTTAATCCTAACAATAAAAAGCACCATTTACACAGCAATTCTACAACATACAATCAAGATTAGGAAAACACTTTTTGATTATATAAATTATATACAGCAATGAAGCTACGACACAAAACTAAATTACACAAACGCACAAGCTTATCACAAACACACCTGGCAATTTGCAAGCTATAAATTACAACGTATTGTTTACATTCCAAAGAATATGAACACAAATGCATAATTGACAAGAATGTTAATGATAAAGTCCTACATTGTATATACAACTAGATTGCTGCATGATAGTTTGAAAACTGAGTCATGAGTTAGGAAATTGCCGTTATTTTTTCAAAAATTTGAATTAACTTCCCGCACTTTTTCTTCAAAAGTTGTCAATTTTAAAATTGTGCAGTTTTTGACCTATTTAGAGCGATTTGATTTGACTAATTGATGTTAATAGCCTTGATTTTACTTGATCCATACTTTTGAATTAATTTTGTTGTTCATAAGTATGAAATTAAGCCAAATATTTGGAAACAAAATTTCTTCGTAAAATGTGAACAAATTAAGGGGTCGTTCGCAAATTACGTCACGGTTTAGGGGGAGGGGAGTTCAAGAATTTGTGACAGTCCAAATACAAATTTTTTTGTTCTTTGGGAGTTTTGTGACAATAGAGAAGGGGGGGGGGATCAAAAAAGTCGTGTTTTTGCGTGACGTAATTTGCGAACGTCTTTAAAAGTCTTAAGCCAAAACCCGAGCAACCTTAAAGAATTAAATCAGCTACACTGAATTAAAAACGACAATTAAAAAAATCAATGACCTTTTAATTACCACATAACACAATAAGCAGCATCACAATAACCTACCGAGGAGAAAAAATATTGCCAATCATAAACCTTTTAAAGAGCCATTGACCATTTAATTGCTCAGATTAAAATCGAATCAAAATTTCTCTTATATGAGAAAATAATGAACTTGCTACACAATAAAGCATAAAGTTCGAATATTTGAACTTATTATTTTTTTATTTAAAAAAACTTTTCATGTAGAGAAACTTTTGTCATGAAAAAAAGCTTAAAGTGAAACTTTTCAACTTGTAGCCAACACTCTATAAAAATTTCATTTTTATTTCTTTAGTGTAATGCAATTTTTTATTACTTTATGACTATTTGAGCAAGGGCAATAAATTTATAGAGGTCGGTTTTATCCTTTTTATCTATAATCTTTTAAAGAGCTATTTTTTAGTGCATTTTTATTTTATTTGAGTAATAAGTAAGTGTTTGTAGGAGCAATGAATGTATAAAAATAAATTGCCGTTCTATTTTTATTTTCAATGCCTTAACACAACATCGTAAAGTGCGATTTAAGGCAGGCAAAAAGTAATTTACTTAAAAATGCGTTCTCAACAAGAAAGGGGGTCATTTATAAATTACGTACAAAATTTTTTTTTAAAAAAAAATATGACATACTTTATTGATATAAATTTTGTAACAGTCAAAAGGGATACAAAATTTGAATATTCGAGGAACCTAATTTATGAATGACCCCAAAGGCAGCTAGTGGTGGGAGGAGGATTCAGAGCCTATTGTTAAATTCTACAGTATATATGTAATAAATTTTTTCCGCCACGCCAATGTCACCAACATATCAACGATCGAAAATTTCAATGAAATGACTTTATAGCCTACTCAATTGCTGTCTTTTCTTCATTTTATTGTGACTTTGAGCGATTTTCCTTCTTCGAAGGGATGTTTTGATTATGGCTTGCCATTGATCGGTTCCTCAGTTATTTGGTCGATTGATTTTGAAGTGCTGAATATATTGGGAGAAGTTCAGGTGTTGCTCACTTATGATGTCCAACATTTAGAAAGGGGGGGTCTTGAGCTGTGCAAGTAGGCCGATTTTCACTTAATTTTTTAACACCCAAGTCAAGTCAAGTAACCAATTTCCGAATAAATCTGTTTAAGAGTCGCTACTCATGGGTATGAAAAATAAGAAGAAGAAGAAGAGAGTTGTCGATGGAAAATGGGAGGTTGTATGAATGGAAAAATATTTCCGACAATTGAAAAGCTGTTTGCAGTTGGGCGGATATTAAATGCCAATGGAAGATCCATATCTCAATACTTAAATAACCCCTCGAGTCAATTTCTGAGTCAACAGCAATATTTTCGTCCTTTTTCATAACTTTTTTAGACACTTTGGTTTTGTTAGCATGCGGCTTTCCGTAAAAAATATTATGCGGTAGAGAGTCGGAAGTGGAGCCAGTGGGCTCTGTTCTATTATTAGTCTTAATGCTCTTATATACTTGAGCCATATTTTATCTCAAATAGCATTTTCTCGTGTCAGTATTGTCTAATTTAACGATAAGAATAAATCGTTTTATGGCTGCTTGCGCCATGAAATCTCCATGACATAAGATTGCTCCCCATGCTGCAGTTTTTGTTATTGTAGCCTCTTCTTTTTTGTTGTCTCCTAAAATCTTCTTCTTATTCATTGCTCAGCTGATAATACTCATCAACTTTTATGCGACTCTGATGGTTCCAATTGATTCTCATTTCCGTTTTTATCTTTACTGTCAACACACTTTTTTTGGGACGAATCGAGGAAGATTAAGACTAAGAAGAGAAAACATCATCAACGACAAATCACATTTCCAATAACTGAATTATCCTTTTGCCATTAGATTTTTTTTGTGTTTGCGATGTTGAAACTCTTTTTGGGTTCTTTATATTCAACCTATGTCTGATGACTTTGGGACAGGGACAAGTGACATTTGGAGACAAGAATTCGTTAATTATCAAGAAACTTTGTACTCTAACAGACAAAGAACATGCTCTTAAGAGCACAGCAAGGTCAGAGCTTTTGGAGAATTTGGTTTGATTTAACTGCAGTCTACCATGCCGAGTCTTGAACACATGGTCGCTGTGTGATAATTCAGTCCCGAAGAACGAAACAATAAACATATGGTTGTCTGTTAGAGCACTACGCCACTGAACCCCTTCGACTCATCCCTTTTAACTGACCTACAATCCATAGCCTTACAATCCATAGCTTCCTTTTTCCATTTGCAAATAAGCAAGAACTCTGGTTGCGTTGAAAGGAAACATTTTTATATCCTTTTTAGATAAAGCAGTCATGGCTACTTAACCTCTCAGTGAAAAGTGATTGATGAAGGAAAAATGATTTGGAATTTTATTTGAAATTAATTATTTGAAGTTATCAGGAAGGAAGAATCAGAGATTTTATTTATGGCAATAAAGTTTAAGTTTTGGATCTATTTCTGGTATGAGGAAAACTAGAAATTTCTCGAATGGAGTTTGCTTTATTTTCTTACGGACGAAACACTCCAAGAGTGATTTAACTCTTGAGAGTTGGGGAAGATGCATCCTCATGGCTACCCACTGTGTCTAGGTACGGATTCAAAGTTTTAATTGCTTTTCAAATATAATAAATGAAGTCATTAAGAACAGACTTTTTCCATTTCATAAAATCTTGTTTCTTGACAGTTATAAAGTGTATTGGGATAGAAAGTAATGTCTACAAATTCTGATGACTTAACACATTCCTGATATTTGTACACGAGAAGCTTTTTTGTTTATGTAAAAAGTTTCATGAAAATCTCTCAAGTATCAACAGTTAATTCCGACAAGTCGAGGATCTAATTAACTCAGTAATGTTTATCTTCATTATTTCAGTCATGTAATTGAATAAAGCTATTTAAAATAAGTAAGTTTTCATTATGTAAATTTGGATATTTCCATTCATTTAAAAGAGATTTATTCAAGCAAATCAAAATAGCTGGAAATAATAAAATTAAATTCAGTCTTAAAGGTCATTGTATTATGTAAAATAGAAATGAAAAGCCACTTGATGATAAGATAAACCTTGGAGAGTATAATTCCATTTTTTAACGTGGATGTACTTTGCATAAGCTCATAAGACAGCTCTTATCAAGAGTTTCAGAATACTTACTTCTATGGAAAAAAAATCTTAATGTCCAGCTTTTATTAAATTCTTTTAATTAAATTTTAAAGTAGTTGGTGCTCTTAATCGTTCTTAAAGTAAATTGTTGAGGGTTTAAAGTCCTTTGGATAGAGCAATACTCGATGTTCACTTTAGTTTTGCTGATTTTTGTTTAAAATAGACAATTAGAGTCGACTTGACTCCATACAAAGTTCGTGTCATCTTCGAACCCTGATTTCAGTAAATATTTCTGAATGCAGTCATTTACCAAACCATTAAAGTCTATAAACTTTAAAAGACTTACTTAAAATCTCATCTTAAAAGCATGCATTTAAATATTTTAAAGACATCACCACATTCTTATCGACAGCGTAGTAATTTTTCAATCCAAATTTCTTTGTCGTAAACAGAAAGAAAAACTCTTAATATGAGTCCTTAAATGCCAACATGCCATCGTAAAATATTCATGAATGTAATTAAAATTTTCACTTCATTTATTCTCGCATCTTATTTGAGAAAAGCTCCATGTGTGCTTTCCTTCTTTGTTACTCTTAACATGAAACCAGACTAACGTCACCTGAATTTCGAAAAGTTCGACATTAGTTCGACATTGATTTTGAAAGTTCGACATTTCGTTCGAATATTTTTTGTTTATAAATTTTATTTTGAAGATTTCATCATTTTAGCTATTTATGCAACCAAATTTCATAGTCTATTACAATTATCTATGATGTTTAAATGATTTAATAAGCTCAGTAATTGCTAAAACATAGAATTCAGTGAGATTTCATTCAAAATTTTTTTTAAAAATATTTTCACCAAATTTTTGTTTACACTTTTGTTTATGTCTAGAAATTTTAATTTTACTTAAAATTATCTACAAAATCAACATCTTATGACTGATTAGAAGTTGTACAAGCATAAGAATGTTAAGTTTTGTGTAAATAAGAAGCTAAAAGTATGATTTTCACAAAAAAATTCATTTTTGTAACGGTCAATGAAATTTTTGAAATTTTCTTCTAACGGACTTTTTTAAGGTGACGCTAGTCTGCATGAAACGTTTATAAAACATTCAAGATCGTTTGGTATTCAGGAAAATAAGAAGGAGTAAGATTGATGGTTGAAACTTTTTAACTTCCAGGTTTGTTGAAGATTAATTGCACGTTAAAGACATTTATTGGATATTTGACCTTGGAAAATGGAAGAAAAGCGTTCAATATGTTGATTTAACTGTCGAAAATTGAGAATTGATAATAATTGACATTTTTGTGAATTAGGCTCAACATCCAGTAACAATATTAATTAGAATTACTCTGATTATAATGTATTCTCTGTTTCTAAGTTGATTCAATTGATTGTCCCTCTCGAGACAAGTTTGCTTTTACTGCTTAAATATTCATATTAAAGTTGTTTATGTATCAAAATCTGTTGAGAATATATCAACGGTCATTTTGTATTTGAATTATAAAAGCAACTACAATTAGTTGATTTCCCCTTTTAGTTGTTTTTCCCCTCTATGTAAAGTTTAGTTTCAACTATAACTCGTAAGAAAGAACATCGTCTCCTTATTAAATTAACATTAAGTAACTTTTAATTACATTACAATAGTGCAGTTTATTTAAACCAACAAAATCTAACACTTACTCAGCACCGCAACATCATTCAAAAAATTGGAGTCATGATTCAATTCCCAGACAGTTCAAAATAATCCTAAAACACCAAAAAAAAAAATTCATAACAAAGCCACAAACTTTCCTCATCAGAATTTCAATCAACGTTCCAATCCACAAATCAACAGTTGTGTAACAGCTGGATGTGAGTGCTGAAGTTGAGTAATTGATTACATGTCAATACTCAATTGAAAAAAAGTGGCAGATACAGAACAAAAGATTAAAGGTCATAAAAGGAAATCAATTTTCGCACAAGAGATAGAAAGAAAAAAAAAAGAAAAGAACACAATTCAAGTCGCTTCGTCGTGGAAGCCAAAAGCAGAAAGTTTTTTATTATTATTATTTTCATTTCATATCATCAACTCAATTCAAGTGTCTGTTGTTAAAGAGCAAGAAGAAAAATATTTGTTGTTGTTTTTTTGAGTGAAGAAAGTTTCGTAAATGTATAATGTGAGGAAGGCAGATAATGCCACATAAAAATTCATTTTGTCTCACTCCATAAAAAAGCAATTAAGAGAGAAATTCCAACTTTCTTTCACACATCCACATGTTTATGTTCTTTTTTTAATTTTCCTGATTTTTCTTTTACATTCTACTTATAGGAACTCGCGATATCATCAACAGAGAAGAGGAACTGGCGGGGAATATGCATTGCATTGCTCGTAATTTCTGCCGTCTTATCAATTATCGTCTTTTCAATATTTTTACTGTCACCAGGTAGGTGATAAAAGTCGCGAGAAGAAGTGAGAATGTTAGGGATTATTCATAAATGACGTCACGCAAAAACGAGACTTTTAGACCCCTCTGTAAATTCTTTTGTATGGAAGTGTCACCCAGCAACAGACTCCATACCCTTTAATAATTGGACGTCATTTATGATCGACCTTTTATTGCTATCATTTTCTTTCATAGCACTCGCGGGGGGTTTCTCTTTAATATCATTCACAACTCTTTTTTTATTGATTGTAAAATTTGCATTTCTATTTCATCCTTTACATCCATCGTTCTGACATGAAACTCTTTCGTCGGCTGCGATGCGATGAAATCCCTTTTGGCATGAAAAATGACATCAGAAATCGAGGACACAAGAATTTATGGAAGGCGTCTTCTCTTATCAGATATTTACAATGACTCGCTTAAATGGAAGTCGTTCAATGGCTCATGGATAAATGGTAAGTAAATGTCAACCGTTTGCCTACAAGATGATGGTGTCATCTAGATTGTGCAGTGTTAATATAAACAACCGAAAAATAAGAACGATCTTGATGCTATAATAAATTTATCTAGGCATAATAATGAGCACCATTAACAACTATTTCCTTACATAGACTTTTCTCATTTCCATCACTTTCTTCTCGTTTCCTTTTTCCCCTTTTCATCTTATCGTGATTGCCGTTCGCTTGTCGTAATCATCATCAACATGGCCATTATTATCATATTCGCCATCCTATCGGATTAAAAATTATCGTCCATTACGGCAGACAAAGAATTTATCTTTCGAAATCTTGAAAATGGAATATCATTATTTAATGCTGAGACATTAGAGACAAAATTGTTAATGGATAATTCGTCATTTGTAAGTCATAAGATTTTTATCTGAAAAAATTCAAACATCCAGGGGGTGTCAGTCGATTTTAAAATCAGGAATTTATTTATTTTTAAAAAAAACCTAGTGGAATTGTCTGTTAAAAAGGAGTTGGTTGGGTCCATTAAATCCATCTTCAACTTTAACCAAATCCCTGTAGCTGGTTTCTCTTTATACCTCTACCCTGATACCCCCTAGGGTAGAAATATACGGATAGGGGTATACCCTAAAGTAGGGGTATACCGTGAAACTAGTCCCTGGATAAATGACCTGATTCTTCAAAAAAATCTATTGGCACATCCTGGATTTGAATATATTATTAAGCATTTATATTCATTTGCATGTTTATCATTTCTGCCTCATCTTTATTTGACAAGAGAGATATAAAATATGAAGAAATGAGCGTTTGAAAATGTAGGAGTTTTTGCTTCCTTTAAATACGCACATAAATATTGTAAATTAACGAAAAAGAGCAAATTGAGTGATTTAATGTACAAGAAATAAAATAAGAAGCGCATTTCATGGAAGAAATTATTAATTGTCGACAATAAATTTTAATACTTTGATTACTCGCTTACAATTAGGTTCACAAAGGATGAAAGATTAATCGTAACGTGGTGATTTTATGTGGGTTGTTCAAATTAGCAACGATTTTTCACTTGAGGATTATTAAGTCATCAATCATTTTAAGTAACAGATAGATTTGGGTCTGGAATATTAGAGAGACCAAAGGGATCATCATTCATAAATGATGTCTGTCAAAATATTAGACTCTTAGACATTCTCCCTTCTGATTTACTTTATTGACGTGGGTCTATTTACCACGTGATGGAATGCCTGAATCTAATTCTATCTCTCGATACCTTAATGTGATTGCAATCAGGGTTAAAGCCATGTCAAGGGTACATCCTTCCTCAAAAAATTCTGGATATAACCCTGGATGCACCACATCTTCCTAATTAGTAGACGTCATAAGTAAAAATCCGAAAGAGCCAATTAAATATTCGTTCATTTTCCGTTTAACCCTTCAATTAAGGAACATCAAAGTCAGATAACAATTACGGTTTTGCGGAAACACAAGTTAATACCACAAAGCTTTCTGTTAGTTTTATCGATAATAGTGTAGTCAAAACTTTACAATATAATTATATGAATAGAAAATATTAGAGCAGAACGACAGAAGAGCTCATTAGAAAGCATTAAGCACGACATCATGGTATAATAAATTTTTCCCTTAGCTGTCAAAATGACATGTTAAGTGTTTCAATTATTACAAAATCCCGCTAAAAATGTTATCGCTAATGAACATCAAGTTTAATTATAATGGAAAAATTTTCTCTGCTCATATTTTCACACAAAAATGATAATCGTTGGTGGAGGCGAGAAAAAAAAGCAGGAAAAAGTTGTTCCTAACAAAACTTTTTTTTACATCCAAGGCATCGTCTCGCGAGGAAAATTTTAAAAATTCATTATTCTTTTCATTAAGCAAATCAACCGTTGAGCATTGTATTCAAGAGGAAAAAAGCTTTAAGTGAAGGCATTAACATTTAATTCTTATTCTAGAGCACATTAATTCAGCGGAAATTCTCAATTAGATGATGACTTTGAAAGAGATAAGGCATAAAAAGCACTAAATGATGATGATGCTGATGATCAAGTGCTTCCATTCTTTTCGCTATTAAAAATCATGATAGTGCGGTTAAATGTTCATTTACGAAAAAAATCTTTGTTGATGTTCAAAAGCTTGCATCATTAAATCTTCTCGTCTATGTTACAGGAAAAAGAGGTAGCTAATTAAATTAGCAATTTTTTGAGAGCTTTTGTTTGCTCTTCAACCTTTGCTGCATATCACTCTTTGTCAACGTCATCAACACGCTCATGTCGAGTACGGATTTTTTTGCTCTTTTACAGGATACATTCTGTGGCTATTTTAGATGAGAAATTTAGTTTAAATTTTGACCGTTATTTTTTAAATATTTTTGACCGTTATTTTTCAAATATTTTTTGAACACTATTTTTTAAATATTTTTTGACCGTTATTTTTCAAATACTATTTAAATCATTAGCATTAAACTATATAAGTTTCGGATATACTCCCTCAAAATTGGTTACAAGTCAAATCCTCATCAAATGGCCGCAGCATGAGACTAATTTTTTTGCTCCGTACACTGTTGACATTTGTTCTTAATTGTCAAGCTTTTCATAACTTGTTTACACTTTTTTTTCATGACAAAATTTATCCTCGTCCTTTTTTTTGTCTTTCTCTTTTGTGATATCCGCAGAGACGACTTAATGTAGATTGCTACAACATTTCACCAGATTTAAATTTTATACTTTTATACGAGTGTCAGCATGACAGCGACTCGAATGGCACAAAGTACTTTGTGTATGAGATATTTTCAACAAATATCAATTCACTCACACCAAATGGCAGCGACGAAGTAGAGCTGCAAAAAATATTATGGTCACCCGGTTCTTATGATAGAAGTAATTTAGCCATCAACGATAATATTGATAGCATAAGCACTAACAACAATAACAATAATATTCCTAGTAATAATAGACATAAAAAAGTTCTTCCAAATAGTAAAACGAAAGTGAAATTTGAAAAGAGCAAGCTGACACAGGCAATTGCATTCATACATGATTATGATATTTATTATAAGCCAAAAATACACAGCGATCTTGTGATTCGTGTGACGACAAATGGTAAGTTGTTAATAATATTTATGTTCAAACATTCATTTTACCTCACCCGCCCTTTCCTTCCTCTCTTGTCGTCATTGATTGAGTAATTTATGTTCATTTATCATATAAAATGTTTTTTGTCGTTTCTTCTTTTCGTTTTGACATTTTTATGGATCAGAATTTTAAAGAGTACTGCTGTTGGGATTGTTTTGTATGACAGTCTGGTTGTTTTTTATATTGTAGACAAAAATGGATCTGCATGTCATCAGGAGTGTTTTTGAATGATAAGAGAACAAGGCAAGCTTATAGCCAGAGAAAGGGATTGGGGAACAAATGGTTTTTGAGAAAAAAAATCTAAAAATAAAGATATTTTTTGAATGAAGAAAAATCCCTAAAATTTTTGCATGTAAAATATTTGAAAATACCCCCACCCCCTCGAAAAATTTCTGGAACAAGGGGTCGAAACATTTCATAGACTTAACTGCTGGGTTTCTATGAGCTATCTCTCGTTACTTAGTAAAAATATCTAAATTGTCTTGTAGATCGAACCATTAGTTGAAGGTCTAGTTAGGTTTAGGTTATTTCGAACATGTAGCTGATCAGAGTACTACCATGTTGCTGTGTTAATAGCAAATTTCCTTAAAGACGAAAGGGTGTCCTGACAACGCCGTGATGGCTATCAGACGGCATAAAATAAGATTTTCCATTCAGATAAGCTTACATTCTCCAACTTTAAGCATTCGTGTTACAGAAAACATAAAATTTCTCAAGTTTCCGTACAAAAACTTCAAACAAGATAAAATTTTAGATTTGTTTCCGAAATAAAAATGCGTTTCAGACATCCTCCTCAATTTGAGTAGCTTTTCTTCAATTTTTCATTTTTTCAATCATGACAACATCAAATGATGACAATGTTTATGCCAATAAAAAAGTTCCATTATTATAATTTTTTTTCTCCATCTCGTTCTGCTTGTTGAGCTTTTCAATTTTTCTTCTTCGTCTTTATCCTCGGTTGCTCAGAGTAATACAATATGCCATTTTTGAGTACAGAAAATAAGTCATTAAGAAATTTTATGTGTAATAAAAATAAGCGAAAGCTTAAATTTAAAAAGCGAGGGCTTTCCGAGAACATGCAGGCATAAAGAGGGCAAAGAAATTATGTTGTTAAGTTGAAGCTCTTGAAAGAAAGCAAAATGTCAGAAAATATTCCCTAAGGGGTGATTATTACAAAGGAGACCTTTTATTTTATTGATGCTTGTGTGCTCTTTGATGTATATTTTTCTTTTTGACAGTAATTTCAATTATAAGACACTCATATATCCACATTCTCTCGTTATAGGCAAGCAAGATTTTATTCTCAATGGCATCCAAGACTGGCTTTACGCAAACACTCCGGAACTGAACGGGGACACAATCGCCTTCTCGACAAATGGAAGTTATTTATCATTCCTTTCGTTTAATATAACAAACGTAGAAAAATATGAGTGAGTATGAAACGTGATCCACTCGTTTATTTTCATCATTATCATCTTCTGTTCAGCATCAAACATGCACAATGTCTATTCATAAAATTCCTTATTTTACATCACATGTATGAATGTGGTTCCATGTCAGGTTCATACTTTGCTCCTTTTTTAACGATTTATCAGAGAATAAAAGGATCTCAAAAATGATATATTCTGCAGAAAACAGCATGAAAACACGATAGCACGAGTTTAAATTATTTTTTTTTATCTCGTAGACTTCTTTTCTTTCTGTACTTTTGGGAAAACCCTCTGAATTTTATGCCTGGCTTTAATGTGTATGAGAATAAAAGAAAAGAGAAAGTTTTCATCCATCCCAGTGCAGCAATACGCCTACTATGATGCCAAAAATCTTTACCCTTAAAACCTCAAGTATTTGTGTGTTGATTTTCGAAATTTTCGAATTTGTAAATTTTGGCGGGAATTTTTTTTCGAAATTCTCACTTGGAAACTTAATTATTGAATTTCAAGCTTATTTTAAACCTTTGTTCAACTTTAAATGATTACGTTGAAGAAAAAAAAGTGAGCAAAGTGATTTAATCAATAAATTTTACAGTATTTTGTCTATTGAAGCCTATTTTGTCAATTTAATATTTCATTTAAAATTCAAATGAACCAAAAGTTTGTTATTTACATTTTTCGCAATAATCTGATTCATTCCTGCATAAAAGGATAATTGAAATTGAATTTAATGAATAACAATTTATTCATGCATAAATATTTATTTCGTAATTTTTACAGATACACATGGAATGGAAGAAATTCTCAATATCCCATGATCAAAAGCATTCGTTATCCACGGTATAGTACACCGAATCCAAATGTTACATGCTTTGTGGTTGATCTGAATGTGCTCAAGTACATAAATTTAATTTCATTAAATCTACCAGAGCATTTAGTTGGCGATTTTTACATTGGAAATATGTTTTGGATAAGCAACACAGAATTAACTATAACATATACTTCGAGGGATCAGACGCTGTCGAGTACACTGCTCTGTACAGCACCAAACTTTGATTGTACTGAAGTAAGTTGAACGTTTTGATAATTTTTATAATAAATGTGTATGGCGTCATAATATACTGTATGTCATTTTGCGCTACATGTACATCAGATGAAATTTAATGTAAGGATTAATTTTGATGCTGCGCCTAGAGAGTACGTAACTTTATACATCAAGCTTTCATGTAAATTGATACAAAAGATAATTTTATTCATTTTATGCAAATTTTTCTCTACGCATACCTAACTGCTAAATTGATATTGATATACACATATCAAGCCTCCATGGAGTTCAAAAAAAAAATTTGTACCAAGAAGCAAATTAAATTTTCTTGGTGGATTTATATAACATAGGAAGACACACGAATCTTTGAATGAATAATGAAACATGAGATGGGATTTCTAAAATATTTTAATTAAAAAAATATTGGAAGCTTTGTTGCTTTAAATAAATTCCTTGTTTCAATGAACTTTCATACACCAAAGGACTGATATCTTGACATTCTCTAAAGGAGAGCATACCCTCATTTTTCTGGATTTCCTCAATGGTATCATAAATCTTCTAATGTCGAACCTAGTGTATCTCAGGGGTCTAGGTTAACCTAGGGTATCATACCCTCCTTTATGTTAGCTTGGGGCAACCCTCATAATCTGTCTCACTTCTAGGTACCAGGCAAGTACCTGGGGTAGCCCTAGAAACCAGCTTCAGAAGATATATATTTATGGTATTCCTAAAAATACGTTAAAGGTCTCTTGTAGTATCCCTAGGATAAAACTCAATAGAATAGAGGAAGGGTGGTGTGGTCCTTGGAAATAAAATTCGATAAATAGACTCCATGACCCATAAATAGATCCCCCAGTATGCATGACAGCACCATAATTCGTAAAATGATCTCAAATTGAAGCAGAAAGCTACAATATCAATGATCTATGTATTTCTAATCTATAATTCAGATACAACGAGAAACAAACAATGAAATAGGAGTCGACATATCTCCAGAGAAACCAATTTATCTCGATGTGAATGAATTCGCTCATGCACTGTTATCGCCATCAATAAATAATTCGTCACAGCAATCATCAAACAACAATCGATTTTTGATTAAAATCTATCCAGTATTGGACGGCAAGTATGGCATGTTTCGTCAAATTGCATTGATTCCATTTGTAAATAAGAAGCCAATTGGAATAACGATTGGACGTAATGAAGTGACGGAGATACTCGGATGGGATGGAAAGAATCAAGCCATTTATTATATGAGTGCGCCTGAGGATCGTCCCGGTCAAAGACATTTATATAAGATAGTATTGGAATTTCAAGTACTCGATAGTACATCGAGTGACATAAATATTCGACCAAAAACTCCCGTATGTTTATCTTGTGATAATAGCATCGATACTTATGATATGAATAATACATACAATTTAAATAGCTTTATTCGTGAACACAATCATAATGAGAAAGATATATTTGTTCATGTGAATCACATGATTGGAAAGAATAAGCAACCGACTGAATCGGAGTTAATACCCAATAATTGCCTATTTAATCGCGTTCATATGAGTACGGAATTTTCCTATCATATACTCGAATGCTTAGGTCCCGATACGCCGAGCATTTATCTCGTAGATACCTTCTTAGCTAGGAAAATTTACATCATTAATAATGGTGCGGAATTATCACAAAATGTATTAGAATTGGCATTGCCTCAAGTGAAAACATTTAGTGTTGAGATACGTGATGGATTTCACGCTCAAGTTCGATTATTCTTACCGCCTATGGCGAAAGAAGACGAAGAAGTTTCCTTTCCACTAATTCTTCACATCGACTCAACTCCCGGCTCTCAATTAGTATCAGAAGAGTTTAAAGTTGATTGGGATCATTATCTGGCATCACAGAAATCCTTTATCGTTGCACAAATTGACGGCAGAGGAAGTGGCTTCCAAGGTGAAGCTTTTAAATCACAAATTAAAGGAAATGTTAGTGCGGTGGATGTTGAGGATCAGCTTACTGTGCTTACGTAAGTAAATTTATTATTATTGACAAGCCACAATTCTCTCCTGCTACCCCATCTCAATCACTATCCTATATCCCTATACATATTCGTAAAACTTTATTACTATTAACATTGTTATCGCCCCAATGCTCATCACCTCATAACGTTAATACCAAACCCAACATTTTCACCTCTTATTCTATGTTCATGCTTCATTTATTTCAATATTATTGCTATTATTATTATTGCCATTACAAAAATAGATATTTGCGAGATAATTTCAAAATTATCGATCCAACGAAAATTTGCGCATATGGCTGGGGCTATGGGGCTTATCTGACATCGATTCTCCTAACGAAGGATTCGAAAAGAACGTTCTTATGTTACATTGCTGTAGCGCCGATTGTTTCGTTTCAATATTATAGTAAGTATATGTATAAATCGCTATAGATAAACATTTATTTATTACAAATGTTCCTTCCTCCAGTTCTACCCTCTTGGTTGAATATATTTTCTTCTTTTTTGACGCGTTCCATGCAAGGGATGAATACTTTTTTTTGACTGGTTCTTTTGTTTAGTAAATTTAGGTTATTTTCAATTTTTAATAAAAATCCATGATTCAAGTATAATAAACAGTCCTGGATCTTATAATTACCAAAGTTTAAGTTGTTTAGGATAGAAAGATCAGTATTATGATGAACACAAAGCTTGTTTTGTGACTAAATTTTAGGACAATCCAAAATTGAGATTTGGAATGTTTGTAAACAAAGATTCTGGACTTTTTCTTTAAAAAAAATCTTTTTTAATCTACAAAATCAGCAGCAACTACGTTATCCTGCTGAGATTATACTCAAAAAATGCGCAAAAACTCAATAACACAATAACTGATCCATTTCTCTCTTATTACTCCTCATAGACTCATTCTTTACTGAGAAATATTTCGGGTATCAACGAATGATTGGCCATTCACTTCAGGAAGCCGATTTATCGCTGCATGCTGCAAACTTCCTATCGAAAAATTACCTTCTCATTCATGGTACGGCAGACACGTTGGTGCATCAACAACACACAATGCTTCTGACAAAATCACTCATACAAAAGGGAGTCATTTTTAGACATCAGGTGAGTTTCGGATTAGATCAAAAAATTTACCCACGAGTTCAGAGTGAACAAAAGTTAGGAAGGATAATGATTATGTTGTGGATGATGATGATATGCATGAGAAAAGAGATGAAACTTGATAATGCTTGTGATAATAATAGAATGTTCACTTCTGTATATGAGAATTTATTGTACATTTTCCTCTTTTCTTTCTTTCTACATCCGCATGCTTGACTGCTTTTCATCATGTCTTCATCGCACACCACACATCCCACACATTGAATTTATTATAAAATCTACATAAATTTTGATTCTACAACAACATGACATTTGGATAGGTATATACTGATGAAGACCACGAGCTGAAAGGAGTAATTTATCACGTTCATAAGACAATTGAATCATTCATGGATGATAATTTCGGCAGTTTAGATGCACGAGAAGTGTGGGAGGATCCAGTCTTTTACTTATTCAATAAAGAATAATATTAGGTTATGCATATGTGATGGCAATTTCTATACAATCATATCCATCGCAATTAATGATGATGAGATTGAAAAATGATGAACAGCACATCTGGAACAAATTGTGAAACATGAAAAACACCAAGTAATTAAAGGAGAATGTTAATCTCCAAGACGATAACAAAATTTAGGCATGGAAGAGAGAGAAAAAGTTGATATACAGAGCCAATTTTCTAATCTCAGTTCCTTTACAAAATAAACTTTAAAATCTTGTTGATATTTAAAAAATGCTCATCGAAATAATCTTATCTTGATGAAATATTCAATTATTTCCTTTGAAGCACATAATTAAGTAAGATACATAATTTATGGTACGTTGATCAGACAAATTCCATTATTTATTAAGGACTTCTTCAGATATATCTTAAGAAAATGTTCAAGTAGTAAGAGATTTTTTCGGAAAAATAAAAGGATTATATTTAGTCATGCTTGAGAGATTTAGAAAGTTTATGAGATTGTTGAATTTTTAATGAAAAAAAGCTTTAAATAGAAATTTTTAAGAATTTTCAAATTTTATGAAATCGTTGATATTGAAAAGTTGAATTATTGACTTTTTTTAGGATAGAATTTTTTATCGAGGAAAGGAACAGATTGACGTACTAATAAAGATTAAATCAGATTAGATTCTATAAAGATAGAATTTTTATGAAAAGCCGTTAACATTTTTTGAATTTATATGGCGTGAAGTTAGCTGCAAATGAGCATTTTTTGAAATTTGGATGACGGTTGAAAGTTTCGAAAGGGAGAAAAGTGGAAATTCTAGCTGTTCTAGGGTTCATTGATAATATCAGTTAAGGTTATTTAGTTAGACCTCAACATTTAAGCATTGTCCTTCAATTTTCAATGGAACACGAACCACGATATAACTGTCTGAAGCTTACAAAAGGATATTTTCTTTATCGTTGTGTTGGTGCTGCAATAATATTTTCTTTATCACAATGCCACCATACCACTGGAGCTTTGCAATAGCCTTAAAAAATAAATCAAAATCGATAAAGTATCAATTTCCATAATAACAATTCGATGATCTATCACTTCCAAGTCGTCCCACCTTCCACAGAATTACAACCATTCAAATTAATTTTCATGTCTATAAATAAACACCAAATGAAACAATTTTTCATGACTAATTTGATTCAACCGCAAAAAAGAGACATGCAAAAAGGTAACACCTAAAGAAAAGAAATTGAGACAAAAGACTCGAGAGATTTGCATGGGATTTTGTGGTCACTAACTTTTTACAAAGTTTCTCACATTCCGTCGTCCATTAAGAAGCTTTTCAGATTTTCCTCAATTTATCATTTGCAATGCGACCTGTCTCCACATCTCCACCTCCCAAGAAAATGTTTCTGCTTCTTACATTAAAGCGGAAAATTGCCCCTTTTTATTACCTTTTTCTCTCTCGTTCTACGCTTCATTGTGTATAAAATTGAAAAGAGCTTTTGAAAAAAAAAAATCTTTTAAAGAAGAAACTTTTGACACGGATAATTAGTATTACAATCGTCTGTATCTCTACCGACTAGATTGAGAATTTGAAGCAAAAAAAAAAAGTTTATCAAAAAAATTTTTATTCCTTTTCTCTTTATCCCTCTTTTACTTCTTATTCAAGTTCGTGCTACAACTTATATTGCATAACTTTAAGTAAAACTTTTTAAATTAAAAAGTAAGGAATGTAAATATGTGAGCAACGAGACGGAGGAAGTTGATGACGAAGAAATCATCAACTTTTCAATTGAACGCACATTAAAGTAGTTCATTTGGAACTTCAATTGAATTAAACTTCTTTCTCTCTTTCTCTTCTCGTTTTGGAAAATGTGAAATAAATAATAAAAGTAAGTTACAAAGAAGATGTTGTGTTTGCTGGGTGGGTTCCTTTTTGAGGTGCTTTTTTCAAATTTTTGAGGTAGATTTAAATGAAAATTTTCTCAGAACTTGAAAAAGGTATATCCAGTATTGAAATTCTAATCTGAATTTTCCGAAATGTGTCGACCTTGATCTTGAGAATCAAACAAGACGAGACATCGAGCATACATAGTCGTGTCTAATGAGAGGTAACTGATTTTTAAATGCGGGATAATCCCGAGCGACACAAATGACAAAATCGCCATATGGAAGTCATTAAGGTTCCATCAGGGATACATTTATTAACACCAGATGGATTCCGCGCCGCCTCCACCTCCGTATGGAATCCATATGCAAGTCATATGGAGGTGGATGCGGCGCGGAATCCATATGACTTCCATATGGATTCCATACGGAGGTGGAGGCGGCGCGGAATCCATCTGGTGTTAATAAATGTATCCCTGATGGAACCTTAATGGCTTCCATATGGCGATTTTGTCATTTGTGTCGCTCGGGAATTTATGTTTAAATATGATTTGTTTACATTTTTAACACTCTTTGTTTTAATTTTGGTTTATATTTTATAATAATTAGCTGGTAATCAAGTATAATAAAGCCTGCTACCTTCAATTTACTGTAAAATATCGACCTAAATTATTAAAAATCTGCAAAATTTCAAATTCGATATTTTTTAATTAAAAAAATGGTTATAAACAAAAAGTGCGGGAAAAAATTTAAATTTCTGAAAAATAACGGTTTTTTCTTGTCTAATTTCTTATTGAAGTCTAAACTCTAAATGAAAATAAAGCAGAAATTAAAACTCACAAAAACTCACCCAAGAACACAAAAATAAAAATCGATAACAATGATGATGACATAAAAGCTTTAAAATGAAAATAGATAAAAGGAATTTATTCTTTCCATTTTTACAAGCCATTCTCTAGATACATAAATACATATATTTATAATGGGATGTGACAATTCAGTGGTTATTAAATGTTGAACACAAAAAAAAATTGTCAAGTGAAAAAAAATGTTGGATGTTAAAAAAGAATTCATTCATTGTGATGTTGTGAGTGATCTATAACAATGTGATGTGGCATAAAAAAGAACTTTTTATCTGTTATTGTTGTAGCGAGAAAAGAGAAGAAACAAGAAGATGAAAAATAAGCAAAATGTGAACAAGCCAAATGATGCTAATGATAAAAGTGTTGAGAAACAAGTTGACAAGTTTTAATAAAGATGAAATGGATGAGGAGCATTTTCTGTTAGTTTATTTCAGTTTTAGGTAACGAATGAATTATTAACGGTTATTAAATATTTGAAATTTCTGATGTGTAAAATTTTACACATCATTACACATGAAATTATAACAGTTTTTAAAAATTTGAATTTTCTGATATGTAAATTTTACACATGAAAAGCTTGATTTTATTTCTGATGTGTAAAATATGTAATTCGTATGTAAAGTTTTAACGGTTTTAACAATTTTGAAATTTTTGATATGTAACTTTACATATGATTTTACATAACGAGACTTCCGAAAAAAGTATAGCCAAACAGTCAGAACAACTTACAAACTAGATTTTTCTCCATAAAAGTGGCATAATAAAAATGAGACTCATCAAATGACATCGACGAAAATTCCGTAGCTTTTATAGTAAGTGCGTAAAATAGCATTTTATACCATAAATGGGAAAAATTGATGTTATTATTTTTTTGGCAAAAGAGATAAGTAACAAATGAACTCATCAGTGTACCCAAAAAATGAGAATTTGCTTTGCATGTAAAATTTCGAGAGGGTAGCAGTGAATGTCATCGATGATTCTATTTCATGCACTTAATAGCGTGTGGTTAAAGTATTTTCAGAGCCCAAAATAACATTGGCATAGCAACGACGAGCATCAAAGTTAATTAAATGCCATTCGTTGCTCGTCTACGTGAAAACATTTTAATCCATTCGTTCATATTTATTTTCTGTCTACATCACTTCATGAAGTCTTTCTATCAACTTTTACGCTTTACCACACTCATTCAATTTATCATCGAACCAAGGTTAACGTATCAGATTTCTTGTAATATTTCTCGCCTCTCCATCTCCGCATTTTCGGATAGATGAGTTCGCAATGATGGAAAAAATTATCACGAATGGAAAGAAAATTGATGAAAAGAAGGAAAAATTGGCAATGATTTAGTTAATGTTATCGGCTTCTTTACTTTTTCATCGATCCATTATGGTGAATGTATAAATAAATTGTTGAATGAATAAATAAAAAAATAATAATGTTGAATTTAAGTTAGATAGCATAAATAAATTATAAAAATTGAATTATCAGAAATGAAAGAAAGTTTTTCTCTCTTAAAATTTTTTAAGGGGGTTGTTCATAAATGACAACATGCAAAAAACGAGATTTTAAGACCCCCCTCTGTAAATTTTCATACAAAAAATTTTCTTTTCTATGGAAGTGTCACATAGCGACATACCCACCTAAACATTGGATGTCATTTATAAACGACCCCTATGACGAAGGAAATGTGAATTAGTTGAAGAAGAAATTTTGATTTCCGTTTAATTAATTTTCTGCTACTTCATGTTTGAATAGTTCTATGACTTGGCAAATTAGCATAAACAGAGAAGTAGTATAGTCAGCAGATAAAGGATGGTTACAAAAATTTTAAAAAAAATATTTGCTTATTTAGATCGTTTTCTGGACCCCATCAATCCATTGACTATCAACTTAAAAGAAGGGAGGTCCAAGACCACCTGAAGATTGAAATTCTTATGGGAAAATATAAAAAAATTGAAAATATATGAGAAAAAATCCACCCCCTCCCTTGAGGTCGTTGAACCCCTCTAACGAAAAATATCTGCCTACTCACCTGACCTGAAGTATACACTCCTCAAAAAACGCAACATAATACGAGAATCGAATGAATAAATTGGGAGTGGAAGAAGGTGAATTTTTTACGACATTCAAAATTGACATTTAGAGGCTTTTAGAAAAGGAACGGAAGCTTCAAACCTTCGTCGCGAATTATAAATTATAATCCAAATTTATGAACTTTTTCGTCGTTAATTCTTAATGCTTGCATTTTACATTTATGTCTCAGATTGTCACAATACAAATCATTCACAGCTTGCCATTTAATTGACATGCTCTGTGGTTTCAATAATTAATTTTGATACAAGATCTCGTTCTGCTTTTAATGAAACCTCCCAAAAAATTTTAAAGTCGTCATCCTTCCTTGTCAACTAGTAATTAAATAAGAAATCTGAGACATGAGCACTCAAATGACCAAAAGGATTTTTTGGGTTATTTCCCCATAAACCGCAATTGATCTCTTGCAAGACAAAACCCATTAGGGGTCGTTCACTTATTACGTTACGCAAAAAAACGAAATTTTAGACCCCCCCCTCCCCCCTTGTTACAAATTTTCCAAGAAAATTTTTTTTCTTTATTTGGCCTGTTACAAAATCTCAGACCCCCCCTCCCCCCTAAAAAGCGAACGTAATAAGTGAACGACCCCTTACTATGTTGTTAAAGATGTTTTATGGTATGAGAATGAAGATTTTCTGACTTTTGTCCACAAAGTTCAATTTGAAAGCTTTAATTGTCGAAGGAATATTTCGAAGTGCTTATGAGGGAATTGACATGATGAATATGTGAGTAAGAAGAAGTTTATAATTTAGATTGGGGGTTTGTGGTGTCAGAACAGAATGAAATGAAGAGCATTAAGCTGTAGGCGAATTTGCCAGTTCGGAAGTAATACTTCTGTGATTGAGTTAGACAGCACTAATCATCTCTTTTTTGAGGACGTGAGTTCAATTTCCACTGGGGAAGGATGTCTAAACGACATTACAAAAATAGTTATATCCTTCAAAAAAAAAATTCAATATTGAGAATATATCAACGGTCATTTTATATTTGAATTGTATTAGCAAATACAATTAGTTGATTTACCCTTGTCATAGTTGTTGTCCCCTTTCTATGTATTATTTAGTATTCATTGTAACTCGTAAGAAAGAACATCGTCTCTTATTAAATAAACATTAAGTCACTTATTTATAATGACATTGTGAGTGCTGATTATTCATCTCAACATTCAATAACAACAAATCCTCATCTCAAGGTCAGATCCAATAAAACCAAGTCATCAGATCACAAACAGATCTAAATATAGCACAGAATAATTTCCATAAAATTCTATTTTTGTTCCTTTATATCATTGTTTTGATTGCAATATGTTACATTAGATTATGCTCTAAGGATGGATTAAATGGACATATAGAATCACATAAAGATGTTGTCTATTGATGGAATTGAATGTAATAACAGTAGTGACTTTATTAAATGCCACAAAAGAAGTGAAAGCTCATAAATAAGAGGATTATGAGTAGATTATAGGGTCGATTGATGAAAATGCGCTTTCAACAACTTCTGAGCTTACTTTTCATGGCTTACGAGAATAAAGGAAAAGCTCATTTCGTGTTAATTATATGGAGCTAACATGAAAGTAAAATATGTGTATGAATATCAGTGTTAAAGGATGTTTTCTTTCCCCACACAACTCAAATTTATACATTTTCGTGCTACCATAAAAATATCATAAATAAAAAGGAATTTGTTCACTAAAAATAAGAAAAACTTTTTCCTTTTTTTTGTTAAAGAATTTTCTTCATTTCTCGTAAGTGTTTATTAGGCATTCACACATATTTCAGAGGCCGTACACAAGAATGTACGAAAAAAAGGCAAAATTTTTTCTTTCTTCTTTTTTTGTTATGCAAAAATGCCAAAATTGGATTTCGCATTTCACTGGGTTGACAGCCAGTGAATGGTGAAATTTGTGAAATGGCTATTGATGTCACCAATCATAAACCAATTTCAATCCCATTTCCTTTCTTCTTCCTGGCTGTCAGGCACATTTTCAATCACATATGATTTTCATTTCAATTCTGCTGTTTATATTTGATCAGCAAATAGCAGGGCTTTAGTGTCGAGAGATTTTGTTCCTACTTATGCTAGTTCATCGATTTTCTCTCTCTAATACATATAATCATGGAAGGATTTGGATCTTATTTTTATGGCATTCAAATGATGCTCTACTTTCTGGGTATTGTGTTAAGCAAATGCATGAGCAAATGGATTTGAATTTCCATTTCCCTTAAAGCACAGCTTCAATGTAGATGAAGTCAGTGATGTAGCCAGGGGGTCTAACCTCTCAAGGGGGAGGTGTTGTTCTATTTTTTAATACATTTTCAATGTTCAGGATTCAAATCTCTATGGGAGTTCGGCCCTCCTTACTACACCCCTAGCAGAATTCCTGAAAACTTATTTCAGAACAAAAACTTCAGAAATTAATTGAAAATTTTCTACTTTAAAGCAAATACAGTCGATGAAATTAAAAAAGTACATATGCTGATGCTCACAAGGTTGGTCAACTTTAAACATTGAATGTCCTTGACCGTAAGCTGTGACTTTTAAGTATATAAATCTAGTGTTTCTCAAACTTTTTCAACTCGCGGCACACTATCAGCTATTTTAAGGACTTTGAGATGCACCTAAGTCCAAAAAAGCTACGGTTCTATCTTCAATTTTGTTTATATAGTACTTTATGTCTAGTGTACCGCGATACACAGTTTGTGAACCACTGATAAATCAGAATTTTCATGAATAATTTTTTCTACCAGAATTCAAAGCAAACGCATATTTTTTCCGGGTGGCACAAGGTGTCGAGGAGGCTATAATCCGGTCCCAGGCAAGCATCGTGCATAATCTATACAGTATCTTTATAGCCCTCTTCAAAATTTCAGTACACACCTCAACAGTTATTGTTAACCCTCAAAAGTTTATGGAACTATAAGTCTAATAAAAATTCACCCATAAACATAGCTTCATGTTCATTTAATGTCAATAGTGAAATTCACAGCATGTAAAAGTCAAATTTTCTGACGACTTTTTGAAATCAATGTTGACTAACCTTGCATGAAATGAACGACAAAAAAGTGATTATTCAAAAGTTAATTAGCATGAAATTAAATTTTCACGAACTTAATAAATCAAAGAGAATTAAAAATTTATTTAATTATGAAATAAAAAAAATATTTTGAACTGTAAATATTGTTTTTTATCTTTTAACAGAAACGAGACATAATGAAGTCATGTGAATTGATATGAGTCAATAAATAATTTTAGCTGTAATAATTGTTTTAAGATGAAATAAAAAAAATCGATTTAAAAAATATATAAAATTAAATTTTCCATTTATTGAACATTTTCAGCTGTTCAAATATTTGCGCACTTCCACATAAAAAATCCAAACATTTTAAATGCAAATATTTGCGGAAATTTCCAATCAACAGATAACACCAGGAACATTTTATGAGCTCCATTAAATTTCATCACTTGGTAATGAAAACATGCAAATGTTTAGAAAATCAACTGAAGGAATCACAACGGATGTGAATTTTCAATTTTCCAATAGTCTATTGCAGACATCATTCAATCAGTATGTCTTTTTAAATCTCTTTCGTTTCGTTCATGCTTTTCAATTTAAAACTTGCAATGAGGATTCATTCTTTTTCAAAGTTGTCTATTATTATGTATGAGGGATAAACAGTGCATTAGAAGAGTTTTTCGGATCTACATGATGTGTACCAACAGAGTAGAAATTATTCTGTAGATTATGAGCTTGAGATGTTGTGACTTAGTGGACATGTAGTTCGGTGTTTGAAAATTATAAAGCTGATCCTGTTGGAATTATAGATAAATCACAGTAGTGCAAGGGAAACAGAAAACAGTGTAACTTATATGTAGCATTTGACCTTGCAGTCAAATAATCCTCCATAGCACGGTAGCAGGAGCATGCAACCGGAAATCGTAGGACGTGGGTTCGAGTCCCAATTGGATTTTTTCTCTATTAATTTGTCATCTATAAGCTTGTTTCCTTAATTCTAGATGATTGAATAGACCCAGCTACTATCCTGAGTCCGAGACTCGTTAGGACAAATTGACATCCAGACAAGGAAGGGGGAAGGGGGTCTAAAAATTATATTTGTCTGCGTCACGTAATAAGTAAACTGCTTTTTTCAAAATACGAACTAAAAGGATGCAATTCATTTAATGTCACAGTCTTTTAGTCTATATATCAAATTTTATTACAGCAATCAGTTGGTTCTGCCTGAAAATGTCATTTTGTGTTTAATATCTTCATTAAATCATTCCGAATTTGCCATTCATGAAATAAATCATTCAAATTCATTTCAATACAATTTCATTTAGTTAAGTGACATTGATATTATTCTCATTCGAGAGAAAAAGGTCCTTATCCCGAGTGGCACGCTACGGTAGATTGCACTTTTTGTCGTCAACTCGGACAAAAAACTACGGTCACGACACCATCAGAGCACCCCACGTCTTTTTGGCGTTTTGCCATTATAACGTCGACGTAGCGGTGCCCTAATGACAACGTTGTGTCGCTCGGGTATCTGCTCTCTAAATTATATTTGCTGTACGTAGGTATGCTCTTTTATGCATGTTCATGATGTAAAGAAGAAAAAAAGTACATTCCTTGTGAATTGTACAGCGCTAAAAGGTAAAGATGAAGATGAAGATGGAAGAAAATGGAAGCACGACATAGCCAGAACAGAAATGAAAATTATTGCATTACTAGATGAAAATAAATAAGACGAAGGAAGCACATGTGAAGCTCTAGAAGTTGAAAGTATGAAAAATCGATAAAGAAAGGTCAGAAAATGTGTAAAGTAAGCGTGTAAGAAGGATAGAAGGAAATGAGAAAATATGTGAATAAAATAATCTCAAATTTTTTGGGTAAACCTAAAAAAATCAGTGAAAATATTGTCATTTTTCCATCTGACTTCACAGCTCAACGGACATATGATTTGATTCTATAATAAAAATCTAGAATAATGCTACCCAATTTCATTCCATATCATTGACTCTATTATAAATTAATATTTCATCACTTTCTACACAATGCAATGGCACTGAACGGTTTTCTCACATTTCTCACATGGCGTCAGTGCCAAGTTTTTTTTGTTATACTATCCAATTAAAAATGCAACAGATGAAAAGTGAGACAAAAACTTTTGTGCATTTTAAGAGGAGGAAAACCTTTCAGTTTATCCAGCTTAAACATATTAAATTTTTTAATGCATTTACCCTTTCAACAGCATCAGCTGTGACGCTCATGTTTCATTCAGCAAGAAGTCAACAAAACATAAAATTTTAATTACAAAATTACTCTGCTTTAGAGTTCAGGATGAGGCGATAAATAGAATTATGTCAAGTTGCTGTAACTTTTACCAGAGCTTTTGAGTGTTAAAGAAGCTTTTATAAAAAAAGTTCAAATTTTCAAATCTTTGTTTACAAATGTTTTTGGAATATTTAGTCGTTTGGCTGGTTTTCCTTTGTAATATTATTGATCTTTCTATGGCTTATGATCCAAAGTTTCACATTAAATTAGATTTAAGAAGATAAAACTGACAAAACTTACTTAAATTTTGATTTTTCGTAAATTTTTTGTAGCGGTCATCATGTACTAAAAAAGAATATTTTCATATTTTGTACTAAAATAAAGCATGGACAAATACGTAAGTTACTTCCTGTTTTTGAATGAGATCCAAAATAACAACCAATATTCCTCCTTATTTTAGTACATGCTGATTGTTTTAATAGACAAAAGTGCTGATATGACTCATGAAGGAACATTCCATCGAGAATAGAAGTCCAACTTACCCATCTACTTCCATGAGGGTATCGACAGTGTACTCATTATACACTTTGGAAGATCCAGTACCATAGCATTTAAAAAATTCAATTGACCCACCCTGGCATTAAAGTAAGTTCATCCTTTTTTCCGTTGATGTAATTTAATACGGACGAAAGAAGGCATAAGAGAATTTTCTCTCCTTTGCGGCTTTACGTACTGAGTCCGCTAACAAGCACTCGATAAAATTAAATGCTAAAACCGCAACATCATGAAGCCTAACAAGCCAGCTGCGTGAACATGATAGATGGAGTAGGAGGGAAAAGGGAAGAAAAGATGAAGATAATGTTATTCATGGGATATATTTATGGAATGAATAAAAGAGAAGTAGCTAACCATCAAAGTCTATAATTTATCATCATTCTAGCACTAAAATTCACAAGCTAAACAATTTTTTTCATCGCTGTTCATAGACATCATACAATGATGTGCTGATCTCAGATTTCACTGTAGCATATAGGTACGAAAAACAGCAAATATCTGATGCTCGAATTATTGATGATTTCCTTATTGTGTACAGAACAGCACTTCATCTTCACATCATCACATATGCAAGTCATGATTCAGTCGTGAGGAATAGCATCACATGAACCGCATTTGTTGAGTAACAAAAAAATAGACACAGGGTTGGTGGAAGGGATTTTTAGTCAGGAAGGCTTTAAAATTATGTTAGTTTTAGGAGAGAGACTGGGTTGTGTAAGGATACTAATAAATCCTAGAATACTAATAAGTTTTGCGTCTGAAAATTTCTTATTGTGATGGACGTCATTTGTGAAGAACCCCTAACGGCCCTGTCTCTAGAATTTCACAAACCACATATCAACCCTGATGGGATAAAAAGAGTAAAAATAAAATTGCCAAATATCATTCAGATCATGTTGGATGCGATGATAAAATTACAGTTCCTGAGGGAGGAATATATGGTGAGAATACCAAAAAAGCAAAAAAGCTTAAAAATTGCCATCGAATGCAAAAAAAGAAATCATTTTTATGGAAATTTATTACCACAAATCTTCTTTACCATCAATGAAATATTACGGGAAGTAGGAAAAAGTCAGGATTTTCATCTGTGATTAAAAGTTTTGCTGCTATTGACATTTAATTCGTTCGTCAATATCCGGAGATTGAAAATTGCTGTTGTCATCATCAACGAGATTGATTTTTCCCTTGCTGATTTTATTTTTATCTCATTTTCCCCTCCATCGGATCAGACATCAACAGCATGTTACACACATTCATATGAATATTATTTAAACTGTAATCATACGCTAGCTTGATCGCTCTGTTTCATGGTTGCTTTAATTCTCGACGATATATAAAAAAATGTAGAAAGTCCTCTTGTTATACATCGAGGGAATTAAGCGCATTTTCCCGCACAGATCAGTAAATAAATCCATAATTCAGAATGTAAAAATAAGTACCCACTTAATTTATTTCCCCAAATGAATTGAAAACATAGCATAAATGCTTGAAATATATAGTTGTAGCTGAAAAAAATTCCGGAAGCTATTTCAAAACATTTGTATGGTTTTAGTACAAATTAAATCTGTCACTTATACTTCACAAGTAATGACAGCAACATTTGTATGGTTCTACATACATTTACATTTCGAGAAAATAAAATTTATGAAAAAATGTACTTTTTTGCTGTTTTATGACTCAAAAAAATTTAATTATGCATTAATAAATCATAAAATATCATAAAACATCAAAAAAGTGTAAAAAAGAATCAAAAAAGTGTAAAAAAAAGTTGCCCGCGGAGAGGATCGAACCCACGACTTGAAGGGTTTTTTAATATAAGTATTCTTTTTAAGCGTCACGTTAAACTTTGACTAATCCAACGTCAGTGATTTTTTACACCAAAAACAGAAAAGTTAATTTAATTAAGTTTAGGTGAGGATTTTTAAAAAACTAAATACGTTGCGCACCCCTACGAAATAGCAGCTATTTAATGCAAAAAACCCGAAGTCTCTACGTGCTTCCCCTGCCGAGTTTTTGAGGCAGCCAGCCAGCGGGCCAGCCAGCGGGCCAGCGGGCCAGCCAAAGTGGACCTTTAAGCGCATTACTTTCTAAGGAAAATGCGCTAAAAATCGATCGAAATAAAAGGAAGAAAATTGACAAGTCTTGGCAGTGAAAACTTTCTTTTTGTTCTTGAAGATTCTTTTTATTTAGTTACTGAAATGTTGGACAATCTTTTTGATATGATGATGAAGACACAGTTTATGATGTCTTCTTCATTAATAATATGTTGTCATGAAAGTATCGGAGGTATTTTTGAAAGAGCTTAAAGACAAATTTTCTAAAAATCTTTGTTTACAAACATTTCAAATTGAAAATTTTAATTTATTCAGTAATTCAAGCAATATGCTCATCAGAATATTGATCTAGACTAGCTACTATGAACAGAACTTTTGACAGTTGAAGAAGCTTTTGAAAAAGCCCAAAATTCAAATTTTCGTATCTTTGTTTACAAATTATGAGCTTTTCAAATTTTGTTTTTCGTAAAATTTGGTCTATTGACAAGGATTTCTTTATCATATTATGAATAATCCTATAGTTTATGACCTAAAGTTTATTATTTCAATAGCCTAAAGAAGTTAAAGTAGACAGAAAGTAGCTAAAATTTGATTTTTGGAATTTCTGGTAGCAGCCATTTTGTACGAAAATAAGGACTACTAAAAGTCGCTATTTTGAATTTTGTTCTAAAATAAGGCGTAACGTATTTGTTCATAGTAGCTGGGAAAATGCCAAAATTCAACATTTTTCAATTTTTAATTTTTTTCCCTATGTACTAAAATATGAAATACTAAATTCAAATTTTGTACTAAAATAAAACGTAACGTATTTCGTGATTAAAGTCAATTAATTTGAAATATGATTGACCGTTAAATTTTTAAACTCTGCCATAAATCTTTGCTCTACTTGCTTTCCTGTGCAACTTAATTCCTTTTTATCATCGAAAGACGACGGAAATTTTGATTTACTTTTGTACATTTAAGAATTGCTCCAATAAAAGTCATAACAATTTATGTAGAACAAGTATTTCCAGCGATAAAAATGAGGTATTGAATGGGTTAACGCTTGCACGCAATATATGAAAATAATCGTCATGTACGAAATAGACGGAAAAGCTTTTTTCGGTGTGTGATTTATGATCAAGTCGTGGCACACATTTTTTGAGGAATTTTACTTTTTTCATGTATGTGTGCTGAACTTTTCAGCTCGTTTTTGGATGTGAAAAAAGAAAAATGAAAAATCACAACGAAAAATAAATTCAGCAACGATATGCTTCAATTCAATTTACCATGACGTACAATTTTGTTATTTAAATCATCCAATTTATCATTCAATATCGAAGCATTATTCAAATCTGGAAAAATTCTGCATTTACATGAAATGACTTTAGCGCTTCCTCGACATGACATGCAATGAAATATCTGATGAAATATTTAGGCTCAGTTGATCAGATCTTGTTAAAAATTAGTCCATAGATGTAAAAAATAGTTGAAAATTAAGATCCAATCAAGATCCAGTGGAATTTTAAATAAAAATTTAAGCCAAAACTCCAAAATAAGACCGACAGACATAATCCAAACCATAAAATCATAATCCATTTAAACTTCCTCAACAAAAAGCAACATTTTGTCCTTTAAAATTCTGATTGAACGCTTTCGATTTATTGTAAATAATAAACAAGGATGACGAGAGGAGGACACAGATGTTTATGAAAAAATATTGTGTAATAAAATTTTCTATCCATTCAACTATTCAATTCAATTTTTCCCATTTCCTGTTGGACGACATCACATAATGAATGGATTATGGCAATTTCTATGAGAAAAAGTTTTACTTAATGACTATTTTAATGAGAATAAAATAAAATTAAGTAATTTGTAATCATAAAAACTTCCTTTTTAATTAACTCATAACTAGAATGAGTCTTTTTTATTGTAATAACTTAATAATATTGAACATCTCTCGAACAACGATACAGCAGTGGTAACGGCGTACCCGAGGGGGGATTTCCAAAATTTTTGTATGAAGAAAATGGGGGGGGGGGAGATTTTCAGGTTTTTTCTCAAAAACCCTAGCAAATTGAAGAATTTTCCAGTGAAAGGGGGGACAAATCCTCCAATCCCCCCTCTGGCTACGCGCCTGAGCAGTGGTTTTCGAACTTTGTGCCTCGTCACACTTGGTTGAATTGCAGTACACTGGTAACGCGGTACACAGTTTGGACACCAAATCAAAATTAAACATTTCTACCACCCCCCCCTTGGTTACGTTCCTGTTACATACCAAATTTGAGCTTATGAAGTCAAAACAAATGAGTTGGACCCCATCTCCTCCCTAAACGTTTGGACGTCTTAAGTAAATAATTCGGGTTCACATTTTCACTAACGTGATCTCCACTTATTCATTTTAATAAAGATAAAATCGCTATCTCCTTATGTTACACAAAGGAAAATAAATGAAATAAGAAGAAAAATTGGACAGACCTTTTTCTGAAAAGAATTCTTGCGCTTATTTAATTTTCAATATGATGCCATAAGAGATTATTTTTAATTAAAAAGTCGACGGTGCAAGAAAAGTAAAAGAACAAAGAGAATTAATGTAAGAGGAAGACTGTAATATAAAGCAGAAGAATGTAAAGGTAGAGTTCTATAAGCAGATTTCTCGATGGTGATAATGATGATGAGGAATAATAATAAAAAAATTATTCATTGATGTTGTCACGAATGCGAGGAAGCAACGGAAGAAAATGAGGTGAAGGAGGAAAATTCATCTCACGTTCTTGACTAACACAGTCCGCATCTACTTCATTATTATTTTGTCATTCTTTCTTCTTATAAGATAATGAAAATATGCATTGTATAGCTTAATTATTTATAAATAATTAGTAAGCATAATTATTTTCCTCATCTGGGGTTGGTTACTCGGTATGCCCCAGTGCTTACCCTACCTTAGGGGTTACTTTAGTTCATACTTTAAGGGTACCATAGGGATATACCCCAGGGGTTAGCCTAGGGGTTGCAATAAGAGTATACCCTAAGGATAACATCAGAGATATACTCTATGATTACCTTAATTACCTTAATTACTTAATCGGAAGTAGAAGATCACACTTTTTGCTGTGAATTTTTTTCACATTCCATTGTCGCTTTTTGTTGGACGAATGAATTGTGCCATTTCAATGAATAATTGTATCATCGATCTCTTTCAAAGGATTCAACATTAATCACAATAAGGCTAAGGCAGTCAGCTCAAATAACAAATGATTGATTTTTTTTGTTTGCAATATTCTTCTTAAATTAATTGCTTCCAATCTGTTGATTTCATGCGTCTTTTGATGTTCAAAAAATCGTCTTTTACTTTTATTAAACTAAACCATAAATATTGACTAGATTGTTGATAGGGAGGAGTTGCCCATTTTTTATTTATTTTTGTTTATTTTCCCCGTGAACAGGCTTTATGCTTTGTTGTCAGAGGACTGAACTATATTTTTGTCTAAAATCTAAGATAAAGAATTTTTAAGAGAAGAAACCGAACTCACGTCCTCACAAAAAGACGGTTTCAGATATCCGGTCTATTAACTAACCACCCGTCCACAGAGATTTCACTCTCGCATTGGCAGATTCTCCTACATATGGCTCGATACCTAAGATTCTACTTTCCTCAAACACCACACCAAATGAATCCCAATTGCTGTTTTCTGGTCTATCAACATAAGCACGTACACTCAAGTACATAGAAATCTAAATTTAATGTGTTTGATGCTCAATTCTGCTAATTACACTAATTAATATAATGAGTACGAAAAAAATGAAATAAATGAAAATGAGTCTAAAATTAGCAAAATTTATTTCATGTGCTGTTGAAGCATTAAATACGCTTAATTAGTATCAGATTTCTGAAAAAATTTCATGCTTTCATGCTATTGTGAGTTAATTAAATGAAACTGAGCTTATTACATCGCATCAATAATTTCTCACAATTCTTTGAACTCTAAAAGTATGAAAATTAAGCATGCTGGAAGTAATCTCAATAAACCAATCAATGTTAAAGTTATTTAACACAACCATGACTGCTTACTTAAATATTCATTGAAGGATTCTACTGAATCTGATAGTAGATTTTAATTTAAAATTTCCAGGTATAAGGATTAACTTCTCTCTACTACGATACCTTAGTTGTTTGAATAAACTCTTGCTTATTTCAAATAGAGATGATTCCTATAGCAACTATGAACGTTGTGATAATATTTTTCCCAACAACTATGATGATGCAAAATATTTTTTAAAGATGCTGTTTCCCTTTAAAGAGCTTTGGATCAGGATAAAGTTGGGGGCACTCTGAATTTTAATGTTTGATGAATTGGATGCAGTTTTTTTCAATGTAAACCTTTAACAAACACTAGGTTTGACAGGATTGTATCTTAAATTGTCCCATTTTTGAGAATGAATCCATCTAGGGTAACCCCTGGGGTGAGCTATATCGAGCAATCGGCCCCTGAACTCCAAAAAACACAGAGTAACGGCAGTGTGGAAATAATGGACAATATTGCCCCCAGATGCCTTGAACCCTTGTTCTGTCCTGTGGTAAGTGCATATATAAGGAACTTTAGAATTTTTTCAAGGGGGGGGGGGGGTAATTTGGTGGATTAGGTCCCCAAATCCTGATAAAAAAATTTCTGAATAAGTCATAGATACTTTAGGTATCTTCAGTATATTGATGATAAGATTCATGTTTTCATAGTGTCAATGTCTTAAAGCCAGGATAAACTTTTCATTTTCTTTTCTTTGTTAGTAAGACGGGATCTAAACTTTGATCTTAATTTTGAATTTTTTTTCAAGTATTAAGAATTAAAATCATGGCATCGACCGACATCATAAATTCTTTATTTACACGATATTCAACTTAGCGAAAGTTCATCCATAAAATGAGAGAAAAATTGAAGTTATTTAAAATCAGAAAGTATTTCAAGCACTTGTTACATAAAATATACTAAGTCATGTCGAGGAAGAAGAAGCTCAAGACTGATGTAATTTGCTACCGTGAAAAAGTTTCCTAGATTATTTATTTAGTTATGCAAGTTGCAACGAGTTTGAATGTGATTAAGGATGAGATTGATTTTTAACTTAGTTGCAGTTTCAGCAAATGCCTTAAGACAAATCTTGTATATAGCAACTGACATTTGACTTTAATTGATGATGACTCAGGCATTTATCATTCAGTTCCTCAATATAAATGAGTTATATAATTAATTGTTGCTAGGATTAAATAATCCATAAGTGTCTCTGATCCTGCATAAGAAATTTCCATTAGTGAAATAATGTAAACGATTCACGTTCTGTTTATAAATTATAAATCAGATTTGTGGAATTATTATTAATGACTACGATATGTGTAAATTATTACTCTCACAGCTATATATGTAATTTCATAATCTTTAAATAATTTATGATAAATTCGTGAATGATTTTTAATAGAATTGTTTTAGGGGATTATTATTAGCAGAATTGGAAATCTCAGTAGGGATATAAAGTGATTGTTTGTTGGCTTGGGAGATTCCGAATGACATTGATTAAGTATAGAAGGAAAACAAGGAATCCTTGTGCGAAATTGAAACAAATTCTACTGGATGTTAACGAAATGTTGATTTACAGTACAGAGTTTCGTTCAGGAACTAGAAATTTCCTTAATTTTACCCGAGCAACGCAGTAAACAGCACTTGGATGTTATACAGAGTTAGGAATTTTGAATGGATAAGTTAAATGTTTATTTATCTAAGAGACAATGTTCTTTCTTACGAGTTACAATGAAAACCAAATAATACATAGAAAGCGGATAACAACTTTGACAAGGGGAAATCAACTAATTGTAATTGCTTATACAATTCAAATATAAAATGACCGTTGATATATTCTCAACAATAACTAATCATTTTTGATCTTTTAATTTGTTGAATTACAGTTAAATCTATTCCAAAGTTCATTCAAAAGATTCATTTGGAATTCCTTCCGAGAATAACAATCATTCAGTATATAAATCCTACTGGGAATCCCTCATCCTCTAAATTACCATCTCTGACTACCAAAAACTAAAACCAATGTAATTTTCAAATCAAAATTCCCATAACAACAGCTCTGCGGCAACAAACTAACCATAATAGAAGCATTAATTACATTCAATGCCATGATGCAATTTGAAACTTTCATTAGCAAATTAATTCACATCAAAATTTCATATTCAGCCTCCCACAAAAGTATATACACATATTTTCAATCCTTTTCATTCTCTGCATCTGAATTTAATGGGAAATTATGTATAAAACCGAATGTGCAATCATCCATGCTTCACAGTAACTCGAGCATCATGATAATAAATTTTTATGCTAAATTTGTAGCACAAAAGGGTGGGGAGGCGTGGAAGATGAAAAGCTTTTAATAATGTGAATTGGAATTTGAGATGAAAATTGGATGGAAATAAAAATTTATGAAATTTTTATGAAATGAGTCTGAAGAAGAGAATCGAAAGCACAGAGAGAACGAACTTCTCTCGTAAGCGATAATGTTTTTTTTAAAACTTTATCTCATTGTGGCAATAACACTCATGCTTGTATCCGATTTGTAACCATAAATGTAAGTATGCTGAATATGTGTAAACGGAAAAACAAAAAGAAAAAAAGTTACAAAAGAAAAGCACACCGCAGGTTTACACAACAGCTGTTGTTATCGTTATGTCTTTCCGTTTAGTATTTTAGATACAGCAAACTAAAGATGGCTCTTTAAAATTGAAGATAGCAATTAAGATCTTCATTTACAACTTTAATTACTAATTTTATTACATTTTATGATCCGTTCATTGCAACTTTATGTCTTCCGAGCAATTACTGTTTATGATAATATTAAAATGTACAATTTAGTAAACAAAAGGAAATAAAAGTCTAGTTTGATAGCTTTTATGAAGGTTATGTGAATTATCTCTTGTCAATCTATGTTTCTTTAAACTATATTTCTAAAATGTAAGAAAAGTGTCGTCTGTGGGTGGTAGCTTGCTCTACTCTGGGATATGCCTTATAGTATCACTACCCCAGGGGTTATTCTAAGGGTACTTTAAGGCAATGGAAGGTGGCAGCCAGGACCACGTGCAGTCATAAATTCTCATAGAATACGCCACTGAGCTAAAGAAATATGCAGGGTTATGGACCCTCCTGGATATGCCCCTGATCTAGTGTTTCTGTAGTTACCCAAGGGGTATGCACTAAGGTATCCCTTGTGGTAGTGTATGCCCTAAAGTATACACAGTAGTATAGTATTCTAGTGGCTCGGTACTAAGCATTATCCTGAGTTCAAGTCTAGGTAGGACAACTTGCTATTTTTTGTACAAAATAAACATTGCTAAAATCCTGCTGTTGAAGACAACAGATATAAATCTCATCCACTAAATGACTCGGATGCCTCCTAAAGCTTTTTAAAAATAAAATTCCGAAGATTTTTCCATTCTCCAAAACGTGACTAAAACTAGAATCAAAAATCAGCCATTCAAATCTCAGTAAAAGCCCTCTCAATTGTCCCAGCGAAATTCCATCGCAAAAGAGCACTTATTGGTTGTTTACAGTGCTGTAGACGAAAACACATTCTGATGTTGTTGAGGAGCATAAAAAATTGCGAGAGTAGTCAATGATTTTTTCCTGTTGTCGTTATGCACGTTTTAGCGCAATTTTTAATACGATGAAACTTTGTTGATAACATGTACTCGTGTGCTATTGAATTTTCAGGTTTCACGTAATCTTTATTTGAGGAGAAAAAGTTTGTTTTTGATCTTGTAAGTATGGAATCGCGAGTAATTTCAATTTGATAAAAGTGTATATACAATATTACAGAAGCCACTTAACGTGAATGTTTACTTTCAAAACAACAACAAACATTTCTTTACTTTGTCACGCGTCATTGCTCATTTGTTCCTGTGATTTCAGTCAAGGTGAAGTGTAGAGATGGAAGTCATTGATCGCATATTAAATATAAGTATTTAAACACTGAAAGTTCCCTGGAAAAATTTAATGAGAAATTTTCGATGTGTATTTTTACTTCAACTCGTGTTATAAACGAGAATTTTTTGAGTTTTTCCAGTTTTTCTTTGTCTTCGGAAAAAAAAACAAAAAGAGAAAAGTTGTTCTTTTAAAGAATTTTTTTGGGGGAGTTTAAGTATATAATGTAGCTTGGTAGAGTAATTTTAATGAACACTGAAGTGACTCGGTGACGTAATGGTTAAATTCTTCGGTTCCTAATTACTGTATTTACGATACAGCGATCATGGGTTCGAGACTCGTCAGGGGAAATTTTTCGGTTATCGTTTTTCGAATCATATTTACTGGACATGAAGCTTACAGCATTGCTTTGTAGGTTTACAGGGAGAAATGTCATTAAGGGAAGTGGTTATAATCCTCTACTATAAGTTGTAGGTTCTTGGATCGGTTTTTAGCAGGGTATACCCTTGACAATAGCTGGGACCAGAGGCGTATGGGGGGGGGGGGTCAAAACCACCCTTTTGAGAATTTTTTTTAATTTGCTAGGGTTTTTGAGAAAAAAATGCCAAAATCCACCTAAATTTTCCTGTCGATACAAAAAGTTTTTAAACCCCCTCCCTCAAAAAATTTCTGGATACGCCCCTGGCTGAGGCATACCCAAAAACCAGCCCCAGGCACTGACCTAATGATCATCACATATTCTCAAGTTTATGTCTGCGATAAGTGATATTGTAATGTTGAAATCAACGCCCATTAGGGTTCGCTCACTTATGACGTCCAACCCTGCATCCAACATTTAGAGGGATGGGAAGGCTGTGTGACATTTTCAAAAGAGATTTTTTGTAGGAAAATTTTGGGGTTCTGAAAAATCCAGGCGTCATTTGTGAACAGCCCCTTAGAGGATTATAGAGAAATAGTTTTCTAAAATTTGTGTATTTTAAAAGTTTACGGTCCGCCTTCTCTCATCTCTTCCATTTGTTAAGGTTTTTGAGAGAAAGTTGGAAGAAATCACAAACTTTTCCATTATTACACACAAACAATAAACTGAAGTAACCTCTAAATTGTCTAGTCACGCCCATGCTTATGCATCTCTTACTTTCTCATTCAAAAGACAATTTCAGCTTTTATAAATTAGAGAAATAAATTAATTTTCAGCGGAAAAATTTCTTCATAAAATGAAAATTGTTGATATTGCAAAAACGAAAAGAAAATTCGCGAGAAAATTAATTTTGTATTTGAGCAATTTAAAACAAACATTTTACTGCATTCATGTTGAAAAGAAGAAAAAAATGTTGGGGATGTTAAATACCCACGAGGATGGAAAATTTTCTCTGTTTAATGCTTGCAAAAACTTGAATGGTAATATATTTAGAAATATTTTATGTTGAAGCTTGCACTTTAGGGTAAGTGTGGGATTTAATGTGGGCTTTTAGTCTGTGTGGGTCTGTGTCAATGATATAGACTGTCTATCAGGCAGACATGGGTTGAAAGAAAAAATTGTCTAATGTCCAAAAACGAACCTTATTATCAAGATTTTGAAAATTATGAATCTATGACCATTTTTGAGCGGCACACGACAGTAAATTTTAAGTTTTCATCTTCAGATCACCGTCAAGGCGCCATAGACTCTTCACGGTATACACAACTATGTGGAAGTGCCTTGAAAACTGCGTTCTATTGTTTACAGGTTTTTGGTCAAGCATTTAATCCAAAACTTCTGAAGAATCAATCAATACATCTTACAAAGCTTTCCGCTACCCCAATCTTTTTGAACAATCTGTAGCTACTCGAATATAAAAGCTTCATACAGCTTTGTTATGAAGAGCAAAACAAAACTTAATTTAACTTTAAATGGGAAATTTAATTACGTTTATTGCATTTTCTATAGCTTTTTGCAATGGTCCGTAGAGCTTCTATAAGGACAACTCCTTAAGTATTTGCTAATTTCAGCAAAATGAAAATTATGCGAAATTAAATTGAAAAGTTTCTTTAACTACTTTTTGCTTAATGAGCTGAATTGTTTTAATTTTATGGGAATAAAAGATGGGATTAAGGTTATAGTCCGATGGTGAGACTGTGTTTTTCGAGAAAGACTAGTATAGTGCCTGCTACACTGTAAACCGACAGCAAGCTCACTGATTTGTTTACCCAGTTTAACATAGAGTCTGCTAAAAATGTTTGACAGACACAAAATGGTATGTTAAGGGTCTTCCTACAAGTTTACCAACAGAACAAATACAATCTCAGTGAATTGTCAAACATTATGTTTAAGAACTTCTGTTATAGCCAGTGGCGTAGCAAGGGACAGCTTTCTAGGGCATACTCTAAGGTACCCCTGGGGTACCTCCTGGGGTAACATTTCCTAGGGGTATCCTAGAGCAGGGTAGGTGAAGCATATAGGGTATACCATACCTACCACGGTTAGCCCTAGAAAAAAATCTACAATAAAAGGGTGCAAATTTCTTATTTAATACTAGGCGATGAAAACCCTTACTACAATACTAGTTATAGCTAATTAAAGTACTATACTCATGGAGTGCCCCCCTTATTTTATGGAAATTTTGTAAATTCACCTCTGAGTTCAACACAAATAAAATTCAATGTTTGCTTTAACAAATTTCTGTGTGGGCGTCCTAAATTAATTTTGAACTCGACAAAAATAATTTGTTGTGTCATCAATTCATTTAAAAAAATCTAGCATTTAGTCACATAAATCAAAATAAGGTAGAATACAAATCGAAAGAAAAATGGAATGAAATAAAAATTCAGACACAAAACACGAATAAAAAAAATGTTAAATTTAATTAATGAAAAATTCTGTAGCCTCATCACTTTGTTTCACAAAAAAAGTGGACATTGGGGAGATAAGCATGGCAAGCAACAAAAAGAGCTTTTTATTGTGAAATATTGTAGCTTTATTTCTATTTTTCATCCTTGGACAAAAGTGAATAAAAATCGAGTTTTTTGCCCTTACAGCATATTTTTGTTGAGGAATTTAAAGCGAGGGGGTTTTGGAGTCGTTTACAAGTGATGTCTAACATAAAATTGGGGTTTTAACAACTCCTTGAAAATTACAGTTTAGCATCGACTGTCATAGAACAGTTGTAAGTGTTATGTGAAAAATATTAAGGTATGAGAAGCATGCCAAAGTTTGTAAAGAAAAAAATGTGACTGTTACCAGGGGTATATCCAGAAAATTTTAGGGGGTGGGTAGGTTTTTTTCTTAAAAAAGGAGTTTTGACCCCTAAACCCCCTTCCCCTGAATACGCCCCTAACTGTGACACACTTGTATTTTGTGAATGTTACACAACCAATGCTGGACATCACAAACGAACGACTCCTTATGGCACAAAATAGGAGAAAAAGTTTCTCTTACCGAATGTGTCACGACATGAATAAATGATTTAGTCGCTTAAATGAAACTATGGAAATTTTTACGATCCTTAATTAAATTTTTTTTTATTGTATTTATAATTGAATTTAACACCATACAATTAATGACAATCATCATTGTTATCACTTACGCCACGTAAAATTGTGGTATCGATTTTTTACACTTTTATGTCCACCTGATGAATTTAAAGTTAATTAAAAATTTTATCATTTGCTGCAATTTTTATCGCATTCATTTTTACACAAGTGAAATATTTAAATTAACAAAATGCAATATTTGCACTTGATTTATGCTGCAGATTTTATTATATGCTGTGAAGTTTTATTAATATAATTCTTGACAGTTGCCTTTAAAAAATTGAATTTGACATGAAATTTTAATTTTAACTGTGATAAGCTATTTATATGCAATATGGGATGGGCGTACCCAAAAGAGGGGGGGGGGGTTCGAGGGGGTCCAGACCATGCCCTTTCAAATTTTTTTTTACTAAATTTTAATTTTTTTCTAGATGGTTTGGAGGATCGTGACTGGCTTATAGCTACTCTACTAAAATATAATAATCAAATGCATTCACTAACAGAAGATTTCCATAAAAATGTCCTCGCAACAATTTGTTCCAACAGAATCGCACACAAAAACCACAGTTTATGTCCATAGCAACAAACTTCATGTTGTTCAAAACTTTCCGTTCCATTTCTCTAGTAGCACGATGTATATATATGATAATTAAGCAGATTGCACAATAAAACCGCATTTCAATTTAGACTTTTCATCAAATTTGTTGCTAATTTCGTTTCGGTTGTTGATTGAAACAAAAGGTGCAATGATTTGTGTGGATTTTAGCTGTTGAATGCGGTAAATTCGTTAATATCTGAATTTAGCAGGCAAATGATGAATAATTTTGAATGTGTTTGCAATTAAGAGACGTACCTTTGGTGGTTTTATGTAATTTATAAGATTCTTGTCATCAGGGGTGCATTCAAGGGGGGGTTGGTAGTCGACCTAACTTTTTGGGAATTTTTTTAAATTTGCTAGGGTTTTTAAGGAAAAAATTCCCCCCTGTTTATCGTATTTAAATTTCAAATCCCAAAAAAATCACAAAAGCATGCTTCCTATCCCCCAAAAACTCGTTAAATAAATTGAAAACTTTTGAAGCTTTAATTTCCAACTCGAAAACCTTTTCATTAAATTTAGAGCTTACATATGTTACATTGTCACAACTCATAAATTTTGTCTTCTTCTTCCGAGTTTTGTTCACTTTATGACTTCATCTATGATTTTTTTATTCAAGGCAGTCATATAATAATTTATAGGCAACCGTGAATGCTATTTCAAGAGCACATGAGGATGTCACGCGAATCAAAAACAAAATCTATTTTGTAGCTGGATTTTTATGCGATTTACTTATGCATATATGCTGAAATATTTTGTGTATACTTCCTTTAATGAGATGCGTTAAGTTTTTTGCTTTTTTATTACATTTTTTTGCCAGGGATGGAGATTAGCACGAAGGAATAATATACAACCCATAAAAATTGTGATCAATGACCTGTGCAAAAAAATTTATTCATGTTATTTGTTCTGGTTGCTATCAAGTGTGAAAATTGCCGAAAATTATCGCAAGCCATCAATAGTTTGTTGATTTTTGTTAGAAGCGGCTGTTCCATTGTTACTCAGAAAGAAATATTTTAAAATGACTGTTGAAGTTGCAACTTATAATGAAATTATTGAAGCGATTGTTGACCAGGAAGTGTTGTTAATAGATGTAAGAGAGCCACAGGATATTGCTGCGACGGGATCCATTCCAACATCCATAAACATTCCACGTATGTAACTGAATTTTTGATTGATTTTTGATATTTTTTTGTAAGGAAGAATCAAGTGGGATATTCTTTACGAAATTCAATAGTGTTCGTTTGTAAATTACATAACGGTCTAGGGCAGTGCTATTAGCAGTGTATGGGATGTATCTGTGCTAGCTCTGGGACAACATTCTATTCATAGGCACCAAACAATAAACTCTAGTCGAGGGAAAAGTTGACGGATGAATGTTACATTTTCTTCTATGAATTTGTGATCTTTATTTTTCAAAAGTGAATTTGTGACCGTTATTTTTTAAATATTTTGTGACCGTTATTTTTCAAATATTTTGTGACCGTTATTTTTTCAAATATTTTGCGACCGTTATTTTTCAAACAACCCTAAAACAGCTCCAATTTAATGTCATTTTTTTCAGTTGCAAAACTTCCACAGGAATTGAAGATGTCAAGACTCGCATTTGTTGCAAGGTATCAACGGAATAAGCCTGGCTTATTTCAAAAATTAATTTTCTATTGTAAGTTTGGTGAACTTTCTCAAACGGCAGCAGAGGAAGCCATAAACATTGGATACAAAAAGTAATACATTGCATGAGAAAATTCATTTTGCAATTTGTTACATAAAATTAATTCCATTCATTTCTATTCTTGCCATTTTCAGTGTACGTAACTATAAAGCAGGATATTCTGAATGGACGTTTAAGTGGAGCGAGTGGGACGATTATGTAGATCCTGAGAAATTTAAGCAACAAGAGAGATATAAAGAATTGTAAATTGCATCCTATTTACCCGAGAAATGTTCATTTTTAGCTCTTTTGTTCATGTTGTTCACATTGTATCGTTTTAGCTTGTAACTATTTAAGGTTTTGTAATGTTTCTCTGGAGATGTGGATTCTGTGTTCAAAGTAATAATTCTGAAGAAAAACCAATTTAAGTCTTTATATAGATTCACATCAGTTACCCAACTTTATTGTATTGTTTCCTAACTCAATGATTGCAATTTAGTACCATGAACCAAAGAAATTGTCTTGCAGTGCAGTGTTATGAAATGAATAGATAAAAACATTCGAATCATGAAAATTTATGTTCAACAATTTTTGATTTCAGATAAGATGTCGTTCACTTAAGCTTTTATGTGTAGTCTGTGACAAAAATTTTAACGGATTTGAAAATTTTAAATTTTAACGGTTTTTTTAAATTTAAATGCTCGCTTACTTTTGAATTTTAAAAATTTGTTAAATTTACTTAAATTAAACTGTCATTAAAATATAATTTTCAGTGGAAATGCTTGCTGAATGAATCAATATCCTTTAAGTATTTCTGAACCTTTGACAAAAATGGTCTCAATAACTTTGTTAACTTGACCGTTATTTAATAATTCAAATAGACATTCAACTTGAAGTTGACTTCTGGAAATTTTCAAAAATATTTTGACCGTTATCGTTTTCACCACAAAATTCACCATAACTGATCGGCCATGTGAAATTCATTCAATTAAATATTTTATTTCACAAAATTTTATTACAAAACACTTTTAAGTATCTATTTCTACAACTTGCGGTAAATCCTCTGGATCTTCATCGAGCAGATCATCAAAAGTCCAACAAATTGTATCCTCAAGATGTTTCTGAAGTGATTCTGAGATATCTTTACATCCATTCAATTCTAAATTCTTTAATAAATTTTTAATGTCTATGTAAATTGTGTTTGTTGAACTCTGTTCTATAAATTCAATTGGAATCTCTGGAATTTGATGCTTAATGATGTTTACAAAATGTTTGTAGAATGGCTTATATTTCTCAACAGCTTGTTCTGAATTGCAAAAAAGTGAGACAATTTGACGCCAATGAGATAATGACTCGATAGACAGGGTACATAGATAGACGATGAAGCAGAATTGAAGTTCCTCTAATAGATTTGATTTTGTAGTTATTTCATTGACAATTTTGTCTATTAAATTGATTGTGTCAACATTATTAAATGTTTTCTCTTGAGGTGATGAGAACTGATTATATCGTTCAGGAAGTTTCGTGTATTTTGGCTGTGTTTCACTAATCACTTCCATATTTGGCAAATACATCGACTCATCGTCAACTGAACGAATTCTGACATTTCTTATTGGAGTTGTGGCATTTCCTCTTGGACGATCCTTATCTGGGCATGATTTAAACTCGACAGCATTCCTTATTATCCCACATTCTGGAGACAATCTCGTTATTGCTTCCTCAGATAATAAATTGGTCAGGTTCTTCCATTTTCCAATATTTTGATAGTCATAAATTGCAAGAAATCTGATTTGATTAATTTAATTAACTGGAAGTGCTTTAAGTTATTTAATTGTTTCTCACCTATCCAAATTTTGAAGATTTTCTCTAATTCTCTTCTTTTCTTCCTCGAGATCACCTTTAGTTCTATTCTGTAGCTCTTCATGTTCTCTGTTCCATTCTTTAACTAATATTTCACCATTTTTAAAATAATGTATAAATCCACTTCTGCTAACTGATGAATTTCCGTATTGATCCTTTGATGATGCATACACAAAGTGGACTCCTTTGGGAATTAGCTTAACGCCTCGAAATTCTTCTGTAATATTTATAGCTGGAAGTTGCAGAAATTTATTGTAAATTAATGTTTTATTAAAATTGAAGTGATATCTTTACCTAACAGATCTATCCCAAATTCTGTATGATCTGGCGCTCCAGTGACAATTAAAAATGCAAAGTTTTGGTCCATATTAAAGGCTTAAATTAATTAATTAAAAGAATTTGCGAATTTTTTGCTTAAATTTGAAATAATGTAAACAGAAGGGGATGCAACTATGAGCAACATCAATTTGAAATTTTAAAAACCGTTAATCTTTTGAATTTCAAAAAGCCGTTGCCTACTATTTTGTGACTTGTTAATTAATTAAGTAGAATAGAAATGGCATTAAATTAAATAAATGTTGTACAAATTGATAAGTTACTAGGTGTCTAATGATTGTGCACTTGCTAAATCTGGCTAAATCTTTTCAGAATCTAGAACTGGATGTTTGATATGATATTTTCGGCTGTCTAGAATAGTAAGCTGCGATTCCAATAAATTATCAATAAATTGATATGAAATTCTGTTGATTCGACGCCTTAATTGCTTCCCCAAATATTAATTGATAGCAATCATAATTGTTATCTAATTTTCTCTAATATGAATAAAATGATAAGCCATGCTCAGTGTTGTACTCAATAATCCAAAAAGTTATAGGATATATTCAGTCTCTTTCTTTCCTTTTGGATACGCCCCTAACCATGTTATCATAAATTAACTAATTTATTTATGCAAATAGCACCAAAATAACAGTAGCAAGTAGGCATTGGTTGAGGCATGAAACTTACTAAAAGGAAAGGTGACAAAAAGTTTTTCAAGGCACAACGTGAGCGTGTAAGAATGCTAGCCATCAATGAGGCATTAATATATCTTAGAAGTGTGCTGCAAAATTCAATTTTGAATGGATCAAATAACTTCCAGCATTTACCGAAAATCGAGACATTAAAATTAGCCAAGAACTACATTCACATCCTACAAAATAAAGCACTAGGCATGGACTATACAGACGATGAATACATAGCAACTTTATCATACAATTTAAAAAACAGCACAGCTAAAATGTTGAGAAAAGTCATACTGTCCAATGAATAAGCTTCTTTTATTCGTTCAATACAAATTTCAAGTCACACAATGGACACAAGAAAATATCAAATTCCAATGGATTTTCAATGATTAATGACAAAATCTCCAACGACGTAACACTTTCTTTACACTGCTTACAGAAGTTGGTACAGTCAAGTGATACAGGCAAATTGGTTGTAACACAACGCTTCAATTTATGGTTAGAACTGCATTCTAATCGATCGTCACTGATTTCTTCAAAACAGAAGCTGCACATTTCAGGCTGAATATTTTTCCCCATCACTGTTTCATTGCAGACTTTTAATGTCTCGAGCAGATGTGGCTTTAATGTCTCTAAGGCAGTATTAAATGGTTCCTTGTCTTGTACTGAATTGCAGTACTTGATTATGAGTTTCTTGAGGCTTCTTATAACAGTATAATGGACATCAGTCAATGTCTTTGACTTTAGTATGACATTAATCAGTAACTGTGTATTTATGACACGAATTAGTTCAGCAATTGACATCTTTGAGTGATCAATAATGTCGAAAATGTTCCTGGACTTCATTTGATAGTAAATCAGCTTGATATTAAGCAGCAAAAGTTGAATCTTGAGATAATAAAGGAACTTATAAGTTATAGCAATGTTATAATCCATTTGTTCCAAGATTCCAAGTGTTTCCAATTTATTTGATCCTATGTATCGGATAGCCTCAACGCAGTCGACGTAATCAGTCATTCTTAATGTTGGATTGTCCAAGATTATTTGTATTGGATCATGTTTTGTGAATAAATTTATTGAAATGTGCTTCGGTTGTTTGTTAATGAGATGGTCGTATGCCTGTGAATAGAATAGACGTTGATTTGTTAAGTCATGTAAAGCAATTGAAGGTACAACTTACATTCTGCGGAAAGCACGACAAATAGACCAAAACATTGTTTTTAGATGCACCGATCCCATAAAACGAATAATTACTAGATACGTCCAATTCATCCATCGTTGTGGAATCAAATTCAAGTTTGTTGCAGGTACTTAACAGCATTCGACCATCCTCGATAGTCAGTTTGATGTAATATACTCTAGAATTGAGAGTACAAAGCATGTATTCAAGATTATCACAGAGAGTAAATCCAGTTATTGTCATGTCTATATATTTGCTGCATACAAGCTCAACTTTGTCTTCTTGCAAGTGAAAAATCTCAAGTGTATGTCCTTTACAGCAGAATATTATGGTCGATGTTTCAAAATAGTCAATTCCCATGAAATTAACTGGCATTTTCAGCTTTCCTTCAATCACATCGACTTTCTTAATATCATTAACAGTTCCATCATCTCCAAGTTCTATCAGATATCGCATTAAGCTTCCTTTATCTGTGCTTATGACAATATAATGCTGATCATTCATATCCATCCATTTCATCTTGTTCTTGCCAATTCCATCAATTTTTGTTGACTTCAACTCGACGACTGTATCGTCTTGGATGTGATAAATTATCAAGTGATCACTCTTTGTTGCACAAATTAGCAGTTTATAGTCTTCGAAAGCAATCGCACACCATTCAAAATTGCTAAAAGTAACTTGATTTAGCGTTTTACGTAGAACATCCAGTTTGGTGATGTCTTTTGGAGGAATTTTGAGAGAATTTTTTCTCAATTCAGGAAGGTTTACATCAATGTTCTTTAATTCACAGTTATCAGTATTATAATTATAGAGCTCAATCGTTCCTGATGTAGTCAGACATGCCAAAGTATATCCAGTTTTTTCAGCAAACGGTGACATTTCACTTTTTATGTAGTGAATATTTTTTATTGTACAATCAGGAAATAAGTATGGATGCAGCATAATATAGTTCTTCTCGTTAAGATCAGCATTGTCAAACACTTTATTCTTGTTGATGTTCAGTTGTGGATATTCTGTGGGTCTGTTAGTTTTTGTGCTGGATAATTGAATATTTGTCGGCGTTATGTTTTCATGATTATACGAAAATACCTCACATGAAAACTTCATACGCTGTATTAAGAGATCATCACAAGCTTGTAGATTAAATGGATAGATAATGTCATCGTTCGAGATTGATATTCCAATTGTTTTTAAGTTTATGTCCATTTTTCTTGAAATTAAGAATTTTTACATTAATTATGAGTTAATTGAGTTGTGTATCATGTGAATCTTACCATTTGATGATTGCTGTCTATGGATATCTTATAAATTGATGTAATTGTTGCGTATTTCACGTGTTTTAATTAAATATTTGTTAAAATTAATTTTCTGTTGTTTATTTTGTGGTGAATTTATTTTCAGTGGTGAGTTTCAAAAATTCAAAAAAATTTAGACCGTTAAATATGCTGTAAATTTGGTGAATATCTCTGAAATGGAATGAGCATAAAGTTTAATGCTTTTGACCTAAATAACAACGGATTTTCTTTTCTCTTTTGAATTACTTTAAAATTTTCTTGCTTTATTTTTTTTCTCTCGATATCTTTTAAATATTTATTCACATAAAATCCATACGTTTAAAATAAATTAATTAATACACAAAAATATTTAATGCAAAAATTGCACAGTAAAGTAAATTTAAGAGTAAGATAAGCTTAAAGAAAAGTCAGCTCGCTGATAGACAATAATTTATGATAAGAAAATAAATGAAATAATTAAAAAAGCATATTTAATGCGGTAACATAACATGTGTCTCTCTGCTTAATTAAGTGTAATCATAATATTAGAAAGGAATGCAATTTAATAATTTAATTTATACATTATTGAGGTTTTCCTTCGTACATTTTTTTTGTTTGTTTTTGATTAATTAAGATTTTTTTATGTTTCATTAATTTGATTCAACTTTTTTTTGTATTAATCTGTGAATGGCTTACGTTTCAATTTTAATCTAGCCTACTAGCTACTTACTTTCTTATTTTTTTTTTTAAATCAATCTTTAGCCGCCAATATAAACGAAATAACAAAATTTTAAAATATTTTTTTTAATTGCATCACAATTACGTGAATTTTTTCTTCGTTTTTTTTGTTTAATAAAATTATTTAAATATTTAACAGCATATTTTCATTTAAAATTTCTTTCAGTTTTAATAAAAAAATTTCCTCTTTTCCACTTTTGTAAAATATCAAATTGGTTTAAAAGACTTCATTTTTCTCTCATTTACTTGTGTGTTTTACTTTATGTCTTGAATTAACTGTAGAACTAGTAGTTAGTTTATATAAAAGGAATTTTTACAATAAATAATATTCTCTAAAAATCCTGATCAAAATGTTTTCTTTTTAAAATTTTCTTTTTTTGTTTCTTGCATCAAGTCTATTTGAAAAATTGGACAGTTGTTTGCTTTAGTATATAGGAATTAAAAGTTCAGAGTTGCTATTATCTTTTCATTCAGTTCCTTACTTGCTTTCTAAGTGACTCTGAGCTGATTGACTTTTAAAATTTTACCATAATTTTGTAACGGACTTTTGAAATTCAAAAATTAACGGTCGAATTTTTTTTGAATTTTTATTTAAAAATCTCGCTTTTAATCCTATTAAGTCACTTAGTCAAGCAAGTCATTTTACACAATCATTTCTTAACTATTAATATGCCTCATAATACAATAATAAAATTCACTATTCGCTACAAAAAATGCCATCGATAGCAACTCTGAATTGTAAAGTAAAAAACACTAAAAAAAGAGACGAAAGGCAATCGATTCCAATAAATCATTGTCCTCCCAACTTCTAAAATTGTTCATCTACAATCTATTCTCGTTGTGATAATAAATGCAGGTTTAATGTGTTTGTTTGACTTTTTTTTTCCTTCCAAGATGAATAATTGAATTTTATTTACTAGAGTTAATGAACTTTTTCTTTGTGTGTGATTTTAATTTTTTGGAGAAACTGTAATTAATTTATGAGGAGTCACGGGAGAGATCTATTGAATGAATGGAAAAGACCTCGGTCAATGAAAAGTGAACAAGTTAAAATGACCGCAATTAGTGCGGGTTTAAGGCGCATTTTCCCCCTCAGTCAATAGACAAAAGCACTGAGAACTGAGGATCGGAAAATGCACCAAAAAGGAAATGAAATTAAACATTTAATAGGCTAAGACTCACCCAATGCGATCGATTCTCAAGTAATGAGTCATCATCTAATAAACTCTGCTGATCTATGTACAAAAGTGTATCCTTGCTACATGAACTTCCTCTGATTCGGTAATCTTTATTTGCTGTTGCTGCAGCCGACATCCTATCCGTGTCGTGCAGCATGTAATTTTTGGGTAACGATGTTGATGAAATGTCTTCGATTCGATCCATTAATAGTAAATCGGATATTTTTATTGCTCCAATATCGCTGTGTCGATTGCTCGTATTATTATTCTGATCATTCCAAAGTAAATTGCTAATTTTATGCTGTGACATTAAGTCTTCAATCTTATCTCGTTCATTCCTAATCATTTCCTTCTCATCTTCATCAATTTTATGGAAGCCATTGTGGAGCTGATGCTTCTCTGGAGGCGGTGAACTTGCGCAAATTTCGACTTTCACTTCAATCTTTTGCTCGACAATTCTTTCCTCATCATCATAATCATCAACCATATTATTATAATTATTATTATTGCCGTTAACCATAATTTCAGTTACATTCTCTTCTTTAACCTTTTCTTCATCGTCATTACTACTCATGCTACTTATTATGCTACCGTTTTCATTATCAACTTTTATGGAATGCTCAGTAATTTCTATCTTATCCTCAATCTCTCCATCACTCGGTTGATTAATTAGCTCACTACATGACGTAACTTCTGGAATGTCGTCACTGTCGATTGCCTTAATATCATCGAGATTTAAAATTGCTTCTAGTTGCTTACTTTCCTCTACTTTCATCTCAATTATTGGTTCTGGTGTTATTGGATCTACAGCACTGATCTCACATGTCTCTTCCACTTTTATAGCATTTTTATCAATATTTGCGGCTGTCGTTGATATTGGAATTGTGGACGGTGGAGCTGTGACAATTTTCGATACCCAATGCTCTCCAGAGCTTGTACTTGCACCGGAACTATCTGAATTCTCATTGGCTTTTCGTCGTTGATAAAATAACATATAAGCTTCATTATTAACAATTTTTTCTGGCACTTCTTCAGGTTTTATGTGTGACACTCGTTGATCATCAAATTTATACCATTGTTGATCGTATGGATTCTTACATGCTGCTGTATAATGTCCTGTCTCTAATGTATCACCTTGATGGTAACATACAGCATACAAGTCATATTTATGGTCCTCATGTAAAAATGTTTTCGTTAATGTTCCTGATTTGCTCGATGATTTTGTGGATTTACGCGATAGACTTCCACAATTGCTATTATTACTACTGTTACAATAATTACCGTCGTTGGCGAGATGCCAAGTTGACATGTCGAATCCAGTTAGTGGAAATTTGACCATTGTTGTGAGCTTTGATACTTGAGATCCTTTTAACTGCTGTTGACGGAATCGCTTAAAATGAATAACTAGAATATCAGGTAAGGACCAAAGGCCTAATGTCTTAACAACTGGTAAATATTTTTGGCAATTTGGGCAACGCCAAGCGTCTTCAGCACTTAATGTTTCAGCTTTTGTATAATGATCAAGACAATGCTCTAATGTTAGTTGACTACTTTCTGGTGAAATTTCCTTTTCCTCCTTTACACTGCCATGCTCAACGACATGATCTTCCATATCAGAAAAATACTTCTCAGGCTCCGTCCATTCTAATGATAATTTTATATGTTGTGGACCAGAGTCTGATGGATGCACTGATAATGCTAAATCAACCATGTCTGTTAAAAGTGGATGTTCAAATTTGGATTCAAGATAAGTGTTTGGATCGGCCGATCCTTCCTGTAGATGAAGTTTAAACATTTCATTAATTGGTGTGGAGTAACTAAACGTTTCAGGTTTTAGCACCGATGACATTTCCTTCAATAAAGCCTTTTGAAGCTCGATAAATGTAACATCTCGATTGATTTTCATGCAGAATAAAGAACCTGAAAAAATGCACATAAAAAAGTTTTTTATGAGAAATAAATCCATCAATAAATGGAGCCATAACTATCGGCGATAAAGCATTCTGATAGTAAGGTCGATATGAGCACATTTTCCTTTGCCAAGTCTATAAAATGTTATAACAAAGTTCTGTAGCTCGTCGAAAAAATTGCCGTTACGAAAATAACGGTTTTTGAAAATTTGAATTTCAAAACCAAATTAGAGAGCAACATTTGTACGGTTTTCATATAAATTTTTCAAATGTGCTCCAAAACCTTACAAATTAGATGCAAACATTTGTTAGGTTCTCATAAATAATATTAACGGAATCTTACCGAATCGTTTGCTGGGACTTTCTTTGACGTTAACATTCACAAAACATAATGCAACCTGCGAGTCTTCGACTTTTTCGGGTAGTTCAATGCAGTATACGCAATCGTCGCTTTTTACGTTAGATAAGGGATGTGAGTCACAGAATAATCTACCAAATCCAGATGACGTACATTCAGTGAGAATCATACGTTTTGATTCAATGCCCGTATCGGCATGTAATTGCTCCCTTAGTGCTAAAACGGATGATCCTTGAGATACACTTAGTGACATACGAACTTGTTTTGGTGTTTTTACATTATAAGCGACATTAACATTGACTGACTGTAATGTCAGTTGAGGCAATTGTACTGAGACACAATGAAATGGATCAAATGTGTTGCTTTGCTTATGACACCGCGGACACGTCAGCGAAGACCTGAATTGTGCACGAAAAACTGCTTGAACAAATGAGTTATTACATCTCATATAATTCGCCAGCGTTTCAGCAGCAACAATCTCATCCGATCGTCCATAATTATTCTTTATAGCTTTATACTTTCTCTTTGTTGCCGTATTTAAATCCTCGTGAACTTTGTCAAGCAGCCAGAACAAAAATTCCTGAGCATCGTGTTGCGTGGAATTCTTAAACTGTGATCCATAACGCTCAACAACATCCTTAAATGATGTACTATAATCCGATGGATCCTTACACGTCCATAATGCTTTCAGCACTAATGCAAGCTGCTCTGTCAATTCACCTTTAGTTCCGAATTTCCTTGAATTGATTTTATTTCGCTTTCGTAAATCAGCCTATAATTTTCACACAAAAAAAAAGAACAGACACAAAATAAAGTTTAAAAAAATGGCATTGAAATGAAAAATGATGAAAAAAATAGAGCAAAATGAAAGCGTCAGTCAGTAAGCTGTAACACATTCATTTACCTTATATTGATCAAGGACAAAATATTCGGCTAGAATGTCTGTGTGACTTAGACATTGCAAAACTGCATTCATGAAGCACGTATTTCCATGATTTCTAATGCCCATAACTCCAGGAATGGAATCGGCTGGTAGATAGACGTAATTATTCAAAGGCGGTACCCGATCATTTTTGGCATTGTTTGGCTGTAATGATAATACAGATAAAGATGTAAATATTTGCAGACCAGAGACGAAAAAGTTTCATTTGAATAAATAATGTAAGGAATGAGAAGGAGAAGAAGTCACAACGTGACTTGATAAGATAACAATAGAATACTCAAATCAGCATCATTTAATTATTGTTAGCATGAACGTCCGATAAAACGATGAATGAAAGTTTATTCTTACAATTACGAGGCAAGATTTAAGCTGCTGTGAATAATATTTTCGCAATAATAGCGAGTCATTGTGTATGGCAGATTTATGATCTATGCTTATCTATTGCTCCATGAAATATCGCGCTCGAGACTAAGCTAGATATATCAGGCGATAACACAATAAAATTTTATCTCGTGACATTGAGCTCAATTAATAATTATCAATGACAATGATTGTTTTAATTTAAAGAATTCTCTCGTGCTCTGTGGCTTAAAACATCTTCTTCTTCTTTTTGCTAGCTGGCTACACAGCTAAATGAATATGTAAATATCATTTTCATTGAGAGACAACGACGACGAAACTGGAATCACTTAAAATATTTTGTTTTTTGGGCGGCATCTCTCACAAATACACAATCAGCACATAAAAATGTATGTTATTCATAAATAAAAGCTTGTTTGATGCATTTTCTTCTCACTCGCTCACTCTCTATCGCATTTTTCTCATTGACTTTGGAATTCCAATTATTTCCTCATAATAAAAAATAAATCACATTGAACTCTAGTGTGTGCATTCTTTATGCTGGTTTTTTTTATCGCTGATATCTTTACATTATGGACGTTTATGCAACACGAAAAATTTGCTTCTGTATTTATTATGAGAATAGAATCAGTATGATAAATAAGTATGACATGATAAATACTACATATTCAAAACCGTTGGTGTGAATTAGCATGTGATGATGACTTAGTATACTTTTTTCAAATAATACTAGGCTATTTTAAGCTATTTTTTTTGCTCTTGTTTCACCAACATATCACGTACTCAATTATGATAATTTTACAGTGAAATGTATAGGAACAAGCAGCAACAAACAAAAAAAAAATTAGTTGATTTTCGAATGAAATGGAGAGAGAAGCAGTCTAAAGCAATTTTGTGAATCATTCGAGCGAGTCCAATTTTTATTTTCGTTTCTTACGATAGACAATTTTTTCTCCATCTCTTTTCCTCCTAACCATGTCATGCTATATATGCTATAAGAATCGCAAGTATGAATGAAAAATGTACTCACGGTGAAATTTGTAATTTGCTGGATATTTGCAATAATTTTGCGAAATGACGATTTCCTAAAGATCTTTTTAAGGGCGAATTTTCCCTTCTCTATGTTTTCCTCATTATTAATTTCCACTTTATCACTCTTTTCATCATTAATTGCATCATTATTTTTGGGCTTCTCTTCATCACCAAATTTTCTTTGAAAAGTTTTGCGGATTTTTCTTTTTACATTTTTTAATGTATTATTTTTACTATTCTTATCAATATTGCATGTATCCTCCTCGTTGGCCTTTAATTCACGCGGATTTTCGTTATTTTCAGACATTATTTCACGATATTTCCGTATAATTTCATTCAATTAAACTTTTTTGATACTACATGACGTACAGCCTGTCTAAAAACTGACTGACTACCTCTGTAAGTCACCAATCGAGGGGCAGGAAATTATACTTTTCATTTTTTTATTCCCCCTTGACATGTTTTTTGAATCTATGAGTAGCTAACGGCTTTTTGTCTGACTTTATGATTTTCCTCAATTTTCACTACTTTTCTCATTATTAATACTTTTGTAAATCATAGATTACTTTGTGCTCAACGTTTGTGATTAGATTATGTCTAAAATACTTGAAAATCCTGTAGAATTCACAAGTGCGCTTTAAAATCTGTAAACTTTATTCGAGTGCTGTTTGTACTAGTTTGTTGTTGGCAAAATTGTCAGGTTCAAAAATAAATCAGCTCACTTAAATAAATTAAGAAATCATGGTTTTCGTAAAAACGTGGGAAGATTTCGAGATTGCAGCGGAAGCAATGCTTATGGAGAATCCAGACAAATGTAGATATAGCATGAAATATACACATAATAAACAAAAATTAGTGCTTAAAGTGACGAACAATCAAAAGGTAAAATAAGATTGAACAATATTTTTGGTGATTTTTCAATGAATTCTTTTTTAATCCTTAGTGCATACAATACAAAACGGAAATCCAGCCTGATCTTAAGAAAGTCGAGAAGTTTACTGGCAATGTCATGAATCATCTAACAACGAAACAATGAAATGGACAGTGCATTCCAAATAATTTTTTGAATTATTGAATTTTCTCTATATTATAGAGCTTTATGTTACTAATGTCATGCTGAGATCATTTTTATGTTCAAATAATAAATGCTATAAAAAGGAACTTTTGATATCTGAAATAAAATCAAGATTATTCAAGATCCAGTAACTGGATATGAAAAATGTCAAATTGGCTTGTTTCAGCTATAGATAAGCACAGGTAAGTCAATTTATGCATTATTTAAAGTCTTATAAATTAAACCGACAGTTGTGACTTAATGATTTACTTTTTATTTATCGATAATTCCAATTATACAATTAAATTCTATAGACTTGCAATCTTCTGGATCTTTACAGTGGAACAATGGGTTCTTTTAGTAATTACATTTATTTGTTAATGAGAAGAATCACATATTGTAGATGTCCTGAAAGCTGCAAGTCTACGAAAAATTAGTTTAGAGAGTCCTTAGTTTATTGACTAGCTTTTATTTCTATATATACAAAAAAAAAATCAATTAATTGCTTAAACTACTCTCCAAATCATATCATCTCCATCATTACTAAACACATTTGGTTGCACTCGACTGATAAGATTGCTTGAGTAACTTTCATCAATACCGTTCTGCATGACTTCTTTGTTTGTGAGATTAAGTCTTGAATGTGTTGCCGGCAGCAATGGATGTTGCGATAAATGAGGATCTACATTTTTTGGAAAGTGGAAATTGCTATTCGTTAAATTTGTCATGACTTTTTCGCTCGTTCCGTTTCTTGTGGACGATGATTGGTTTTGGGATGTTGAGGACGAACGCTCACGTGGACTTTTCTCATCGCTATTGCTGCTGTCTTTGTTTTTTGATTCCTGCTGTGCTTTCCTTGATCTTTTCCATTTCATTCGCCTAGTTTATGAGTAGATTAATTAATGGAATGGAAGAATTACATTATTGTGACTTAATCTTACCTATTTTGGAACCAAATCTTCACCTAATCGAGAATGTGGTAGAAAAACAGAAAAATGTCATGTAAATATTTTAACAAAACTTTCTTTTTACTAAGCATAAAGACACATTACATTTTATGGTAGAAGGGAAGGAAAAATCAACAAGAACTTTTTGTGCTGAGCACTTGTGTAACCACAAAATCAGGATGAAGGACATTTTATGCTTGAAAAATGTGATTTGCTATTTGTCATAATCATGATACATGAAAAAGACATGACGTGATGAAAAATATTTATCTTTCTTATCTCATTTTTCTTCTCCTTTTCTCCTGACTTTCTATTTATCTCTACATCGTGTGTGTGTGTTTTATTTGTGTGTCGTAAGGCTCACACTCGAGTGATATAGATCATAAAAAATAGTAAAAGTCAAAATAAATACAATACCTGAGTTTCAGTTAGCAGTAAATTGCTTGCAACCTCATATCTTTTAGGACGTGACAAATATTTGTTCTGCTTGAATTGCTTTTCCAGCTCTAGAAGTTGTTGTGACTGTAAAGAAAAGTTTTTTGATAATTTAAATTGTTAATAAAATATTATCAATTAGATATTTTTAGTCTAGGGGTGTATTCAGGGATTTTTCAAGAGTAGGGGGATGTCCATACAGAAAAGAAAGCTTCAGGACTTTTTGATTGAGAAAGCCACGCTTGTGCTGAATTCACACCAGCTCAATCTCGAAATGTGCCTTTTGACAGAGCTGCAGAGCTCCTAGATTCAATTTTACAACCCAAATCTAGTTAGAACCTGGCCAGGGCATCTGAATACACCTCAACCTAAGACTCAATAATTAATAATAAAGTGTGTACAAAAATATTTCTATGGACATGATCGACAACATTTTAAATAAAGAAAAGTAATACTCAACTGTAAAAGCAGTTCGAGGTCTCCTTGTCTTACCAAATAGACCGTGCTGACCTGAAGAAGCGACATGAAATGAAAGAGAAATGGAAATTAAGAAGCTTGTATAAATTTCATTTAACATAATAGATTAACAGAGTAACAATAATATAGTAAGCAGCCGCTTTTAATCAACAGTCAGCGACGATTTCATTTACACAAGATTTATTTAAATAAACGAAAACCGATTTTTAAGTGATTTTTAAAAGCATTTTCGTATAAAATTATTTGAGCATGACGGTCATTGGTCTTCCTTCTTGACGACGTTTAATGATCACTGTCGGTTTATCGATTTTCATATTTTGTAATATTTTTGAGACACTTGACGCGCTCGACGTGCTTAAGTGTATTTTACTTGTACACATAACTAGCTCATAGATTCCCTCTAAAATAATAATAACAATAAAATTTTAATTCTGTTAGTTCTTAAATTTAGGATTAAAGTAAATACCGAATATATTTTGATTGCATCATTAAGAACTTTACTCTCCGTAGAAAATAAAATATTGAATAGTAAATAATGACGAATCTATTCCACTCTGTTGTTTGCTTTCTTACTCGTTTTATATTTCAAATAGCTTTTAATCCAATAAGCAGTACGAATATAGACAAATAATCGTTGCATTAAATTTTCGTTCGTGAAATGATTTCAAATGCTCTTCTTTTTTTCCTCGCAAGGATAATTTGTTTTAATACACAAATAGCCGAAAAATGAACTATGTTTGCAGGCAATTAGCTTGGTTGTTATTCTTGCTATCGCTTGATGACGCATTTTAAGCATGAACAAATTCGAAAAATTGTGAAATAAATGATTAAAATGAGAATAAGGAACATTTGTTTTACAATATGGCTAGAAGAGTATAGGGGTGTAGCCAGGAGGGTCTGGACCCCCTCGAGATTCAAATTTGTAAAGGGAAAAAATTCGAAAATACCCTAAAAATTGAAAAATTAACGAGAAAAAGATCCGGAACCCCCACACATCGAGAGTTTGGACCCCTTCTTCTAGAAAATTTTCTGGTTACGCCCCTAGTAGGTTGAAATTGGATACTTTACTAGATAAGTAGGTGCGTTGAAGAGTTGCTTCTAACGTTTAATTTATGGATTATTATAGGCATAACACATTATTCCCACAAAACCAAAAACATCAGTGTGATATTTCAGGATTTTCTAGTTTTGTGTGATTCAAGGAGTGCGACTTAATCAGAGGGGTTTTGGGGGTCAAATTCCCCCTGCTTTGGATACAATAATACAAAAAAAATTCACTTCCCTCGAGAAATTTCTGGATACGACCCTGGACTAAATACGAGGGGAAAACAACTCGTTGGGAAAAATGTTCGATGGGAAATTACCCATTGATTTCCCATCATTTCCCACCAAATTTTGACCAATTTCTCATCAAAATTTTGGTGGGAAATGATGGGAAATTGGTGGGAAATCGATGGGTAATTTCACATCGAACTTTTTTCCCATCGAGTTGTTTTCCCCTCGACTAAATAATAATAATGCTGTCACTAACTGAATTGAAAATTTCACTATAATTTTGTCAAAATATCGTCAAGGACCCTAAAAATGGTCCTATGCCCACATCTTGTCAACGTCGTACTGGATTGGTATCAGTTTCACGCCGAACACTGTCAAAGTTCTGTACCTGTCTGTTCCTTTGTGAATCTTAAAATTCATTGATTCATGTTTATCGAATTTTCAAGTATTAAGCGGTCATTGGCCATAAAATGTGACTCAAACAAAAGTTCCAAAGACAGCTGAATTACCAGTGGATATAAAACTTTTTTCTAATTTTATCTCCAAAAAAGAAGATGAAGAAAATCCAGAAAATAATGAACAAACGATTTCCATAACATTTATTGTTATTTCTTTTGTGCTCCTTCCAATATCAATGATGTTATATGTAATGTACATAAAGTTAGGTAGAAATTGGCTATTTTCTGCACATATAAATTTTATGTTGCCATTTGTGTTATGCCTTTTTATTTACCAAAGAGCTTTTCGACCCTGGAAATACTCTTTGCTGTCTTTTTCATTTTATTCTTCATCCATTCTCGAAACAAAAAAATTTAACGAGATATTTTTATTTCTGCCAGCAAATGATGTACTTAATTTTGATTTAGGAACGATTTTTATGTACAAAAAATGAACGAAATTATTATCTCTTGATGATGCGGTTGGCGAGTAAAAAGACAATTTATTTGATGACTTTTACTATGTCCATTAGCGTAATTATTTTTTATGATTCATTTTTCTATATTCTGTAGCTTTATATTCTCAATAAAAAATTTTTTTTGGTTGGGTTTCAATCATGTACATACAGACACAAGTTGATTTGCCATTTTGATTCCGTCGAGCGAAAAAAACAAGAGCATAAATCTTTGGATAAATTTTCCAAGCGACCATTTCCTTACTCTCTTTATAAGAAAGTTGTAGATTTACAAACGATTTATATTGTTGTTTTTCCGCTACGTTTAAAGACAAAATGAAAATTTTCTTCTTTATGATTTATTAAATCCATTTAAATATTTTTTATGGGGAATATTTCTTTTTCTTCGTAATTCACTTTATGGCCAAAATTATTAAATGAGGCATTTAAAATTTCCCTAAGCAACTATCATGTCATTCGAAACGCCCATTAAATTTTCTATTTATCCCCATTTTCATTTCATTTCATTTACTAATAGGAAAAGAAGGAAAAATGGAATGGAAAATGTTCATCTTTAAATAGTCGTAAGAGAAGTTGGGTTTTCAAGCACAAATGAATAGTTTTTTGAACGCATTTATCGCTAATGTGGTGTCTGAATAGCAGGGGTATCGAGATATAAAGGCGAATCTGTCAGTGTCTGAAAGAATTTTTGCATGCCAAGAGTAAATTTCGTCCACTTTTCACTTAAAAATAAATAAAAAACTTACTTCTTAGTTTCCTCAGATCTAAGTTTTAAATTTTATTCGAGTTTCCAATCATCAACACACTTTGCTTAGCCTTAGTTCCTTTCTGGATCTTAAAAATGAAACATGAACTATCAAAACCTTTTACAAATAATAGTTTCTTCAAATTCTTCCTTTTCTTAGGTAACTTGTGCTTATATTTACTCTTTTCCTCAATACTAAGACCATTCAGCTTTAGATTTGCTTCTTTAGATTGTATTTAATCACTTAGTTTAATTAAAATATTGCTTTAAAATGATTTTCTTAGCTTAAAGTTCGGATTAAAGAGATCCGACCATCATGAAGTTGGCTCTAAGCTTCGAGCAACTTAATCAAATAAAATTTGAATTTGAAATGGCAGTTATGATATTTAATCTTAATTGAAAATTTCTATAATTATAAAACTTGACGAATCCTTTACTGAATTGTCAACATCCAGACAAAATACAGCCAACATTACACATCTCATTAAAAAGTTAGCAATGAAGAAGGAAAACCCTCATCATTAGTTCTGTAGAGAAAGATCGTAAGGAATATTGCAATGGATTTTAGAGGAAGTAACAGCAAAGATAGAGTAGAAAATGGTTTTTCCTCACTCTAATGCAATTATATGTCAAGTATGGTTGAAAAACACTCTGACGTTACGAGAATGGGAGATGTTTACGACAACACAGAGATATATTTCTCTTGATTGCCTTACCATTTAATGCTTTTCATGACAAAATAAAAAAACTTTTTTTCCTCACTCATTCCACACAGAATTTCAGTTCAACTGGATGGAAAAAAAGAGGGACGAAAAAAATTGGATGTATGGAAAATGTGTAATCTACGTTAATTAAACTTAATTTATCTTTTCATCAACTTTTTTTTCTCTCTTTCCTTCTCACTCACCCACAGCTTTTTAATCACAAACTTTTTTCCACATGGGACTTCTTTTCATCACCATTTTTTCTCTCTCTGGGTGGAGTATAATATGTATGTGGTGATAGCAGAAGCAGCAGCTTTTAATTCATTTTATTGCGCACAGAAATGTATGTATAGAGCATGAGGAGAATGAGAACAGGGAAATTGTAATTCAAGTCAAATTTAATTTGTTTTTTCTTTCACATTCAAACCATTTTCTAAATGATCCTAAATGACTGCTAATTGGGACAAAGTAAGTGGGGAGGTTTTTATAATTTGATTTGATACCCGAGCTGAATGTTTCGAAATGAAGTCATTTTGAAATAAAATTCCTTTTTTATTATTCTATTTGCACAAGCTTAACTGTCTTTTGTAAAATCAATATTGAATCACAAATTAGCTTCAATGATTTTTTTTCCTGTTGATGGATTTAAGAATTTATTTTTTAATTATGGAAATTTATTTTCAACATGGAATTGTTATGAATTTTAATGACATTACTCCCTCTATTTTTGGAGTATGCGAGTGGTTTCTAGAGGAAAATTAGGAATATTGCTTCACATTGACTTATTTTGTGGCTAAATAATAGTTATAGGGGTTACTCGGATGACACATTGGGCCTAAAAGGGTAAATTAGTGGCGTGGAACTAGTGTTGTGCCGGCTTAGCTCCAGTTCTACGCCTAACCTGGCTTTCCAAACTTTATTCTGGATTAAAATTACAAATTGACCAAGAAAAAGCCAACCTTGACTAGATTGTGATCTCTGTTTTGGGTCATACGCTTGCAGGTTGAGAACTGTTCTGTTTTAGACAGCAAAACAATTTTATATGCTGACTTTTTGTCATAACGATTATTTGAGATTTAAATAATATTTATTGTATCATAGTTGTTTACCCCTTTTCATAAAAATATTCAGTCTTCCACTAGAATTCGAACAATAAACATCTTATTAGATTAATTCCATAAGTAATATTAGTTTTATATCAAATACGAAAGCTACAACTGTAAAATAATTCTTGATACTGACTCTTTAGTGCTTTAAATGTACTGCGCTTCCTCAAATCATTTCCAAATTACACCAACTTGTCGTGTTTAAATGTTTTCTTCTAAATAGCAGTAACAATGACAAGTGTATGATCATTTAACAAAGTGTATAGAGTGCGAGGAAGAAGAATAGAAATAAAATTTCATAGGGTGCTAATTAATCGTTGATTATAATCCTTGAAAACCATAAAACATCACCCGTCAAAAAGTAAACATAAGAAAAATTCTTTTTTATTTTTCTGCATAGAAAAAAAGGCCTAACAACCCCTAACAAATAATAAAATATAAGCATAATAAATACAAAAAACCTCAGACACCATGCAATCATCGAATTGAGCAATACTTCCCTTCCTTTCCCTCCCCCTTTATACATAATACGAAAACTATTTTTCATTAAATGCTTTACAAACAATTAGATGAAACAGATGTAGTAAATAAACATCGAGATCAGGATCGTAAGAGTGTAGAAAAAAATTTTATTTGTCAAATTAATCAATGAGAAAAATAGAGAAGAATCAAGAGAAGAGTTTGCGCCATAATCGCTGTCATCATTTAGCATTCATTTCACATATGTGCACAGTGGAAATATACTAAAGAAATTAGATCTAATTTCTAACTATTATGCTGCGCTCACATAAATAAGTGATTGAAAAAAATGTCAATTTTAGAATTTATGAGAGCTAAACACAGCAATAAAGTTGTCACAAAAAATGGCATTGAAAATTTATATTTTTTTTTTACCAGAAAAGTTGAATGACTTAATAATAAGTATGTTAGAATGTTAAATAAGATAGGGACATTGAAGTTTTAAAAAAACGTATGATTTGTTTCAAAAAAAGCTGGAAGGTACCAGAATATGAAGGTGGACGTTAAGTAGACCTTAAAGTAGTAATTTATTAATTTTGGAGATTTTTTTGGATCCTAGGGAAAATCTAATCTGATTTGGGTTAATTTAAAATCCATTTCTTTAGATTTTCAAAAATTTTTAGTTTCTAGAGCTTCAAAAATTATTTAAAAATTTAAAGAAAGTCCTCGTGTTATAGATCGAGGGACTTCAGCGCATTTTTGTGTTAGCGATCAGTATTTGATTAGCAAAGTACTGCGTATTAAATAAGTCAATCATGAATATTTTGTGACTTAAATAAATTCGACGGCTCGATAACGGTTTTGTGGCATTCAAATTTTCTAACGGTCAAATATATTTTAAAATTTCCCGCGTAAATACACTTGAAAATCATTAATTATAGTATAATTAACAATTTGCACGGTGAATTTTCATATAATAAAATGGTTTGTCATTTAACGGTTTTTTGAAATTCAAATTTTCTAACGGTCAAAATATATTTGAAATTATCCCACTTGAAGTTGGCTCTATTGTATTGAAAACAAAAAATCATTAATTATAGTATTTAGCATTGGTTTTGAGATTTTTAAATGTCCGGGGGGCCAATAACTCGATGGTACGGAGCTAATGCAAAAAACCAGAGCTCTCTACGATGTCTAGATAAAAAGTTTTTCTTTGCAGCCGAACAAAGTGCATTATTAAGCTACCTTTTTAAAACAAGTTTCAAAAATGCGCTAAAAATTTGAAGAGCGGAGGGGGTCCTCGATGGTCCTACCTGTTTACATGCTTAAATTTGTCAGTATATCCCCCATAAAATCCAGTCTAAATAATTTTAAAATTGCATCTTTCCTTAAAAAAACTTGAGGTTTTAAAACAATCCATTGATCCTTGCAAAAAAGTCAACTGATTTCATTCCCTTATTTTATAGATCATCGTACCATATTTTCTATGCGATTAAATTATTTTTATTGCAAATTTTATTCGTTTTAAATTAAGCATTTATCATTTGATGAATCATCATCTCCGCACGAGAATAAACAGCAAAAATATTTTAAGGGGGGAATTTTCTGTGATGATTGAAAAAAAAAGGATTGGCAAGGCAGAGAAATAAAAGTTTGATCAGCATGAATAAAATTTATCCAACAATTTCAATCATGTATGGAAATGAAAATATGCAAATAATCCAATTCGTAATCGATATTATCATCACAAATGATGGTATGTGTAATTGAATGTTGATTGAAAGTATTTCGAAAGCGATATTGTATGTCTATGCAATTAGAAATCAATATGATAAATATTTAAATTTTCGCTTTATCTTGCTGTTTTATTTATAAATTTAATACATTGTACTCACCCGTTAAATCCGTAATTCGAGGATAGAAAATTCCTGCTTGTCGTATTAGCTCAAGATTTGATAAATGGGGAACGAAACCGGGGATCTAATGAAGTGTGAAAATTGATATTTTAGATATTTTTACAATTTTTAAAAATGGAAAATTCGATTTTTGATTTACACAGTAACTTACGGGAATCTTCCCACTACCATCAGGCCGATGAAATGCTGAGTTATTGGGTAACAGCAATTGTGGCTGATACATATTATAGAATTGAGGAGGGAATGCTTGCTGACGCATCTCAGGCGGAATTGGACGTTTAAATGATTCTTCTGATGCAAAACCTTCCGATAAATTTTGGTCTTCACAACCTGGACTGATTGGCGGGCTCGATCTTGTCGATGATATTGGCGAGTCTGATCTGGAAGGATTAAATTTAGTTGGTTAATGGGAAAATGTCTTAGTTGTTGCTTTTTTTAGTGGGAAATGAAGGAACCAACAGCTCAATTTGGGGTTTGTTTGTAAATTACGTAACAATCTAATCTAATTTTGTAAGTTTTTACAATTTTCGGACCGGTAACAGTTTTTTAACCTATAAAAGTCTTAGAAGTCATTTACAGACTTGATTGCTGATTTCAGTCCTTGTCTAGTGCCAAAAAAGGCTAAAATTTTGTAATAGTGATGGATTAGTGTTAAACATTTCAATACGTAATTTACAAATATCCCCAAAATTAATTTAGCTATAAAAAATCAGAATCTCGAGAATTGAATCTTAATTCCTCCAATACACAAAATCTAACCTAGACAAATTGTCTTCAGGACTGCTATTAAGATCTCTTGAAATCACATTATCCTTATAATTATTATTAATAAAATTATTATGTATCCTTTTATGTACATCCATCTCATTTTCTCCGTTCTCATCATGTCTACTTTTCGCTAGTAAAGCATCAATACAAAATGACTTTTTGCTATTTAGCGTCGGCGTTTGATGTAAGTCATGATTGTTATTATTATGATTAATTAATCCTTTATCACTTCCGTTTTCTTGTTGAAAAATTCGTATTTCTGGTGGTATTGAGAGTGGAGGGGGTGTTGCATGATCTTGGTCATCATTTGATGACCCTGGTGATGACGAACGTTGATTAATTGGCGATAAATGTGACATTACTGTTTGCAATTTATTTTTAATCCACAAATCACTGCATTTACATAAATTATATCACTTAATGCTACTTGTTTAGTTTGTTAATTTTTTTTTGGCAATTGGCTTTTAATTCACTCCAATTGTAGCTTTTCATTACAACATAAAAATCATTTTTATTATGATTAATAAAATTTGCATAGAATTCATGAAGTACGGATAGACCGATTATGCAAATGAGGATGCTTGTCTTTATTTTTTCTCACAAGAACTGATTTTTTTATTTTGTCTGTGGATGTTACTATAGGTCAGTGTTAAGCACTAAAAATTATGAAGTGTCCATAGATAAAAAGGCATCGACTAAATATTACTTCCGATATTCTTTCGTTTTACGACTATCCCGAGCAGAGTCACTTGAATGAATGTGCGTTGTCTGCTGTATTATATTTTTTTGTGTTCCTTTCTTCTCAACTTCAATTTTCAAGTGGTAACGAATATTAACATAAGCGCAACACAATCAAAGAGCAACTGAACTAAACCTCGTCATTACAAAAATATAATAGCTGATGTTGTTTCAAATTTCATTCCAAGAGTGTTTTTGATTAAATTTTTATCGCTTCATAATGAGACTGAATTATTGTACAAATAGAATGAGTTTTGAGGGAAATTTTTTTTGTGTGTTTCATCTCGTTTTTACTTCTTTTACTGCTTCTGCTGTGTATTTCATTCCATTCGATGAAATCTTGCATCCATTGAGTTGACTTTAGGGGGCGTGGTCATGTTGTATAGACTGGAATGCTTCCTCACACAATCACAACTTCCAATTCCAATGACTTTTTTTTCGTTTTTCATTTTCTTTGCGTTTTCCTTTTGTGGAAAAAATTTCCTCATTCATGCATGAAGAAATTATGGAAGAGTAAAAATGGAGAAAAATTATTGACGTTGAATAATGGTTGAAAATTTTTCATTACGAGTGGAATTTTTCTCGGAAAATTATATTACCATTAAGATGCGATAAATCGTTGGGTATAAATACGAATTTGTGATTTTTTTTGTTAAGTTTGTGATTGATTTGTGAATTTTTGTGCGTGCTAACCTGAAAATCCTGTAAAAAAAATTCATCAAACTACAAAAAAGAAAAATTCCTCAAATTTTCAATTAAGTAAAAATTAATTTCATTTTTATTCCTAAATTATATTTTACAATCATGCCTTAAATCTATTTTAATAATTATTTATTTCATGCTAATCCAGGAACAAACGGATGACTATGGCTAAATGTATGTGGTGGATGAATATTAAGTGGAACTGTTTTAAAACTATCGAGATCATTTTTTGAACTGGTTGATGATGAATTGAGATCTTTTGATTTACTGGATGAGCTCTTTGCTGAATCCTTTTGTGGTCGCTTTGACCTTTTAAACTTCATTCGTCGGTTTTGGAACCAAATTTTAACCTAATATGGAATGAAAAATAGAAGGATTAGTAAATGAATTTATTTGTAGAAAAATCTTAAATCCCTTGGTGAGTAAATAAGAAAATTATTTGAACAAGAACTTTTTTTTTGTGCTGAGCACTTGTGTAACCACAAAATCAGGATGAAGGACATTTTATGCTTGAAAAATGTGATTTGCTATTTGTCATAATCATGATACATGAAAAAGACATGACGTGATGAAAAATATTTATCTCATTTTTCTAGGGTTCGGCCGTCTGCGCAGATGATGCGAAGATCTTCGCAGATCATACAAATTGTCGGCGCCGACATCTTTGAAGACGTCTGCGCAGACAAATTTAAATGTTATGCAGATGATTTTTAGATATTTTGCATAAACTTTGATTTCAGATTTTTTGCAATAAATTTTCAGTTTTATTATTTATGTAGTTGCATTATTAATTCTTTTAAAAATATTAATTAAGTTTACTAAAAATAACAACAATTAATTTATCCATAGAAAATCTTATGAAAATTGCTCTTGTGAAGTATAGTGAGATTTCATACAAAATTTCTCAGAAAAAAATGTCTAGCCGCAATGGTTCTAATTTCAACTAAATGAATAATTAAATTTTAGATAAATTCTTAGTAAATTTCAGAATTTTTTTCATAACTTTCCGACTTTTTACAATTATGATAGTACAATGATAGTACAATTAATAATTATAGGGCGATTCCACAGATAGGTTGAATTCCGAAAGATTCAGTTGTAATTCTTCTTCAATTTGTCAAATTTTTTAATCAAATTTTATCATTTTAACTAATCAAAGAATGCAAGAAAGATTGCGATTGTATTTCTTTAGCTGTTTATTTGCCAAATCAATTGTAACATTAATCACATCAATCATAATTATGTAAAAATCATGACTGATATTCGGTATGTTATTGCGTATTAGGAATAAAAAAGCTTTAGCGTTGCCCTATTTCATTAATTGAATTAAAAAAATTTATTTTTCTGCTTAATTAAAGGTTCATGAGTGGATTTAAGTATGCAGAATGATAAAACAACATTGAATGTACAGTAAATGAGACATAAAAAGATGTATAGATTACTAAGAAGTGGAAAATGTTGGTGTGAAAATTCAGAATTCCACTTTTTGAATAGAATAATGCATCCAAAAAGTCAGATATTTCATTAATTAAAGAATATAGGAGGAAAAAATAAGTTCAGATAGCTAGATTTCAAGATCTCAAACAGATATATGTAGTCATTAGAATGTCTAGATAGCTGAATTATGAGAAAAATTAGTTTAAAGACGAAGTTTTTGAAAAATCACATCCGTGGAATTGCCCTTCTACTTTAAATTAGAATAAATAATCAATTAAAAAAATTTAAATTTTTTATTTCCGTTAAACTGTCTTCGCAGACGTCTTCGCATACGTCTTCGAAGATATGCGCATATTTTATCTGCGCAGATATATGCGAAGACACTTTTCCGAACCCTACATTTTTCTTCTCCTTTTCTCCTGACTTTCTATTTATCTCTACATCGTGTGTGTGTGTTTTATTTGTGTGTCGTAAGGCTCACACTCGAGTGATATAGATCATAAAAAATAGTAAAAGTCAAAATAAATACAATACCTGAGTTTCAGTTAGCAGTAAATTGCTTGCAACCTCATATCTTTTAGGACGTGACAAATATTTGTTCTGCTTGAATTGCTTTTCCAGCTCTAGAAGTTGTAGTGACTGTAAAGAATTTTTTTGGATAATCGTTAGTAAAATGTTGATATCGTTTTCGATCAATTACTTAAATCGATAAATTGGCTGAGTTTTTGGGTTTAGTTTTGGAAGAAGATTAGTTTTAGGCTTTTTTGAAATACAGACTTGTGATTTTGACAAAAGGCTGATGGTCAAAAAATATTGCCTTTTAATTTTTAATTCTGCAGCAGGCGCGTAGCTAAAGGGGGACAAATACCCCTTTCGACGGAAAAATTTCTTCAATTTGATATTATATTTGAGAAAGAATTCCAAAATTCCCCCCCTTTAATTTTTTCCATACAAAAATTTTGAAAATCCCCCCTCTCCCTCGAAAAATTTCTGGCTATGCCGCTGTTCTATAGTATTGGAGGGACGATCCCTAAAGACCCACTTTTCTACTCCCCTGAGTATGTTAATTATTCGAGTTTATTGGATTAAAGTGCTTCTATTTCTTCCAAGCTATAAAATCATTGTTTGTTTATTATTATTCACAAATCGAGAACCTGAATAAAGAAAATGATTTGAAATTCAATTGATAGAAGTATAATGGCTTTAAGGGCGTATCCAGGGGGGGTCCCTTAACTCAAAATCAAAGTCAGTACAAAAATTTCTGATCGAGAACATTTTTTGAAAATTCTTAAAATTTTTAATTAGTGACGAATTATAAAATAAAGAATTTTTCAGCCCCCTCAAAAAAATTTCTAGCTATACGCCCCTGGTATAGAGGGTTTTGGCATTTTTATTTTTAATTTTTGAAATACACCGGCAATTTTAGGAATGAGCACAAAACTGCATAAAATTTAAATTAATGAATAATTTCAAAGTATTCTTCGAAATTTCTAACAAGTTTTCCAAATCTTATATCCAAAATTAGTCTCCTAATAAATTCCTAGCTTTAGACAAAAACAGATTTTTGAAAATAAAATGACCCAAGAACTGCTATAATAAATTATTATTGAGAACTATACTCACTGTGAAAGCTGTACGAGGCCTCCTTGTTTTACCAAACAGCCCATGATGTCCTGCTGTAAAATAATTTATATTAAAATATTTTGTTTAATTTTTGAATTATTAAAACTCACTATTAAAATCATATCCATCATAATAAAATTGCCGTGGATGATAAAACATTTCCATATTTGGATAATGATGTGGGAAATTCATGAACGGTGGCATGTTTGGAAATAAATGCTGTGATGGACTGAGATTTTTCATACTGTATGAAGTATTGTTATTATTCTCTAAATTTTCACATCCTGGACTTATCGGCGGACTTGAGCAGATCGAGGAATTGCACGAGTTTGAATCACTAAATGAATAAATTTTTAATTTTAGATTTTTTAAACTTTTATTATTTTAAATAATTTTTTCTACCTCACGCAATTATTTTCATCCTCAAAATTATTTTTGGAACATTTATTTGATAACAATGATTCAATTAAAAATGAATTCTTCATTCCTTTCTTATCTTTTGATTCAATACTTTTTCTATAAATAATATTTTCTGGTATATCCCCTAAATCTTCACTTTTCATCTTCTTCTTCTTCTTAAATGTTTTTATTTTTTGTTTATCAACTTTTTCACACAAATTTCTTTATATTTTTTGTCACAAAATTTATATTTTCACATCCGAACGCAACGACGTCGCCTGTATGAATGATCGCTTTGTTATAATTTATCTGGTCTGTTACGCTACAACTTTAACATCAACACAATCAAACGCAACACAATCAAAAGAGAGCAACTGAATTAAACCTCGTCATTACAGATTATAATAGCTCGTTGTGCTGATGTTGTTTCAAATTTCATTCCAAGAGTGTTTTTGATTAAATTTTTATCGCTTCATAATGAGACTGAATTATTGTGCAAATAGAATGATATTCTTTTTTATCTAGGAAGAAATCTCCTTCAGCATATCCATCTTTTTCGTTATTATTTCCATCCGGTATGAAGTCCTTGCTCCATTGAGCTTGTGTATGCGTGAACAAGAGGCGTGGCTTATGTGTGTTGACTGGAACTACTTCCATAATTTAGTTTAAACGATTGTCTGTGAACATAAAAGATAATAAAAATCTTTTCCATATTTTCATCAACATCTCGTTCATTTCTCCACAAATGAAGTCCATTCAGCTACATTCAACTTCCTATTATCATCATCAGCATCGATTTTTCTCTGCTACTGCTTTTGAAGTTTGTTTGTGTATTTGTGAAAATTAATTTCACGTGTACTCATTGTGTTACTGATTTTTCACACGTTGGCAATCAATTAGTCGGCATTAGCTCGTTAATCAACAGAAATTGCTTTGCGTAAGCACTTATATGAGCAATTGAGTGCCTAACGAAATTAAGTCAATTACACAATTGAAATCAGCATTAATGATCTTATCGAAAACCAATTAATTATAAATTTGAAACATTTCTTCGACCCACTCAATCCCAAAACTGTCATTAAGGGCTTTAATAGTATCGAAATAATATGTTTATGTATATAATTTTTCAGTGATAACATGATACATTGATTGATTATAATTGAGTGGATACGCTATTTAAGGATCATAAATCAAAATTTAAAAATAATTAGACTTTTTAATTTGTCGATTTTATATTCCAGTGTTTGCTAAACTTTTTTGTCTGGTGGGACTTTTTTGGGATCAATTCTGATAGTGCGACTTCTGATTCAGTAGCTTAAACCAAAGTTTTCGAAGAAAGGGGTTCTTTATAAAATTATTCCTAGTGTAAAGAGTACCCATCAACTTTCAAGGTGGATTTTTGCATTTTTTTTTCAAAATTGAAGAACATTTTCCATTACGGGGGACCCCCTAGCCTCTGGATGCACATGCCCCCTATACTCAAGTACACGCTATATAAAAAAATTTTTTAGATCTAACTCAACCTTAATTTTGGGATATAAGCTCAAGGACGTGGTGAGGAGTGGGCTGAGGTAGATTATTTGTCACAAAATCATTCTTTCTGGTTGCACGACTTATCCCTTGGTTAGAGTTGTTACCCAAAAGGTCAAAATTACTTCCTCAACACACTATGTAACAAAAAGGAACTGGTGAATAAGTGCTTTGGACATAGCGTCAGACACAAGCGTCTAAAAATTAGCAAAAACAATTTTTTAGAAGAAATTTTTGGATCATGGCACACAGTTAAGCAGACACTGTTATATTTTCACACAAAATTCCCTCTTATCAGCAAATGAGGAGCTTGTCTTTAATTACTTTAAAACAAAAATAACGGGCTTAATCCAAGTGCTCAATTAGAGAAATATCAAGTATGCAATAAAGTTAATAGGTTCATCTAGTAGCAACTGACTTAGTCATAATCAGACACAGAAGCTTTTATTTGTTTATTTTCTTTATTTGCGATAAGAATTTTAAAGAGCAAACTTCAACTGTAATTTCACGTGAATGAAGAAGCGTTTTATTGCTACCGTAATTGATCTGATAAGGAATTCCTTTTTTCAAGTACTTTTCCTCAATTCTTTACATTTTATTTGTAAAATGTGTTCCTCAATATATCTTGAGCACATATCAAAATCAAGTCAAAACATACATATTCTTTACGATACCTATAAATAAAGAATAAGTATAAATACTGTTATCTTACACAGAAATCAAGCTTCTTGTAATTGCTCGTGACAAAAAAAATTGTAATCAATTAAAATTAAACTGAGTGAGTAATCAATTATAATTGACATCGACAAGGTGATTAGTATTTAATATCGAGAGTTTATTAGCACGGCAACAAAAATAAATCATTTATTTCGATTATAATAACAACATAATTTTGTGTGGTGATCACATTTGTGTATATGAAATTTTTTGGGGTTGATTGGGATGAGAGTAATTATCGTTGGTAATTTGAATGAAATTAAGACAATAAATTACAGGATTAGAAAATGACGATGATTAGGTCTTATTGAATATGTTGGTTGGAAATTTATTTTTGAAGAGAGTTTTAAGTTTTTAATAGTAGCATCAATTTGTGATAATTTTAGGTTTTTTGTGGCCAACAGTTGAGTATTATAGTTTGACAGATCGAGGGGTAAATTTGATTTTTTTTGGAATACAACAATAACGTATTTTGGAAATTTGAATTATATTGTATTAAGTACTTTTCTCTCGGACTTTAGCAGGGACTTTAGTTAAGCTACGCGGACTACTAATCAAGATTTACAAAATACATTTCTGAAAATTTATAAATTATTATTATTTAAAGTGCATAAACACAGTTTATTAAGTCAAATACAAGTTCAATAGAAACTTTAGTTAAAAAAGAATGACTTTAACTGATAAGTAAGGTAAAGAAGATTATAACTTTACATGAAAAGTTCTATTATTTAAGCCTTGTTTAAATATTATTTGCTGATGTTTAAGCCTTCATTTTTGACTGAAATACCAGCTACTATAGACTATATTTCTACCCATTTTTACAATAACCATACTAAAAAGTGCATCGATAATTGTTTAATTTGACCAATTATGAATACTATACTAAATAATTTTCATAACAGATGTTGATGGTAATTGTTCGCTAAATGCTTAGAATAAATCATCACAAAAATCATTAAAGTTTGAAAAAGATGCATACAAAAGCAGTCAGCATGCGTAACAATAAATTAGGGAAAAAGTGAAATGTGTCATCGGTTTCTCGGGATTATATTCTTATTATTATGATTGTTTAATCATCACCCTATGACTGTAATAACATCAACACTTGCCGCTATTTTTCTATTAAACAAAATTTTTAATTCTAAGGGTTGATTTTAAAATTTTTATTATTGTCTCACATCATCGCCCTATTTGTTGTGTAAATAATCAAGAGGAATAACATTTTAAAGTCGTTGATTAACATTGTAATTCTGTTAATAATTTTAAACTTTGAATTTAATTTAATACAGTTTAAATTTTATTGTGAAAAAATTTTATGCAATTTATGTTAAATTTTTTGGAAATCAATTTATTAAATTGCAACAATTATCAACATATGTGCGAAAAAAAATGCATAAAAAGATTATTTTTAATCGACAGGGCGTTAAATTTACTTTTTTTGGTATAGAAAATAAAAAGAACCCAAAAAAATTGTGAAAAGGGAGAAAAATCAGCTTTAATTGTGACCATATTTTAGAAATATACATATAAAGCTATTAAATGTAAATAAAAGCAAACTGCATTTGGATTCTCAATATAATGCTTGATTGAATGCAAACAGGTTCTAAAAATGTTTAATCGAAAGGAAAATGATACTAATTGCAGTGCATATATCTCGTACTCTCGCTTTTACTTTCCACACGATGACTTATTGTGATAATCTCTCTCTCGCTAGTTGAGGGGTGAAAAACTTAACCCCTCATTTCAGAACGATAATTTATTTATGACGGGATTCAATTAGGGGTTGTATATAATATCAAAATATCACATATATTATGAAAATTAAATGCACTTTGCACAGAAATGAATTTCATATCGCTCCTTTCAAGCTCTTTGTGTATATATATACACTTTTAATCTCATTGACAAATAAGTATTAACACACTTGATGCATTGATTGGCATGAAGAAATTGCTGTAAAAAATATTTCCACATGAGTTAATTTAAGTAAAGAGCAAGACTAGTAAAGAATTTTGATTGTGTGACATTAGAGCGAATTTTCTTATCAATTTTATAATCTTTAGTATTATTTTTAGAAAGAATCTTACTCATGCATCTTAATTTTGGACCGTACCTAGTAGCAATTTTTGGGAATTTTTTTATTCTGGCATAGGAAATTTGCAAAGTTTTCATTTTTCGCACCAAGCAAAGAATCTTTTAATTATGAATTCTGGAAAAAACGCCATACTTGAATGACGCCTAAGACGTGCAGTTAAGGAAGTCTTTAGACCAAATTTCGCTACAATTTCTTTAATTTCATTTTAAAACTTGATTTGGGAGTCCTAGAAAAATGACATTATATAATCGTAGAAAATTGGAAAAATTTAAAATGAAGCGTAACAAAAATTTTACCTCTTCCTCTCCCTTTGAGCGTTACGTAATTTTTGAACGACCTCTAATTCTACGGGATCATTGACAAATGACGTTCTAAAAAATTATTTTTAAATCCTTTCTGTCAGAAAACTTTCATACAACAAAGATTCTTTTATGTCACACGGCATATGACCCTCCCTCCTCCACCCAGTAGCGTAGCCAGAAATTTTGCGATGGAGGGATTTTTGAAATTTTTGTATGGAAAAAATTTAGGGGGGGGGGGGGTTATAAATTTTTGTGAAAACCCCTACCATATTGAAGAAATTTTTCCATCGAAAGGGTGATTTGTCCCTCAATTCCCCCTCTAACTATGCGCCTACCACCACCTAAAAGTTGGACCTTAATTGTTAAAGACTCCACAATTGCACAAACCACGGAAACAATCTTAATTTATTACTTACTTTCAGACATACTGACGTAAAATCTCTCTTCTTAAATTAAACACATTAAAAAAATGCGCTAGTCAGTAAAATGTTAGATTAAGTGGCTGTCAATGTTTCATTATCATATGCATTAAGCAATTTTCATTCCCATTAAATTTATTGGCTGATTTTTATTAATTATGCAGCGGCATATCCTTATCTTATCAATCAATTAAAATCAATTAACATGAATTGAGTGGAGAGACAATTAGGTAACACTTCGACATTTGATGATAGTTTTACATTACATAGTCAACACATACAGTCTGTTATGATAAAATGATAACAGTGGAAAGTTTGTGTTTTAATTAAAAACTGTGTACAAAAAATAATATCGTGTAAAAAGAGGTCTCATGCCACTTATAACAAAATATAATGAAATAAAATAAAAAATAATTTTTAGAGAATCGGAAAAATTGAATTAGCTAATTGCACTTCCTCTTGGGACAACAAACAATTCATGCAAGAGAGCAGCAGTAGGAAAAAAGATGAGGGAGACAGAATTTATGCCGTCTTTATGTAAATAATAAAATGATCAAGCTGATTTCGAAAGTTAGTAAGGTAAAGAATGAAGGGAATTAAATTAAACAAAATTCTTCCTTAAATTTCTCCGTGTGGAAATATTAAAAATAAAAAAAATCTTACAAATGCAGTTGTGGACATGACACTTCATAAATGTCAATATCTGTGTATCAAAGAATTGAAAAAATTGTAAAAATATCATGTTCATGTTGAGATCAATCCTCAAATACCTTAAAGCAATAATATAAATTGCCAAACATGTTAAAGGATTTACATGCATCAATGACTCCCCAAAATATCATTCCAAAAATTTTCTTCTCTTTTTATTTTTATGTAGAACCCTCAAAAAGCGATAAAGTCAATAAATTTCCATTGTCGTCTGTCTCATTCTATCACATTATCAATTTGGTTGACGAAAAGTTTGCGTCTCGTTTCTTCTTCTTAAACTTAACACCACCATAAAATAGATTGAATGGAGGAAAAATTATTTGTCGAGGATTTTATGTCTCGTTTAATTCAATTCAATTCAATCAAGCCAAATTACAAATATTCACATTTATCAACACAAAATGGTTGAAAGATCCTTTTTTCCAACATTTTTGCTTGTTCAAGAAATCTTTCAAGAACGGTAGCTGAATAAAAGGGGAAGATTATGAAAATGTAGGATGTGTGTAAAATAATTTTTTATTTCCAAAGAGAATTTTCACATTCGTCTTAACAAACCCTTAAAAAAACATCATTTTTATGTAAGATATATTTTTTATGTGATGGAAACAAGAGAAATTTGAATAAATCATTGAATCAGAAGATAGAGTGGGATGAGATGTAAGCTAGCTTATCTTGTTAGGGATAGAATCTGCATTCGAATCTGAATTTGATATTTTTAACAGAATTTGTGATAGAATTTTAGATTCTTCAACTAATGTAGCCCAAAAAAAGTATATTGGAAAGATGTTTTTATCATTTTCTAGTACCTAACCTGAGATTTTTTGTATGGACGAGAAAATCTAGGCGTGTTTTGGGATCTTTTTTTTTTTAAAAAACCCTAGCGAATTAAAAAAATCCCAAAAAGGGGGGTTTGACCCCTAAAAGTGACCCCTGAATATAATAATAGCAATTGTAGTGCTGGTAAAATCACACTCCCGACATATTTGTGTCCAGGGGGCTGACAGCTTTGGTTACAAGATAAAAAAGTTACAACAAAAGGTTACAAAAGTTACAGAAAAAGGTTACAAAAGTTACAAAAAAGGTTACAAAAGTTACAAAAAGGTTACAAAAGTTACAAAAAGGTAAAAAAGGTTACAAAAAATAAAATTTTAACCTTTTAACTTCAAAAATTTAGTTTGAAAAATAATTAAAGAAAGATGCTTTTTATGCTTTTTATATGAATTTAGCTTAATTAATGACTAGAAATCAACTTTATATACAATATAGACATAAAATCACCTTAAATTAGTGAAAATTGCACAAAATTGTATTCTAAATTACTGTTTAATCATTATTTAAAACATTTTTTGCATATTTTTTAAGGAGCTGTAGTTTTTCATTATATTTCAAACCATTCAGAACTATTTACATCCAATTATACATTTAAATTCTCAAACTAAGCAACTAGTATTACTTAAAAACATTTTAAACCTTGAATACATTTATAATTTAAGTTTAAAATGGTTTAAAATTCTAAAATATAGCTTAATACGCTAAGAAAAGTAATAGGAAGACAAAGAAATGATGATGAAATAAGTTTTACAAGATTTTTGCTGATTTTTTTCTAAAAAAGTTATAAAAGATTACAAAAAAGGTTACAAAAGTTACAAAAAAGGTTACAAAAGTTACAAGGTTACAAAAGTTACAAAGTTTGTAACCAAAGCTGTCAGCCCCCTGTTTGTGTCATTAATGAAGTCTATCGATATTAAAAGATGAATTATGGAGTACAGGCTGGTGTGGTGTTTGAGTAGAGTGGAATCTGGGTATCGAACCATATGTAGACGAATCTGCTAGTGTGAGAGTAAGACATCTGTGTCCGAATTGTTAGGCAACAGACTGGATATCTACAACCCTCTTTTTGTGAGGATGTTGGTTCGATTCCCACCAAAAAACGATCTATCAATCATTACATAGATTATTGTCGATGAACCAAGGATGCGCTCAATACTCACGACAAACCAGCATGGTGGGTTATGATTCCTAAAATTAAACAACTTTAAATTTCCTCACAGCATTCTCAGAAATCAGAGTATCTATCCCTAGAACAACAATGTTCCTCTGTCTCACATTCACGTACCATCAGAGAGTATTCAATTGCGAATGTAGCAGTTGAGGGATGAAAATTGTAAGCGATAATTTTTCTCTTATAAAGGAGTAAGAAAGCGATTCACATCTCATCTACATTCGAAATATCTCTTCTCTTTACCCGTCTATCTGATCTGCATAAAATATATAATAATATTCCATTCAGAGAATTTCAGTGGAACATTCAGCAAACAGATCATTGTAAAATTTAAGCAAGAAATAAAAATCCCCACAGAAAGAAATACATTTTTCATGAGGAATAAGAAGGAAAAGGAGTTGAAAAAGATTTTTGCATGGAATGAGGAATGAAAATTGTTCAACAGATTTTTTCATGTTGCATAATAAACGAATTTACACCCTTTTATTATCTACATCCTTGTTTCTATACAAAATGAAGCAAGAAAATAGGAAGATAAATGAATGAGAGGCACGGCATTATGAGCTATAATATTATATTATCATAAAATGGAAATGGATATGAAAATCAGAAGCACTGAAATTATCTATCCAGATTTTATGACTGTATTACAAATGCAATATAATATTAATAATAAAAAGACAATGGATATCCATCCTGAAACGCAACATATAATTGTCATCGATTGGAATTTATTTATTACGTTTTATCCATCCGTCAATGGCAATCATCCCGAGCGGAACCACCAACAACATGAATTTTTATCGTGGTTGCGCTATGAAGGCGTCTTGAAGATGGATTTCGATCCATTTTTCAATTTTTAAATGGATGGAAATCCCTCTTCAAGACGTCGTGTCAGCACCATCACGTTGTTGTTGTTTTTGGTGCTGCTCGGGCATATCATTAGAGCTTTTATTTGTAATGGTGGTTTCACTAAAAAAGGCTTTATTTGATTGACGTCAATCAATTGTACTTGAGCGTTAAATTCAATTTTGTAATTCAATAATATCAACGACAATTGATAGCAATAAGCATTTTACTATTTACCGATTCATTACCTTCGCTTCTCACTTTGAATGTGAATAAACATAAATTTAATTTCATTTTTCGATGGAAACGAAATTTAGCATCAGAAAATCCAATTGAGCGTACTAATTTATCCACACAACCGCCCCTTATATTTTGTGATCAATTGATGGAATTTATTTTATACCTTTAAAATGATTCTAGAGAGCTCGTTACAGCGAAAGGATGTTGAAGTAAGAGAGTAAAAAGACGAAATTGCTTATGATGATTGCGACTACACATACTAGTAGTTTATTGAGTAAATAAATTAAATCTATCATGCCCTAGATAATTGGAACGTTATTTACACGTTTGTGTGATGATGACTGACAATCTAAGGATGTAATAGAAAATGTACATTGATGTGTTTTCCAGAAGAAGAAAGCAAAAAACCTGGAAGAAAATATTCCATCAAAAAAGTTTTCATGTTGTTTGGAAGGTGGGCGTTGCAACATGTGTTAAAAAAAAGTTTATTCTTTCTGACAACACATACAGCAGTAATGAAACAACAGAACATTTTCGGTAGAGATAATTAATAATTATTTTCAGTTTAGAAGAAAATTTTTGCTTTCGTTCGTAACATAATTCACTAATTATGCTCATCTCGTTGTATCATTAATTATCTCCTAACACAAGCACATTCTCATATTTTAGATGACTAATCTTCGTCAATTTGTATCTACTTAAGTTTTCGTTATGCGTATCCATAATAAAATAAAGGAAAAATATTAAACTAAATAGTAATGGTGTTTTTCATCTCGTCATCATCATTATTATTGTGACTATGACTAATGAGAGACAATATTTTGATGTCAGAAATTTTCATCTCTATGTGACATTGATGCTTTTGGTTCCTTGTGATAATTTTGCTAAGCATAGAGTGGTTTGTTGAAATTAATTGTGTTTGCTTTGCTGACATTCGGGTTAGAATCGTATTTCTTGTATTGTAATTAAGAAGGCACTAAGGTTTTGACTTCAATTGCCGTTTTATTGATGCTAGAATTGAAAGGTGTCAGAATAAACTCAAAACTCTTGAAGTAACTTTGCTCTAAAATTTTTCGTAAATGTCCAAAATTGACAGAAAAATGTCGTGATTTGCTTGAAATTGGACATCATTTTTACGGTCATATAAAATGTATCCTTAAGGGTCATTCGCAAATTACGTCACGCTTTAGGGAGGAGGGAAGAATTTTTGACAGTCCAAACACAAAATTTTTCTTTCTTTGGAAAATTTATGACAAGGGGGAGGGGGGAGAGGGGTTTGAAAAAGTCATTTTTAACCATGTATGTAATTTGCGATTGACCCCTTAGCACATCCACTGAGTTCCTAGGATCTATTTTGACATCATTCGTGCCTGTAGCCTACAATGAAAGGCTGTGACCTGATCGACAAATGTTGAAATATTGATCATATGACGACCAATCGGACAGTATGCTTAGAACCAAGTGGTCTGATGGCTGTATACTGTCTAATTGGCCGCTATATTGTCTATATTTCAACATTTGCTCATCGGGTGAGCTTCATTTTCAGTACCTATAATTTGAAAAAGCGATTGACAAAAAATCCACTGCCTAGTCTCGAACCCATGATCGCTATTTCGGTGTACACTAGTTTATTGTTAGTACCGAAGACTTAACCTCTACGCCACCGAGCCACTTCAGCTCACAAAAACTAAACAGCCCTAAACTGACTATGAATACAACAATCGAAACCAAATTCTATAAAAAATTCTAACAAAATTCCCCATAACAATTCCAAAGCAGCTCTTATTCTTCTCCTCATTGTTTATTTCAATAGAAGCTCCTAACGAGCTTTTTACTGTGTTATAATATAAAATCCTCTACTTATCTACCATCCCATCTCGTTTATTTGTTTTCACATTTGATCGTTATCTTTTCTTATTGTTCTCTTTAAATTTATTCAAGGCACAGCACTTAGTTAAATGGATACTTTAAAAGTTCACATCAAAATTCAAATCTATTGCAAAATGGGCTATAAAAATATCAATTTATTTTCTCGTTTGAGACAAATTACTTGAATTCATTGGGATGTGTTCGGAAGTTTTGTCAATAACAATGAAGGGAAATGGAAGTAATCTGAATGTCGCAACATAAAAACGATGCCACAGAGCAGAGGATGAAGAGGGAAAAAAACAATTTAATGAAATGACATAATGGGCGATAATTTTCTTTATTCATTCAACATTAAACAGCGCCCGAAAATGTGAGCGATTAACATTGAATGAGATTAAATGGGAATGGATGGGTGGTTAGGAGTGAAATAAAATGGAGGAAGAAGAATGAAAGAATATCCCTAATGGCACTTAAGCAATATCCAAGCAATGAATTTTCTTTCTTTTTCATTCTCATTTTCTTGTGTATTGGCTGAGGAGTGGAGGGAGGATTTAATTCAATTAAATGATGGTATAAACAGCACTTGGAATGGCATTTTAATCTTTAATTAGGCTGATGAAGCAACTTGGAAAATCTACTGATTATGCAGCACATTACTGTAACATTTTATCCCACTTATATGTCAGTAAAGTTTCTCATCTGCTTATTGATTGTCGGAAATGGTTGGCAGAAAAAAAGTTGCCGCTCGCTACATCGTTACTGAATGATGATTAATTGAATAAGGGAAACAAGCGTAAAATACATAAAAAGGTAGGTAGATTTTTGATTGAGTGCCTTTTTGAGGGAAGAGAGAAATTGGCACTTGAACAATCGCTAATGATTAATTAGCAACGGTAAACATTTGGAAACGTTTGTTCCCCACTTGAGAATCAGTTTTTTTTTGTGCCTTTTAATGAAATCAAAAATAAATGAAGCCTTCATTTTGTATTAACGTTTACAGCAATCGACGGAATAAAAAGAATTTTGCCGAATTTACGCATTTAACGAATCATGAAAAAGAATCAGAGTGCCTATAAGGTACCCAACTAACAATAGAAATAATTGTTTTCAATTACACACCTTCTTGGGCTTCTTATCTTATCAATTGGTAATTAATTATGAATTTAAGTCTTCAATCAATCAATTACCGTTTGATTAGCCAATTGACAGAATTAATTTTTCTTCATTTTCGGCACATGATTGAAAGATTTTTATTGATTACATTTTCTGTTTCATTCCTCCGCCAGCCAGCGTGGATATGTAGTGAACAATTATTTTAAAAAATTCTGTTGCTCTACTTACAGTATACACACATGAGAGAGTTAAATTCAGCTGCTACTTTTTTTTGTTATTTTTACATTGATTGTTACACCTGGATATACTGACTTTGAGTGTTCTTTATCGTGTCTTGAGAGTGGAATTTACACTATACATAGTTTTGATATGAATACGAATACACGAGATTTGAATCTAGTTTAACTATTTTAATTCTAAATGCTAGATTCAGGGGCGTATCCAGAGGGGGGTTTCTGAGGGTTACCCAAACAAGGTCAGGGGATTTGAAAAACCCCTCCCAACAAAACATTATGAATACGCTCCTTGTCTAAGGCAATTATTAACTAAACCAGACCATCGCCATTTCATAAATTGACCGTTACAGAAAAATTCAAATAATTTAAAAATTATTTATCCGTTAAAAAATCAAATAAAATTTTGCTTAATTAAACTGTGAAGGACATTGAACTGGCCAAATTCTTGTTAAAGAATCAATTTTATTTACTGCTGACTTTTTTAAAATGAGTTTTAGTTGATATTTATGAAAATTTTTAATGAAAACTGAAAATTTACAAAATGTCAACAAAAGAATTTTCTGAAATATATTTTTGACAAAATCTCTCTGAATATGGTAAATTTCTGTTCCTAAAATCTATTAGAATGTTAAAATAGAAATAAATTATAGTTCTAAACTTAAGAAACATTACATTATATTGTGTAAATTGATAAAATTTGGGAATGAAATTTCTAAAGTTTTAACGGTCAAATAAATTTTAAATTTTCGTAAATAATGTCGAATTTTTCGAAGTGAATGTCGAATTTTTTCGAAATGAAATGGCGAAGGTCTGAACTAAACCAAATTCTTCTTTAAGCTGTTTACATTGCTGCAACCTGACCTTACTCTTCTTAGTCTTACTTATCATTGTGGTGTTAGAATAGAGCGTAAATCTGGGGTGTCGAGCCTTATGTAAGCATATCTGCCAGTGCAAGAGTAAGGACTCTATAGTCGAATGGCAAAGCAATATACTAGTTATCTGTAACCATCTTTTGTGACGATGTGGTTTGTTTCCCACTAAATACTACAGTTATGTAGGTCTAAAGGTCTTAAAACGTGGAGAACTCTGATTTCTTTTTATTCAACTTTATGGATTGTAGACCTTTTGACATGTATCCCTCCAATTAAAGAAGAAGGGCCCCTTTCCCCTGGATACATCCCTGACTGAGGACTATAAACTAATTGAACCAAATGATATTGATCAAACTGACTTATAAATCACGAATATACACACTCATAGGAAATAATCTAAAAACATTTTTTTGATTTTACTCTTAATAATAATTTTTAGATTCTAAAATTTTTTTTAAAAATAAACATTTTGAAAAGGATTTGCTCGGCGTGAGATTCGAACCTATGACCTCTGGGCTAGTAGTCCAGTGCTCTAACAACTACGCCACTGAATCATGTGAAAGCACGTGACAATTTTTCAATATATATGGGAAAAATTTAAAAATTAGTTTTTTAAATTTTAAAAACAAAATTTTAAATTTTAAAAACAGATTTTTAGAATTATTTTTATGGGTGTAATAATTCCCATTTCCATCATTTAGATTAATTACCTATTTGATAGGTTAATACCTAAAATCATTGACATTCAATTGAGTAATTTGACATTTAATATATTATTTAATGATCAACAAGATTAATAGATATAAACCAAACAAACCGAATGTACCGAAGTTACATGTCTCGTACAAAATGATGCTAAAAATTAGAAAATGAACAGCTATGCGACAATGTTCATTGAAGATATCCGGCGTTTTCATTTGAATGCAAATATGATTAAGAAAAATGTCACTTGCTTCTTTCGCAATTTTCTGTTATTTGATTTGCAATCTCTCGTTTGACATTCCCCGTACTGTAAATCATCATCTACGTACAACGGGAATGTTGTAGGAATCACTCACTTACTTCATTTGATATTTAAATTTACTACTACCATGCCTAGACTCGTTAATGATGTTTTTCAAGCAAATATAATTAAATGTCGTTGAAATGTTCATAATTTAATCTTACCGCTCTTTAATGTTTTAATAATTTACCTATATTTGCTTGATGCCATTTTAAAATTTTAAAATTGCTTTCCTTTTTCTCTCTCTTCTCATCTCTTTCTTCCACTTTGACAATTGATTGTTGCTTGCCGCTCAGTAGCACTTTATGAATATGCAAAGCAATCCGTTAATGGTTTTCTAGAGTAAATATATGAACAATAATCTCGGCGACACAAGAGAGAATAAGAGATAATGTAAGGAGTATATGCAGAAGAAGGCGGCGGTTTTGACTTTTATTGTGTGCCATGCTTGCTTCGCTTCTTTATGCGAAGTCGATGAGATGAAATTAAAATATTTATTCAAAATCTTAATCCTCAGTAATTGAAAATTAAATACCATTTATTCTGTTTGTACTGTTCTGATAAACTTTTTTTTTATTTTCGTTTTTCGGTGGCATGGCGCTTAGTTAATTAATTTTTGTCTCTCTTTTGAGCGTATTTTCTCATCGGTAACCGACGCTTCAGTCCTCACGTTGTCCATATCAAACAATTAAATTGATTTTTTAACGGTCTAAACAGTTTTGAAAGTTGAGCCAGTTCAACAAATTTGAATATTTTCTGACCGTTATTTTTCAAATATTTTTTTGACCGTTATTTTTAAATATTTTCTGACCGTTATTTTTCAAATATTTTTCTACCGTTATTCGAAGAAATGCGTTTAAAAGACCGTTAGTGACCACATCTATACCATTTGTCTTCGTCATTAACTTTCGTGATATATTCCAATTGACGAAAAAAAATGAATAAGCGAGCAATGACTATTGACACTGCTAAATTGAGGAAGCTAAAAATTGATTTCACATAAAAAAGAGAGTGGCTGTTTTGCATACTGTGTATATGGCATACACATAATCATAAAGACATCAATGAGCAATCAATAAGCAGTTGTGTTTGACGAACGTTCAAATAAAAATATAAATATATCACACACAAAAAAAAATTATTTAATATGATTATTGAAAAGGTAGTTTGGTTGTTGCTATTATTACTAGTCATGATATTCGTGTATATTGGCTCTTTATCATAAATTTATTACTACTGCTGTTACTGTTCAAATATTAAGTGTCAGAATTATTACCATATTTTGTGTGTTTTGTTGACTCTATGATAACTGCTTAATTTGTTTAGTTATGGTTTTAATTTTCCATCAACATTATATGGATTTCCATGATGTATCGATTTTTGAATAGTTGTTGCTGCTTCTTATTTACACAAAGTTTATAATATTTTAAACGAATTAATTTTTATTAATTCCTAAACCAAATACAATATATTATTTAAAGATTAGACAAACTTCGTTTGAAATTATATATAAATTTTAACAAATCATCATCAAAAATGCACAAAAAGTAACGTAACTATCTAATGCTCTTACATTTGCTGAGTTGAATTTCCGTTATAAGTTTTTCTCTCCTCTTCTGAATCGCTATCGTCTTGCTGTAGTCTATGAATATTGCTAGATGGATTAACTCTCTTGTATGTGGATGATTTTGGTATTGCCCCAGTTTGAGCACTCGATGTTGATGGTTCCATTTGATTGTATGCATTCATGTTACGCTTCTTTGCTCTGTGGAATAATTAGATCATGAAATGAGTTAAAATTAAAACAAATATAACTTGCTAATACTCACGCATCATTCGCAACTAAGCTTTCCTCATCTCTCTTACGCTTTCCAGCATCATTCTCAGCACTCGATTCTCCACTTCTAAATACATAGCCCTTAATGTACGCAAACAAAGCAAATACTGGTGAAAAGAGTCCCACAATTAAAGCACTAATCATGTCAAAGAAGCTGCCGTCAGTGTTTGTCGGCAAGACGCTGCTTCTATTTTGAGTGAAATTATTTGAGGTCTTTTTACCGGGAATGATTAAAATAACTGATGACGGTGCTAAATTTAAATCTAATAATGTCTTGCCAAAATCTTCTGAGGTGAATTCGTGACGTGGAAACACAGTAGCTAGAGTGAAATCTTTAATATTCGTTCCTTGTAGAATATCGGATTTGACAAATGAATATAAATCTCCAAAGAGCATTGTGACGTCAAATGTGACAATTTCAGCCTCACCATCTGGCTTCTTAAATTGAATTTTTGCTGAATCTGATGTCGTTGGCGTGGTTGGTGCTGCCTGAACTGGATTTTCAGGCTCTTTAACTTCTGGTGATGCTGCTGTGCCTGATGTATTAAATCTACGTGCTCTTTCCTTTTTATCTTCTTCGATTTGTTCTAAAACCCTTTTTCTAGCCTCCATAGCTTCCAATTTTTCCTTCTTTCTCTCATCTTTCAATTGCTGTAATTCCTGTTCATCTTGCCATTTTTTTAAATTTTGAATTTGCTGACCTTCCTTACGACGTCTTATTTCTCTCTCTTGCTCGAGTCTTTTTTCCTCCTTAATTCTTTCAATTCTCTTTTCTTCTATGAGTTTCATAGCTCGTTTTATTTTTTCCTGCTTTTCCTCTTCCGTTTCGACCTTTTCATCACTTGATGTCTCTGGTAGCTTTTCTGGTTCCTTTTTATAGCATACACCACCTTCACAAACGATTTCCGGAGATGTCTTTACTTCAGGCTCGATTGGTTGACTTGTAGTAGGCGTAGTGGGCACTTCCTGACTTACAGCACTTTCTTTCTTTGTCTCAGCATTTTCATTGACAGAACTGGAACTAGTTTCGCTCTTTATTATACCGTCAATAGCTTCAATGATCTCATCTGATGATTTTACAACACTTGTAACAACCTTAATAGGAATTCCATTTTTGATGAAGAATAATGAAGGAACAGGCACTAACTGATCTGTTGCATTGATGAATAATAAAAACAAAAACAAATAAATTTTTACACGTAATTCTTATTATTGGATATAACTTACAGATGCTACAGAACTGGATGTATTCAGGCTTATCACTTTCAATTCGGATTGCAACAAAAGATTTTGATTGGAGTCTAGAGGAAATAGCTTCTGAATTGATGTAATTAGTTAGAGTTTGTGAATTTTCATCTTTTCCTAAAAAGAAATTGAAATGAAATTTTTATAAAATTCAATATTTTGGGGAAATTACGTCATTACCTTCACAGTAGACAACAAAAATAGCATTATTGGTTTTTGCTAAATTTATTGCTGAACCTATATCGCCTGGATACCACTGCATTATTGAATAATTAAATATTTTAAACAAATCAAAAAATCTATCACGAAAAAATGATGATTATTATTTTTTTCAAAATTCAAATTTATTTTGACCGTTACGAGTAGTTTTAAAAAATTTCAAATTTTATGCAAAATTCAACGGATTTTTATGCTTCAACTTTTAACTTTCACAATTTAAACAGGAAAGTAAATAATTGTAAATAAAAATCTCATAGAGTTTCATACAATAATATTAAAATCTGATGGAAAACATGAAAATTAGTCGGATTCGATTATGCGATCACACATAAAAATATATCCGAAGAAGTAGACATAAAAATTGAGTATAAACGCATACCCCTTAAATATTTTTGTAGACCTTATATATCGAAGTATAAAATTTGCTTTAAATCTGAAAAGTGAAAATGGAAAAAATGTAAAATTGCAATATTTCTCAATTAAAAAGCCATTATTATAAGTGAATAATGAAATTCATTAGATTAAGCTATGTTTGAGCTAAACATATATGTAAATTTAATATAAAAATGTGATCAATAGAGCTCATTTAAAGGAAAATGGAAAATGTAAGGAGAAAGAGAAGAGAAAAAAAAGAGTTTGAAAAAATAGATCTATTTGTGGACGAAAATAATCAATTATAATGCTGCAATATTGCTTTAATAATTAATTATGTCTTTTTATTTTAAATTTCATTTTTTATTAGAAAATATCGCTAATCTGTGAGCCACAGAATGGAAATTCGAGCGAAAATAATAAGAATAATGAGGGTGGTATATATTTATCGTCATCGTCAAATGCATCGACACTTAAAAAGAGTTCTCGCATTTCTAAACATTCATTTGACAACTTAAACAGTTTACAAAACACACCCAATATGAAAATAATATCTAAAATCAATTCAATATCATCATTAAATGATAAAAATTTGGAGAAATTTTCACTAGTAGGAAGTAATAATAATAACAACAACAATAATAGATTCTTGGCCACAAAGTCATCATACATAGACTCTTTCGATTTCCTATCTGGGGGCTCTTCCACATACAATACGTTAGATTCGCAGCAATTGAGCTCTGTTAAAAGTCTCAAATTTAATAATAATAGTGATAATTCTTCCGCTTCTTCTGCTGTGTTCTGGGATTTTACTAAACCTAGTGTCTCCTCGCTGCCTACTTCATCAAGTACTAACTTGCGAAATACTGTCTCCTCATCGAATCTAACACTCAATAATTTAAGCTATGCAGCTGATAATCAGACAAATCAGTCATCATCATCATCGTCATCAACGATAATTCCCTTAGTGATCCCACAGAAATTTCAATTTAATCAGCCACAAGCACAGCCTGTTATGAAATCTCTTGGCTCAACATCCTCCTCGTCGTCCACTTCGACAATGGTTCAACAACAGCAACAGCAGCAACATCATCAAGATGATCAATTGCAAATGCTGTGCAGCAGAAAGAACTCACTACCACATAGTAGTAATTTAATTAATAATAATAATCATACAACAAATAGCAACAGTAGTGATTTAAATAATGGTGTTACAAAACAAAATACAAAACTCAATCAAACATCGACATCGTCGTCGAGCATACAGGTAGCGACTGCAACGGGTACCGTCGAGAGCTTTCATCATCAGGAGCAACAAAATGGAACTAATCAATGTACAGATCTACAGCAACAACAACAACAAATGCAACAAAGTAAGACAATGAAATGTCCAGTCGTTGCCTCTCCTCATCAAGTAATGATGCTCTATATGAATAAATTAACACCGTATGAGCATCATGAGATATATAAATATCCGCACATTTACTTTATCGGTGCTAATGCAAAGAAGCGGTCAGGTACAGGCCCAAATGATTATGACAACGAAAATGGCTCATACATTCACATACCACACGATCATATCGCATATCGCTATGAAGTGCTCAAAATCATTGGTAAAGGTAGCTTCGGACAAGTAGTTAAAGCATACGACCACAAAACACTCGAGCATGTTGCACTCAAAATGGTGCGTAATGAAAAGCGATTCCATAGGCAAGCACAAGAAGAAATTCGCATTTTAAAGCATTTACGAGCACAAGATAAGGAGAATACTTTTAATATAATTCACATGTGAGTAATGTTTTTAATTCATTATCATTCATTGTTATTGCTCGATTGATGTTGTTTTTAATTTTAATCATGCATCATCTTATTTGTTCCATTTAATTTACGTTACTATTTGGCCTCTACGAAAAAATTCACCGTTTTCTCTTCAACTGTCAAAATATTTTTGAATTTTATGCTTTTTTTGTTTCGAAATTCATGTTCGAAAAGATTTGAAATTAATTTCTTAAATTCTAGCGTTCTAAGACTTGGATTCCTAGCATTAACAGTTTCATTAGTAGAAGAACATTTTTTACAATCATCTTATCAGTATTGACATACTTAAAACTGTATTTTAAGAGAATTTTGAATGATTTTAAATTCGAACAATTCGAGTTTGTTTGTAAACATTCGAAAAAGTTTCGAAAATTAAAATTCAAAAATTCGAAAACCGCTTGAAGTTTAGAAAGCATTCAGAAAACGGTTGAGAAAACATGACATAACTGTCGATAATGGGAATTTCGTCGGGGCTCAATTTCATTCAATATTTGCGTTCGTATCAGCTGACTCACTACATTTCATTTCCTTATTATTCATGTCTTTCTTATTATTATCTTTTATATTATATTTTAAGGTTTGACTATTTCGTATTTCGTAATCACATGTGCATAATTTTTGAACTTCTACATATAAACCTATACGAGTTGATAAAGAAGAACAAGTTTCAAGGATTTAGTCTACAACTTGTCCGTAAATTCGCTCACTCACTATTGCAATGCTTAGATGCTCTCAATAAATTCAAAATAATTCACTGCGATATGAAGCCTGAAAACATTCTATTGAAGCAGCAAGGTCGATCTGGAATTAAGGTAGCTATAACTAAGACGCTTATTGACCATAAATAAAATAATATCGTACATTTTTTTGGCAACTTCCTTATTTACACAAAAAAATATGTGTTTTCTTTTTCATGCCTAATTCTTCTTATTCTTCCATCGCTCTTTTTATACTCTTAAAACATTGTAGGTAATCGATTTTGGTAGTTCATGTTATGAGAATCAGCGAGTTTATACATACATACAATCAAGATTTTATAGAGCTCCAGAAGGTTTGTACTCTCTGCATCACACACATATTTTTCTTTCTTTCTTTCCTTTCTGAATATTTCATTTCATTTCTATCTTCTTTCTGTTTTTTTTTTCATACTCAATTCAATCATCCACAAAACTAATAATAGTGATCTTGGGTGGAAAGTATGGAATGCCAATTGATATGTGGAGTCTAGGTAAATACCAATAATAATCATAATGAAATTTATGTCATATCCAAAATCAAATTATCATATATATTTTCTCATGATATTTAGGGTGCATTTTGGCAGAACTATATACAGGCTATGCAATTTTACCGGGCGAAGATGAATCAGATCAGCTTGCATGTATAATAGAATTGCTTGGTATGCCGCCCAAGCAAGTGCTAGGTAAATATTTGTTTATTTTTGAGACATGAAAAAACAAGCAAGCAAACATTCTCGTTAGCTATGAATACAATGTATGCCACCGACGCATAGGAAAAAAAATATGTCTGCAATTGATCAATCAATGATGTGTGGGTGTGCAAGCAACGGAAGGAATTAGTTTTGTGTCCTTTATTATTCCTTCTGGCACTGAATTCGTGGGTTTACCGTTGTGTATAATATTAATGAGCTTTAGATATTACAATTTTGTACAGTGTAGAGGAGTTGCTAGACATTTTTTGGTATGGGGACCCAAGTACACCCCTGCTTTGAACCCCCATCCCATATTTGGGAAATCCAATGAGCCATGCAATCTGCTATTCAATTCAAAGACATCATAGTCATTGCCTTGGATTAAATTAATCAACAAGTAGCCTAAAGTAACCCTATTGTATGCATGATATCAAGATTATGCAAATTATTGAGAACCTTAGGCACGAAATGTTATGCGGACATTTTTCGAACAAAAAAAAAATCAATGTCTCTGTAGTCAAAGTGCTGTTATACCTAAAATAGTTTTTTCAGCTAGGAACGACAAACAAACACAAAAAAAAATCATTAAAATGAGCAAAAAAAGACATGGACTTTAAATTTCATTTCCTTCTGTTTCATTTTAGAAAATTCTAAACGTGCTAAAATATTTTTTAATGCAAAAGGATATCCTCGATATTGTACGACTAAAACTTTGGATGATGGTTCCGTGATAATGACGGAAGGCTTTTCGCGACGTGGAATAGTTAGAAGTCCGCCAGGAACACGAAAACTTAAAAATGCTTTAAATGGATGTGAAGATGTGTATTTTTTACAATTTATAAATGAATGTTTGGAATGGGTACCGGAGAAGAGACTCACACCAGAGCAAGCACTGCATCACTCGTGGTTTAAGAGGCGATTACCGAAGCTTCCAAGTAGCGGAACGAGCAGTAGTAATAGTTATAATGCATCAAAGCAAACTCATTCACTTACAACGTCCAATAATACGCTTGCAAATAATGATGGTAAGGATTTATCCTCGTCATCGTCAGTTGTTGCAGCCGGTGGCAGTAATAATAAAGGCATTACCACAAATTGCTTTTATTACGACAACACATTGCATCAATTAAATATTAATAATAATCAGTATCAACACAGTGATGAGTCAAAATCCTTACCGGGAAATGCAACGTTTCATGCACACATGCACAGTTCAGCATCAAAATTGGGTGATAAGTATCAATGTGAAAGCTATCAAGATTTAACGAATCCAAATCGTAAATCGACAATGACTTTAAATCGTTTAATGTCTTCATCAATTCATTCAGCATCAACATTATCATTAGTTTCTTCTCATAATAGCACTAATAATCATAGTGGATCTTCAGCCGCCAGTGGCATATCATCGAAATTAAATTTACCACAACTTAATAATTAATAGTTAAGGCTTAAGTTTAAAAGAAAAAAAATATTAAATGATGAAAAAAGATTTTATGGAACATGAATATCTCAACAGAAAAAAAAATTAAATAAATAGGAAGTAGTCTGGATGACTTAAAAGCGCATCTTTTGCCGGATCAATCAGTGTATTAACTTGAGTATTATAACGGTTTTTTGAAATTCAAAAATTATGATCTGAACTGAGGTTTAATGACTGAATGATTAACTAACTAACGAGCCAGTCAGCCAGGTACTCAAAGTGATAGCGCCGTGCAAAAATATGCCACCCTAAAAAAATTCACATTGCGGCATTTTAATGTGTATTAATGCAATTGTATCTCTTCTTCGCTATAGCTTTTATTGAACTTTTTTTATTTTCTGTTTTTAGCAAAAAAAAAAATGAAATGAGAGATGAATGATATAATTCTTTACTATTGAAATTATTGATAGAACATTAGATATTTAAAAGAAAAAAAAAAGTCTTTTTAAAATGTTATAAAAAAATGAAAGTGTCTAAGATATAAGAAAAATGATGTCTTGATAAATTAGATTAAATACAATCTGGATATAAAGATGAAAACTATTTAAATAATAGTGAAAATTCTACTGAAGCATTAAATAAAAAAAGATTATTTAGAAAATTTCAATTAACACGGATTTTTTACTACTTCTTCTTAATATCTAAGTGAAATCTCATTACTTGATGTTATTGCATGAAATTGGACTTTATTTTATTTTTTTCTGCACAAATTACACTTCATAACGCCATGGATTTAAATGTTTTTATATATTTATCATCATTAGACTTGTCAGTTTACTTTTATCAATCACTGGCTACTCGAATTCGACACTGTGCCTTATTATTTTGTTCAGATCATTTTCGTCAACCTTAAATTGACCTTTTCTGTGAGTATTTTGTTTACAAACATTTTGAGAATGTACAAAATCACTTTGCAAATTGAATTAATCATGGGAAAATTTAGAAAAACATAAAGAAGTATGGAAAAAAGATTATCAAAAATTAACGGTTTTCAAAAATTCAAAAGTTTTTGAAAAGTGAAATTAACGAGGTAGTTGAGAAACAATTTGAGCAGGCTGCGGGTTCAAAAAAATCCTCGGAATTCAATTTTAAAATTCATTTCTAAATTCTAGTTAAAGCAGAACAAAACTGTTTGTTTAAAAAGTCTTAAAGTATTCATAAAGTGCAGGAAGTAACAGCCGTGATAAAAGTTTCATTGACGAGCCATTAAATTCAAGTTTTTTTCTGACCTTAAAATTTATTTCCTGTCATCATTTGAAAAATTTTCATCTTGGATTAGAAAAAAAGTTGTGAAAGGTATATAAAAATTGTGGATATAATGTTAATAATATAAGAATTAGAAAATATGCATAAGTAGTGATGTGTTTAATGAGAATTTGTGATGATTGCATAAAAAATATTGCGTGAAAATTCCGAGTCAAAAGTTCATCAACATTCACACATAATTCCACTATGTCTCTTTCTTCGTCTCCCACACATCTATGAATCATTTTTATTTTACTATATGAACGTACAAAGTGTACTAAATGGCAACAAAGCTCCCATCGTCGAGACCATTATCGTGAAAGAGAAAAAAACAAAGATAAAAAACTTTTTTAAAATTCTGATTAATTCCTTGCATTAATTGTGTTCCTATCTATCTAGTATCTACAAGTACAATGATTTACATATTTACAGTTGGAACGACTCATGAGCAAGCACAACACAGTACACACAGCTCAGAGAGAATGTTTTACGCACAAACTTATTTATTTTCTTTCTGTTCTGTTTTTATTTTTATTCAACTTTCATTCATAAGCAAGCTAACGAACAGGCAGAATAATATGTGAGAGATAAATAAAGACCTAGGTGAAATGCCGTTTCCTCTACTTTCCTGTTAATAATCTGTAATAAAACACACAAAAAAATAGTCGTATTCACATACAGAAGAATTGAGTACATAGCAATATGTGTGTACAAAAAGGAACATAAAATGTTTTATTTTTGAAAAGCTTATTTTTTTGGTGTGCAATTAGTTAATGGCATGTGAAAAAATATAAAAGAAATTGCGTTTGTGTAGTTAGTTAAATATGGAAAAATCGATATGTGGAAAATTTCTGTGGCTTCATGCATATACCGCTAGTAATACTGCACATGTATTACGTCGCTTTGTATCATGTTTGTCTTCCAAGTCCTATAATTGAATTAATAATAAAATAAGTGAGAGACAGGCAGGCACAAAAGAAAAATGGAAAAATGAACTTCCAATAACTTCTCAATCGATTGTCGTACAATTTAATATACATGCCCATCGATCTTGATCTTGACAAAGTAAAATGCGTCCAAGCTTGCTGCATATCGCAAATTTTAATGCAATTTTCTTCTTCTTTGTATCAACACTCCAATAATATATCACAAATGTATACTAATGGAACCGTTTCGTCGCTCTTCTTTGTTGCAGACAAAAAGAAATAATAAATACAATTGAAAATAAACATTCAACAAAATGCAGATGAACGTAGCAGGACTGCGAAGAAATATAAAGAATTTAGCACACAATTACTCTGACGCTCAGGTGAGTGAACTGATAAGATAGCCAAATAAGTACGGGCTGGCTGATAATTGAAAATGATAACTGAAACTTATTTTTTTCTCGATTCTTCTCTGGATGGATGTGCTTAGGTAAAGGTAAGGGAAGCGACAAGTAATGATCCGTGGGGTCCATCGTCAACGATAATGGCTGAAATAGCCGATTTGACATATAATGTTGTTGCCTTCTCTGAAATCATGCAAATGATTTGGAAACGAACAAATGATCATGGAAAGAACTGGCGTCATGTTTATAAAGCATTATTATTGCTGGAATATCTTATTAAGACGGGATCAGAAAAAGTAGCACAACAATGTAAGGAGAACATCTTCTCGATTCAGACACTTAAAGACTTTCAGCATTTGGAGGAAGGGAAGGATCAAGGAGTTCATGTACGTGAGAAAGCAAAGCAGTTAGTGATTTTACTGAAAGACGATGAACGATTAAAGGCTGAACGTGCGAGAGCATTGAAAGCAAAAGAGAGATTTGCAAGAACAGCAAGTGGTTTTGGTAGTGATGGTTCAATTGATGGTCCAAGCAGGGATACGCCAGTATGGCCAGAGTCTGATAGACGAAGTTATAATGATATGGAATTTGTTAGACCACAGACTGTTGGCGAGGAGGAATTACAACTACAATTAGCTATAGCGATGTCGAAAGAGGAGGCTGATCAAGAGGAATCAAAGAGACGCTCTGATGATGTGAGATTACAGCTTGCTCTTAGCCAAAGCGAACAAGACTTTAAGAAGGGTGATCCTAAAAAGAGTGAGGGTGCATTAGTAGACTTGTTAGACATTTCCTTTGGTGCCACTGGCATTTCCAGTCCACCACACTCAACTGATGCATGGGGATTACCGCAAGGGTCGTCTCAGCAACCACCACAGCCAGCAGCTCGTGCAATGGTAATAAAAAAATAACTACATTCTTAAATATACATTTTATTGACATTTTTTTTCCTCTTTACATTCTCTTTATGTCTGCTATAAATAATAACAGGGCAATGATATATGGTCGGCGTCAAAACCAGACCCTTGGCTGCCTCCACCTCCTATGAATAACACAGCTTCAGCATTTCCCTTAACATTAGCTGCAGAAGCACGAACAAAATCGCCTGCAGCGACGTCTAGTTCATCGATTGAAGGTTGGCTTCAAAATGTTCCACCACCAACGTCAAATGCAGTCCCTGTGTTGCCTGCAAAACCACTTTCAAACGAATTAAATGATTCGTGGCCGGTTAAAGCTGATCCTTGGGCCAACAAACCGCCACAACAAGTGCCTGATCCATGGAATTCAAAGACTTCAAGTGACCCGCTCGATCCTTGGGCACCACTTGCAGGTGGTGATCTAGCTAGTGGTGTAAGTACATTCCTGAATTTCTCTTAATTCAACTTAAATTTATTTTGTTGTGTTCTGATTAGTTTCCAGCACCTTCACGTCAAACAAATAGTGCACTAGCTGGCCTAACGCCTGGCTCGGACTTGGATGAGTTTGATATAATTACAAATCGTAGTAAATCAGCGCAGCAGACATCATCTTCGCCTGCCAATGACATGCTAAATCGTGAGAATAATAATCTCAATGATTTACTCGATTTAGATCCACTTGCCCAAAAGAAGCCACAACAACCACCACAATCCAAGACTCAAAATCCTGCAGCTTTTCTCGGTGAAAATTCAGCTCTTGTTAATCTAGATAATTTGATAAAGCCAATAAATCCATCGAGTAACAATAATGCATATAATCCATTCAGTGACTCACCGGCGATGAAAAGGAATTTATTCCAACAGAATCAGCCTCAGGTATGACGTAAAAGAGACGTTGACTCACAATGATGGAATTTGAAAGATAATTTTGGAATTTTTATTTCGTAGAATCCGTCCATGAATCAATTAAAACAGCAACAGCAGTTTCCAACTGCGCCACTTCAATCAAAAGATCCTTGGGCACCAGTAAACAATAGTAACGATAACAATCAGGTAAGTTAATTATTGAAGCCATCAATTAAATTTATCTAAAATCGTCATTTCTTTATTTAAACAAAAAAAAAAAAACTGTGATCAAGTCGAATGTTTATGTGGATATTGATAATGGTGATTTAACAAATAATAATTTTATTATAACAATCGATAATGCATCAGACTTAAATAGCATTAAGAACATAACAGAAGACGATGACGAGTATTTCGATACGAATTACGTCGACAATTCCATTGCATTAGCTTCGAATTATAGCAAAAGCTTAAATGACATTCGTATGACACATGAGAATGTTCCAATGCGACCTAATTCACTCGCCATTCGTACAGATGACCATTTCATGTACAGTAATACTAATAATAATGACAATACTAAATGTTTTATCAATGATAATGATGTGAGTACTTCAAATAGCAAGCAGCAAAAAATCTCTTCCAACAAACATTTTGCAATAATTGCTCAAAATAAAAGAGATTTGATTTTCATATCCAAGTTTTTATTATAGTAGTTGTGAGAGTAGTCGCTATAACGTACTTATCATCATTATGTATCTTGTTGCTTATTCATTCTCAGCTCATTATCACTGTGAAGTTTTCTAATCACCTTCGGACATGTAAACAAAGTTGTCTATCCTTTCTCTATCGATTGGAAAATTACTATTGAAATTGGATTTAAATTATTAATTTCTAGCGCACTTTTGAAGGTTTTAAAGCTTTAATTGGAGGCTGAGAGTTTTAAACGGCTTTTTTGAATTCAAAATTTAACGATTTTTTGGAATTCAAAATTTATCGATTTTTTTAAATTCAAAATTTAACGACTTTTCGAAATTCAAATTTTAACGACTTTTGGAATTTCAAATTTTAACGACTTTTTGGAATTCAAAATTTAACGACTTTCAAAAATTCAAAATTTCAACGACTTTTTGGAATTCAAAATTTAACGACTTTCAAAAATTCAAACTTTAACGACTTTCAAAAATTTGAAAATTATGCTACAAAAAGTGCGCTAAAATTCAAATTGATTGCGAAAAAACCGTTTTACATGTTTAAATTGTACCTTTAATTTATTTTCAAACCTACTACTATTCTTATAGCCAGCAATACGAAGCGGTTGGATGCTTAAATAATCGATAATAGTATTATTGTTGGTTATTAATCTGGTAATGACCTTTGCATACTTTTCTCCTTCACATTACATAAAAATTACGTTTCATTTACACAGCGTTTTTACTTTCTTCTATTTTACATAATTATTTCTTCTTTTTCCTTTTATTATTCACTTTATTTAATTTAATTATCAAACCTTCACAAATGCTTATTCTTCGAGTGTTATTATTATCGCTAATTTCTTATTTAAGTAGTTTTAGCACAGTCACATTTTTTTCATATTTATTTTCACATGTAATTTTTACTATATTATTATTATAATGCAAACTGTTTTGTTCTATTGTAAGACATGAATTTAGCTTTGAAGTTTCATGGAAATATTTATATTTTTTTTTGCAATTTTTTGTGTAATTGATAAGCTGTGCTTGGGTCATAATCTTTGTGACATTAATTTCTTTTTAATGAGAATATTGCGTATTACTTTATGAAGTTAATTCTGGCTTAATTGAAATGGAGTTTCATGGAGTTGTATTAATAGTTTGCTGATTATGGAAGTCTTATGGGGGTTATAAGGGTCATAAAAGCATAAAATAATTTAAAATTGTAACTTAGGCTTATGGCATTTACCAATTTTTGTAAAAGTAACTCTGAAAGCTCAAACGAGGATTCGAGTCTCTTATTTGGATCTTTTAAACTGAATACAAGTTGGTGATGTAGTTTAACTTTAGAAAAACCCCAAACCCCCTTTTCAAAATTCCAAGTATAAAAAAGGAACCTCCTTTTAAGGGGTAAATGAGTCCCACCCAAACAAAAACACCTGATGTGATTCAAATAAAATTGACTCTTCTAGAAAAAGGGCTTTTAAAGTAGCTTAAAGCACAACAGTTGAGTATAGTCACATGCTCAGTATGAACTTAGAGATTATGCACAACATATGCCAATTATCAAGGCAACACGCTTTAAAGCTTAAGCAGCTTAACAGCCACACAGATTCTAAAATTAGTTTTATTGAACTTGTAAAGTTTTTAAGCACATTAGCGCACATTTCCTGTTTTTTCATTTCATTTTCATCAATTAACTTATTATGTGACTTGAACAGGGGTTTCGGTTAAATAGATAAAAAGTTCAAATGATTAACATTCAAATCTGGGTGTTGGGTACTCTAGGGCAACATAGTAAGCGGGTAGGGTAGGTAGGGTGTCCTATGGTATACCCTACCTACCCTGAATAGCTCTAGAGTTTATAAAGTAATACTAATATTCCTGGAAAGACAGCAAATTTTATGACTCAAATCTAGTTCCAAATAATAAATTAAATCATTAATCACACAATTTTCTATTTCGTTTCAGAACACCATAAATAATAATAATATTGGATGGAATCCAAATCAATCAAATCCATTTCTGTAATTCTGTGGAATTCTAAACTGGATTTTAATGCTTTTCTATTTTGATGGTATAAAAAAAACAAAAATTGATCATAAAGTTTGATGATGGATGAAACTTTTTCGATAACTATAGAAAGTATGTATTATATTAGGAATGAAAAAAGGAAAAAAAAAACTTTTTAATGAAACATTTTGCTATTCAAATTTATAATTATAATAATTATAAAGCGAAGATGATTATACAACTGTATTTAGATAGTTTTTGGACATAAATATGCAATTCATAGCTTCAGCAAACATAAGTGGATGGAAAAAAATCATTTTTTAAATTCTTTACATAAAGGAAGCTTCAGTCATTGCAACTCAATGCATAACAAGAAAAAAAGTTAAGCCTCAATTTCTTCCGTAAATTTTTTTATGTTCTCTGTCATTTTTTGTAAAAAAAAGCATGTAAATCGAGTTAAAAACTCTTATTGTACAACGACTCAGCAATAATTATTAATGAATAATCAGTTTTTATTCAATCAATCCAATTAATTTTCTATCTTTTTGCATTTTCCATATTCTTTTGTATTTCACTGCGGAAAAAAATGATAGGAATTATGTCGATAAAAACTATGTGCAAACTAAAAAGATTTATTTAATTAAGGTAAAAATGTGTAGTAAAGACTTGCTGATCGTGATGAGTGATTGGGGATTTTGTTTGGTTGTTTTGGAGTAATTTGGCTAGATCAGTTCACGAATTTGATGAACATAAGATGAGAATTAATCATGTGATTTGAAATCAGCTTTAAAATTTGAGTCTAAAAATTCACTGAGTGCAGTGACTTCATAGCAGAGTTGTGAAACGGCCAATTTATCGATCATCACAGGTTCATAGCTTTATCTTTATCTTAGCAGCTACAACTTACATCTGGGGCCGCTTTCTAGGGCTACCTGGGATACCCCAAACTTCCCTAGGGTACCCCCATCTATCCTACCCTAGGGTATACCCTATCTACTCAGGGTAGGGTAGCCCTAGAAACCGGCCCCTGAATAATGTTGCTGATTTTGAGTTTTGAAGGAATTTGAGTCTAAAAATTCAATCTTGCAGGACATCTGCATAGGTAATCTTTTCTTAACATTAAGGCTCCTAAAACAAGTCAAAAATAGAATTATTTTGGACAAATTCATGCGAAAGCACAAAGATTACGATTTAATTGTGCGAAAAACTAATAAAATGTTGCGAGAATGTCACATAACTGTCATCTAGTTTCCTTCTATTAAGTTAGAAACCATAATGTTTTGTATTATCACAAATTCATTTCTAAAAATACTGTCACACTGAATGAATAAGACACTAAAGGGTCATCGGGATCGTAAAAGTTGTGAATTTGGATGTTGTCATTGAGATATTCATAAATATAGACATAAACTTAATTGGCATTAAGAAATTAAGTCTCAATAACTCATCAAGTCACGAAAAAGTCAGCAGCTAAGAACAATCAAACAAAATCTTCCCCACACACTCTCACGACCAGCAGCAATGTTGTAATAATTTTACAAGTTTCTATCTGCAAGGAAATATAATAACTAATTACCTAATACACAACAAAAAAAATCAGTAATCAATTAATGTTCGAAAGATTAAATATCCACGTTGTGTCTGTAAATTGTGCATTGTTAATTACCTCAGTAATTAATTTACTAATGCGTTCAGGGAATGAGACAAAAAAAGTTCAGACTTAATTAGTATGTGCGACAAAATTGATCTTTTTGAAATTGTTAGTATTATCTATGAAAATTGTAGTGAAATCGAGATTCACGGGGTACAGGAGAGTGCCTCTTACCCCCTCCCCTGAATACCCCATGTCAACTTTTAATCGATTTTAAAAAATTTAATTTAAAAAAATGTTGCGAGAGATTATTTACCCTTTTGTGTCAAAAGTCGTACGTTATACACCATTTTGTTGTTTTGTTTTAGATTGCATTGTGGTATTTGCAACAAACTTCCAAGAATCGTGTGCGCTGTGCTACTTTTGTAATTTTGTCGTAAATATTTTTCAAAATGAACTTTTTTTTTCTGGAACTTCCTGGATGCATTTAGAGAGTTGTAATGAATGTAAAATTTTTTACCATTAACTCCCCTTCAGATTATTAATATTTTAATTCTACGTTTATGTCATCTACGAAAGTCAAATGATGAGCATGTTTGTAGTGTACCACATTGCGTATAAATTAGCATGCTCATTGTCTGATTGAGTACTTTATTGAAAATGAAGTATATACATATTAATTTAATGTAGTCAATTCAATTTATACATAAATTATTATTCTTTATATTATAATTATTATTATTATTAAAAAATAATTTTTGTTGCAAGTCTGCGAGTAAAAAATGATCAAAATTTTAAGTTTGTAATGCAACATGGAATCCATAAATTAATAGAAAATATACATTCTGTAATTTGCTAATAATTAAAATATATTTTTCTAAAATCAATTGCAGCTTTTTAATAAACTTACTTGTAGCTTTTTACAGATGTCTCTAGTTTTTCGCCTCTTTTAGACGTCGTCTAGTCAATGTCTGTTAATTGTCGCGACTTACCCACAATTTGGGTGTTTGGACATCACACAAACCGAATTGGTATGGCTTGAAACGCTCAAATCCGACTAGACATTCCCTGGGATCGAAACCGGGTCGTTGGATGCCACAGCTGAAATAACTTCACAGCTGCAACTATGTCACAGCTGCTGTCAAGTTCAACCGTTCAAATGGGAAATCATTGATGTTTGGCTACAGTCTGAAACATCCAAGCATCCTGTAACGCTCATGCACAAATTCCCATTAAAACTCACAAAATGTACATCAACCATCCTTTATTAAGCACATCAATTTACAGTTCAAACGCAAAACTTGCTCGATCTCCTACTTCTACAGGCATTCCATCCAAGAATCGATCATACATTCCGTAATTATCAATCTTTGCCTTCTCCTTGATGCATGTTGTTTCAGGTATGACGACACAGTCTGGATTCTTTACATTGTCCTTCTCATTGATGAATTTACATTTGTTGGTGCGTGCGAAAATTAAAAGTTCCTTCATACAGATGCATTGAAGTGGATTCTTTCCGATTGATATTCTTTGGAGTCTGGAATTTGAGTGGAAAATAAGATTATATAAGAATTACAGGAACTAGATATTTCCTACATACTTCTTTAAATTAGCAGTATCTGGAATGAAAGTAATGCGATTATTTTGAATGCTAAAATCTTCCAAAGCATTAAAATTTTTAAAGAATGTTGGCTGCAAAAAGTCAATTTCATTGTCGTCCAGGTTAAGCTCTTGCAAATTGACGTTGTTCTTCAATGTGTCTGGGGACAGCTCCTTCAGTTTGTTCTGGAATTGAATTTATTATCAGCATTAAGCTTGTCGCTAGGATAGCTAGAAATATATGCGGAATCTTCTACCCGGAGCTCATAAGCAATACGAGACTTTATACTTTATCAAAGCAAATGGTGCTGGATTGGTCACTCGACAAGGCCGGTTACTCGGTATATACCTGCACCTGGTGTATATCCTAGAGAATACCCTAGGGAATGGGTAGGTGCAGGTGTATACCGAGATACCAGCAACTGAGTCTAATGGTACTTTTAAACACACTTCAGTGGAAGGTCACAATCCTTTAATAAATTTACTTACCGACGACAAATTCAAAGTCACCAAATTCTTAAGAATCGCAAACAGATTAGCATCAAGAGCCGATAGCTCATTTTGCGCCAAATTCAATTTCCTCAGTCTATTCCCACCAAACTTAGTTCCAAAGAATTCTGTTGTGAATGTCTTAATTTTGTTAACAGATAAGTCTAGATTCCTCAACTGAAGATTACTCTCAAATGCATTTGCTTGTATCTTCTCGATTTTATTGTTATCAAGGTACAGTGTCTGGAGTAAAGTTTGTTTCAGGAAGCTTTTTGGGTAGATTTCTGGGATTTTGTTATGTGAAACATCAAGATAGGTGAGGAGTGGCAGATGACTGCAAAGGTGAGTAAAATATCATTAAAGTTAGACCATACCCGGGTCAAGGGTCCTCTGTACTTACGTAAAGCAACTTGGATAAATAATTGCGATTGCATTGTATGATAAATCAAGTTCGACAAGCTTTGTCTTTTCGCCACCTACAATTAGCATGAATCTCTTAAAAATTATATCCAGATTCCAAAGAAGTCAACATACCTCCAAATGTCTGGAAAATTAATTAAATTATCATCTAGCAATTAGATATTAAAGCTATGTGTATATTACCCAATCACCAACGTGTGGCATCTTGTTGTTACTAAGGTTTAGATATTTTAAACTTTCGAGTGTCTCAAGCCATCTATCAGCAACTCCATGAATAACATTTTCTGCTAGATTAATGAACTCTAATTTTGGCATTCGAACGTAGTTTCCACCTATCTAAAATTAATTGAAATATTCTTGGTAAATGAATTGATGCTAATTTGCTATATCCTTCTGAGATTTATTAGAAAGAGCCAGTGGCGTACCCAGAAATTTTATTTAGGGGGTGTTCAAAAATTTTTTCCTCATGGTTTTGTACCTGTTTTTAATTCTAACGGTACGTGAATGATTAGCTTTCAAATTATAGCTTCGGAAAAACTTCAAAAATTATATTAAGACAAAAATTATTTTTCATAAAAAAATTTCCATATGGGACCCATCGGAAACCCCCCCCCCCACTTTGGTACGCCCATGAAAGGAGGGCTGGTATAGCATCTAGCTAGGTTCCTGTTTGCAGGGGCGAAGCCAGGGAGTCAACCCACTTCCTGAACGGCAATTTTTGCTTCCTTACGAAAAAATTCATCCCTCCTCCCCCTGAAAAATTTCAGACTATGCCCCTGTCTGATTATTAGAATCTGATACATAAGAAACTATAGTTTGAATATTAAGCAGAATACAAGGGGTAGTCAGCAGGTCAAAGGGTGGTCTGACCTCCCTCGAAAAATTTCAAGTAACGTCAAGAGGACATGAACCCTTCCTTTCACTTACATTATTCAACGCATTTCCTTTCAAATTCAATGTTTTCAAAAAGTCAAGATTCTCAAAATGGACAGACTGTATATGATTATTAGTGAGTGCAATCACTTCAATTTTCTTAGAGTCCAAAAATGTATGCGCTTCCAAAAACACCAAATCATTGTTTGATGCATTAAAAAATTTTAATTTTGGAAAGTATTTCATATGATCGCGTTTCAATTCAGTCATTTTGTTGCGGCTGATATCAAGAACCTCAATATTCTTTTTTGTAAACCAGCTGTTCTTGAAAACTTTAATTCCTGTATTTGATATGTCGAGATTCCTCAATGAGTCATACGAATTAAATCCGTTGTCAGTAAAATTCAGCGTTCCCACACGAGATAAGTCGAGTGATTGTATAAGATGGAGATAAGGAACGTTTACTGGAATATACATTAAAAATACAAAATTAAATAGCTTGCTGGCTATTTTTAAATCAATTAACATTTCAGTGATAAGAGAATCAATTACCTGCATTGTTTTTAAACTCCACAATGGGTGCCTTGTTGATTATTTTGACATTTAGCCATGCTGCTGTGTTCTTTATCTCATCTGCAATATCATTCATGGAATGAACATTTTGGCACAGCACTGATTGTGATGCATTCTGTTTTTCCAGCACAATTGAGCACTTTTGTGCAGTGGAAAATTTTAAAATTATAAAAATGAATAAAAATTTTAATTTCACGTTCATCTTTAAGTCTTCACTTGATGAGATTCTCTTAAAGACTGAGTCAATTTATAGTCCGTTATCACTTCTCAATTCACTCAAGTTCATGAACTTTTGGGTTCTCAATTTTTTGTTTGTTTATTTATTTTTTGATTATGCTGGGAATTTCGCCATCGTAAGCTTTTAAAGAGTTTTGATGATTTCTTCTATGATTGATGCTGAGTGGAGCTTGAAGACTACTCGGGTTTGACATCAAAATTGGCTTTTTACAACATTCTAGTTAACATTGTCCTCTGATGCTGAGTTTTCAGTGACTCTTCAATAAATTGGAGTTTAATATGCATGAACAGATGCACAGCTTCCTGTCACAGACGAGTAGATTTTTTTTGATGGCACAGACATTCACCTGTTGCGGACAATGCATGTATCATTGATATCACATAGATTAATTGTTCTTAAAATGGATTCATGAGCTAAGAATGACGAGTAACCTTAACAAATCGAGTATATGGTCATCAGCATATGTGAGCATGCTAATAGGATACCGTAATATGCTCACTGAACATATGCTGATTTGTTATGGCAAGACAAAGTCAAATCAATTGAATGGCATCATAAATGAAAGTTGGCAGTGTGAAGCCAAGCACAAAAGTTGCATTTTCACTTGACTGATAGATCTGAAGTCAACTTAATCTGCCTGACCTTGAGTTCTGTTAGAAACAAGCTCAAAAGTACATGATAATGTTGCCTAATGAAACAATCTCAGTAGTCGTTGAAAAAAATGAAGAAAGAAAGTAAAAGAAACTGGAAAATAATAATTTTTTTGTCATGCTTAAAAGCACTTGCCATTCTCACATTCACAATACAGAAGATATTTCAAGACCTTTTCGAATATTCGTTGCTGAAAACTTGGATTATAATATCGTCAGTCATCACACCATTAGCAATTTTGATTACTTTTCATACATACTCGCAATGCATTTTTATGCTGACTATTCCACAAATTGTCAGCAAAAGAGGAAGAATGTTTTTGATTGCAGCAGCATTTTTAGTTGCATTGTCAGGTCCAACGAAGAATTTAATTAGGAATGGAGAAATTTTGTCGGAAAGTTTAAACTGCTCGCAGGTAATGATCAATTTTTGGTGGTACTTGCTGTCTGTTTCTAATGTTTTTTAATGTATTTTAAAGGATCAAGTTAGAATATCACTTAAAAATCTCGTAGATGCTGCAAAGGAACCTTACAAAATGGTCAAAGACATGGTCTCAAAGATCCTCCCAGTGATTAAACGAAATATTGAAAGAATTAAAGAAAATCTGTTGGAAATGAAGCAGAACATTGTTAATGTTGGTAAGCAATCATCTCATCCGCAAATAATTCTTAAGATCATCATTAATTGAGCATATAATATTTATAGTGAGAAGCATTAAAAAGGCATTTTCATGGATGGAGAATATCGTTAATATTTGTAATAAAAAAGAAAGTTCTCCGTTTGCAAAATGTGAAGCTGCTCTCGATGAATCCATCAAAAGTTGTAGGTAATAAGAATTAGAACTTTACAAATTAGTTCACTAATTGTTGTATGGTTTTAGAATTTATTTTGAAAAATTCAAATAATAATTTTCCGTTAATTTTTTCAAATCCATTTAGAGATAAATTCGGACCATTGAGCTTTCTGTGTGAAACAACAAACGTTGCAAAAGCTTTCTGCTATGCTCTCAAGCCTATTGAATATTTCTGTGAAATGATTGATTTTATAAGTGATGATGTTCTTGAAGCCATTGAAAAAAGTTTGTATCTGCTAAAATTACGTTAAAGAGGTCATTCACTTATGTCATTCAAAAAATGAGATTTTTAGACCCCTCTTCCCTTGTCACAAAATTTGTACAAGTTTGAAGTTGAGTCAATCCTAACATTTATGGTAGGCTGTTTGGCATTCTATAAAAAATCTTGTGTGTCTCGGGCTGTCTAAAAATAAAATATTAAAAATTCATAATAATGACCTTAAAAATATTTTTTTAAAATATCAAATATATCGAAAAGCGATATCCAAAAATCCAATAAACTAGCATATTTTTGTCACTCGATAAGCCTGATAAATATTCTATGTCACTTCCATTAAATTTTTAACAAACATGTTTTTTTTATTCATAGAAATGAAAGATTTTATATCAAAAGTCGAGGAAATGTTTTACGTGTCCATAAGCATTGACCATGACTTCGACTTTCAAACAAATGCATCGAAATCAATCGGAGAAATTCATTCGGAAATTAGTCAAGAGATAAAATCCAGAACAAGCCGTGCATTGAAATTTATTGATTTTATCAATTTTTTTCTCAGCTTCTACTTCATCATGATTTATTTTAAGTATGTCTGATATCCATGCTTAAAACTTTTTTTCATCACACATTCTTTATATCCGAAAAATAAAATAAAAAAAATTTAGGGCAATTCGATTTCACAATAGCTACATGTCAAGTCTGCGCTATAAAAATATTTTCATATCAAAGCCGTTTCTAAAAATCGACAAATATCGAGGCGAATTAGGCATGGATCAAGTTATGCCATTAACACACAACGAGCGAAAGTATTTAATTCAAATGACATCAATTAAGCTGGCACGACATGAATGGCGTCATTTACTCAAATCTAGTGTCTTCTTGTTGTTCTCAACGTTGCATTTGTGTGGCATTGTAATGGCTGATTATTCACTTTTTTGGATTATGACAATGATTCGCTTTTACGGAAGCCGAGGCAGTGTGGCATCAAAAAATGCTGAAAATGATGGTGAAAACTGGTTTTTTGTTTGTTGCTTTGTTTACTAAATTTTTAGCGCATTTTCTGGAGTGTTGTCTGTTGAAATAATCAGTTCAAATTGCTGAATGTATATGTGTCGGATTTTTACTGTGATAGATTATTTAAGTTCTTAATTGGATTCAACTGTCATTTATTTTTTGAATTTAAACATTTTTTGGAAGTTGAAATTTTGAATTTTTGAAAGCCGTTAAAATTTCAAATTTTTGAAAGCCGTTAAATTTTTGAAATTTTAAAGGCAACTAACATTTTGAATTTTTGAAAGCCGTTAAAATATTGATATTTTGCTGTTCAAAGAAAATGCGCTTCTTTTATTTCCTTTAGCACCTAAAAATGTTAAAAATACATTTTATTCATACTCTTTTCAGTTGATTTATTAACAGTCAATGTGTCTGGTCAAGGCATTATGACGGAATTTTGTAAAGAGCTCGTTAATGTAATGAAACCATTAACACAGATTAGTGATGTCGATTTTGTGACATGTCTCCCACATGCTGAAACTCCAAATTTTAAGAAATATGAAGCTATAGCGATGCTAGTGGCTAGTTCATGGATAATTTTATTTTTTGAACCATACGCACTGAGGCTTAGGAATATTATTATGGAGCATTATTATCCACGACAGTCTGAAGATCGAGTTAATTGGTTATATCATGAGATTTTAAGAAAGCGATCTGGATTTACGAAATATGCAAGAAAACAGCTGAAAGGAAAGCTTTTTAATGATGGAAGATCAATGGAAAGTCCAGCCACATGTATGCAAATTTTGAGATCAAAATTTAGTCGGTAAGTCAATAAAACTTTATGCTTTTGATTTAATTAATCATTCCTGCTGATTTTCAGATTTTGGATATTTCGACAAGTTTTTGGCTACAACGAAAATCTCTCGTGCCTGTTGTGCAGTAAAATGATGAAGCAGTAAGTAGACTAGCTGAAAATTCACTTTATGTAAATCAATAATCTATAAAAACATCAAATTAGTAATGATGATCTCATAAGATGCGAAACTGATGGATGTGTTGGTGCTTATTGCTTTGAATGCTACAATGACTTGAGAGATGAATGTCCATTATGTAGAAATTTACTTGGATACAGTGATGCGAGTGATATTGATGAGGAAGTGTAAGTATATATTTAATATATTGGAAATTGAGGATTAACTAAAGTGTTGGGTTATAGTGGATCTTCAGAGGAAGAGCATGAAGCTGACGAAAATTCACCGACAACGATGCTCCTGAAACAATAGTTCATCAAGTCCAAAAGAAAAGACTTTATTTATTTTTCATAAAATTACAATTTTATTGTCACTTGGCTGAGCTTTTCAAAATAAAATTAAATTTAATCCATATGACCCATTTTTTAAAAAAATTAACTTATAAGTCACACAAATACTGTGAATGAAAAGTGTTGAGATTATTGGAGATTACAAAGTTCTATCAAGGCAAGAACTTATTTAAAAATAATTGAAACTTGATACCAGCTGCAAGATTATAATTTTTAATAGCTAGCATAACAAATTAATTTATTTTTATTGACGATAAACAAAGCTTGCCTTGTTTTGTTAAATACCTTTTTTTTTGGAATGATGGAATCATCACAGACTCAGATTTTCCAATTTTCTAACTAATAAAATAGAAAGTCTAAATTTTTGAGAAAATAAATTCCAACGGATTTTTGAAATTTGAAAAATTGACTAAAAAATTTAAATTTTAAAAGTCGGTTAAAAATTTAAACTTAAAAAGTCGGTTAAAAATGTAAGTCCAAATACTTATAATTAAGTACATTAATTGAGTAAAACGAATAATATCGATATGTGTTTAAAAAATTGGAGATTACAAATATCACAGTTTTTTACTTAAAAATTGTCACACAGTTAATAACTAGATGCAATCCACAGATAAAGTCGATCCGTTCTTTCGTTCATTTAGAATCTTCGTAAGTACATGCATAATATTTTGTGGGAAATGATCGAGCATCATTCTGGGCATGACTAGTAGAAAAATATTTATCAGATTACGTAAATGTAATTAACTAAAATTTATGCGGTCATAAAATCTCACCTTTAAGCTCTGTAAAATCTTCAGGTTGTGCCCATCTCATTTCATACACCGTCGGCGATGTTTTCTTATCAATTTCTGACTTTTTCTTCTTCATAATGTGCAAAATTTTTCCACTTATAAAAAGTTTCGGCCGTGATTTGTCCGATGCACTTCCATACAGTAGCGATCCTTCCTGAATGAGTAAGCAAAAAAATTTTTTTCATTAATTAACTTTTCTGAGAAATTGGAGATTAATGTTGTCTTACATTAGTGATCGTTGCAATTATTTGCGGATCGAGTAATGTCGATGAATGATTCGATTGTGTTGAAACTTCATTAACGTTATACCAAGTCTTTTCCAAATCTCTGGATGGAATTCCCAGTAGAGCATATGCAAATCCATTTAAAATTACTCGGTACTGAATAGATGAATTAAAATAATAAAAAATATTAGTATCTTGGTTCGGTTTTTAAGGTTACTTTAGGGTATACTCTAGCTACCCAGTGTACGGTAGGTAGGGTAAGGTAGGTAGAGTACTCCAGGTAGGATCTTCTTAGGTGCCTTCTAGAGCTACCCTAGCTTATACCCTATCTACCCAGGGTAGGGTAGGTGGGGTACTCTTGGTAGTCCTAGAAACCAACCCCAGATATTTTTACTAGTACATGTACTGAGGATATACCTAAGCTCCACATTTGAATGATGATATTTGAGAGAGTTTAGTAGTTCTAATGGCTATTTAATGCGTATAAATTAACACTCTACATACCTTAGGAAGCCTACAACTTTGCAGTGATTCCAAAATATTAGTTCTCAAAGATTCGACAGCATCAACACTAATCCTCGCTACAAAGTCATCACCAACGACTATGGTAAATGCAAATTGTTCCGTATACTTAGCTGCTTCACGTGTCAATATTCCGGATGGTGTTGCAAAGCCATAAACTTTCAGATTATTATATTTGGCTCTTAATTTAGCACCAACTAATATTGATAATCCAGCTCCAAGGGAATGCCCTGTAATAACTAGTTCATATCCTGGATGCGTTTGCATAACTTTGTCCAACAAGTTGTCAGCTTCGAGGTTCTTTAAAATTTGATTACAACACATTCCCATTCCATAATGCACGTGAGTATTTTCTGGAAATCCAGGAGCGACAAACTCTACAGGTTTTGCTGCTAAATCAGTGAAAATGTCACTCAATGACCAACTGCCTCGAATTGATAGCACAATGCTTTTCATTTTGTGATCCGCAAGAATGCAAAATGGAATCTAAATGCGAATTAAAAAACGTAGAAAAAGAATTAAATGAGTTTTGATAAAAACTTAAATGCCTGACTGTGCGGTGAAATGAAAGTTTTTTTGTGAATTTGTTCTTATCGCCGAAATTAATTCATAAAATAAAATTAGTGTCAATTGTTTTACTTGTCAGTTTTAATTAATGTAGAATTTCTATATAAATTCATCAGCAGACGTTTCAGCTTGAGTCATTTGCTGTTTACATTTGTTAGTTTGTAAACAAGGAACAACCAAGTCACGATGAAGTTCTTGCTTTTTTCATTCTTTTGTTGCATAATTTTTGGCAAGTCATTGTCGAAAACTTTTGAAGAAGTCGACGATTTTAAAATACTAAAAGGCGACTATGGCATACATGAAGATGAAGACGTGCGAGCTTTTGTGCATCCAGGTTTGTTAGAATGAAAAAAATGTTCATGGTTAGACCAAACGTTGGGGAATTTTCAACAAGTGCAAGTTTCGTGGTGTAGAACATTTTATTTTTTAACTGAAACAAGTTTGCTGAAGAGAAATCTGTTGCTCATGTGATACATTAAAATTAGAAGCGCGTGTAAGCCTTTATTGTTCTTCTTAGAACTGTCAAAATAAGAATAATAATGCAGGGGTCGTTCATAAATGACGTCTACTAAAATCTTGTGCGGACTACAAAAATTTCAATTTTTGGAAGAACTCATTTGTGGACAACCTATCTGAAAATTAGTGTTAGGAGTCGTTCAATTATTCTAAGCGTCTAAGACAGTGTTTCTCAAACTTTTTTTGGATCATCGCACATCAGGCGCGTAGCCATAATGGTATTGTCACCCTCCAAAAAAATTTGAGCCGTGCTCTCGCTGCGGTTCAAATTTTTTCGTAGGAGGACAAGACCCTCCTGGCTACGCCACTGTCGCACATTAATTATCATTTTGAAGATTTAATGGGACACTAGAGTCAGGGGCGTAGCCAGGGGATGGTCCTTAGGTCCCCTCAAGATCAAAATCCTATACAAATTTTTAAATTTTAATTTAGTTTTAAACCAAAAAATTAATTTTTTTACAAAAAATGTTGAGTGCTACTTGCAGAATCAATCCTAATGTGTAGAAAATTTTAAATATTGAATGCAAATGTAATATTTCAACGATTTTATCAAAAATAAAAAATTAGGCACACCAACCCCCTCTCCCCCTTCAAAAATTCTGGCTACGCCAAGTTAAGTTGGTAAAGTAGCCAAGCTGTGTCAAGTTCGGGGTTCAAATAATTTCAAAAAAAAAAACAGTTTAAATAAAATAAATTTTAGCAAGGGACGTAGGGGACCTAAAACTAGTTTTTGCGCTTCAGAATAAATGAATGGCTCTTGAGTAAATTTCCAAAAATAAAGTTGATTGTCTACAAAAAAGTTTCTTCAAATTTATAATTTTTCAAAGAATCATTAATGAAACGTGCAAATAAGGAACAGCTTCTAATCACACTTTATATAAAATAATATTAATAGCATCATTTCTGGGAATTTCCAAGTAAGTTTATTTTTCAGAAACGGGGAACTTCTATAGCAATTCTATATTCTTGAAGTTAATAAAAAGACGTCAATCAAGATTAATATCATTTTTGATTTTTGAGCTTTGTTCATCACGCTTGACGGGATATTATTCTGGTACCATTTGAATTTGAAATTTATTCATTTTTTAATTTCAGCACCAAAGTCTATATCATATGAGAAGAGAAGTGCATTCAATGCATTACGAAGCAACCCACCATTCCCAATACTCTCAAATGATGAAGTAGAGAATGTAGGATTTGATGAAAATTCAGGTGAATATGAATTACTAATTAACATAGTTTCGAGGTGTACACTCAAAATAGGTTGTGGGATAAGCGTTCATAAATGACGTCATTCCAAAAACGAGAATTTTAAACGACCTTTCTTTTGTATGCAACTGTTATGCAGCGTCAGACTACCCTCTCTCCCCCCTATTGAGTGAGATATTCGAGAATAGTGTCCATGCCTTGCCAAAAAAAAACAAAAATTTAATATCTTTAAAATTTTTGGTTTCGGATTTCAGAATTGTCAGAAATTGTTGAACATTCTAACGACGATGAAGCACCAAAGAAAGAAAAACGTTCAGCCCTAAATGACAAAAGCCTAATCTATACATTAAGCATACAGAAGAACAACAAAATGAACGAAGAGATCAAGGACACGCCAGACAATTCTAAGTTCCACGGAGCACAATTTTTGGACGAATAAAGATTTTTAATTAATAAAATAATAAAATAAAAATTGAATATTTTTAAATTTTAAGCTCACCTCAAAAACTTGATTCTTGAATGATGCATAAATAACATCGTCAGCACTGATTCTCGATGAAACTCTTGTTCCAGCTTCATTGCAATTACAGCAATTGTCGTCGACAATGTGATTCGATTTGCTTCTAAATAATAAATTACATGTTAGAATGCAATTAATAATCGTTAATAATTAATAATCTACATATAAAGGCAATACTAAGTATATAGGTCAATGGCAATTTGTATTACAATTCCAATAAACATTTTTACACTAATCCAAATTGATATTTAAAAGGAGAATAATTAGTCAACAATAAATCACCTTAATCCAGCACAACACGTGGCTTTTCTGATCAGTCCACAACAAGCCCGGCAAGGTGAAATTGCACAAACCATCGGCCATCCATAACTTGATAAAGCAAAACGGAAATAATGTTGTGCATTTTTTAATGTCATCCACGATGGACATTGTGAGTTGAAGATGCGAGACAAGTCTGTTGAATATCGAGGACAGGACATGTCATTCAGCATCTGCATTCTTCGGAACTCACGATTTTCTTTCTTTTGTCGAACTCTCATCAAAATTGTTCCGGCAATCATGTCTGGGTGTTATAAAATCATTTTTTATTATGTATTTATTTGTCTTTTGTCAATTAGGAGTCATTTACAAGTGATGTCTATCTAAGAGTCTATTAGGTGATACATGGGTGTATCCAGGGGGTGTTTGGGGGTCAAACCCCTCCCATTTTTTGAAAAATGATTAGAAATACTCCTCCCAAAAAATATCTTGGATATGACCCTGAGTGGGTATTATAGACCCAGAGGGACTCCAAATTGAATTTCTTTTTTTGGTTCGGCCTCAAAATTCCATCATTTATGATCAATAGTTATCAGTGGCATAACCGGGAATGGGGGGAGCGGAATTTTAAAATTTTTGTATGGAAAAATTTAAGGAGTGGGATTTTCTTGATTTATTCTTACAAACCCTAGGGGCCGTTCATAAATGATGTTACACAAAATACGAGATTTTCAGACTCCCTTCCCCACTTTGTCATAAAGCTTGAGACCCCTTCCCCCAAATGATGGACGTCATTTATAAACGGCCCCCTAGCCATACTCAACCCCCAAAATATCTAACTGCATAAGTAAATGACCCCTTACCTTATGCTTACCTTATGATAAGCATTCAACCCCTTACCTGACGGCACTAAATCAGTTCCAGTAAACAGATTTGATAACAACTCAGCAGACTGTAAAAAGGCTTCATCGCCGTCCTCATCTTTTGTGATGCAACAGAAAAGTAATCGAAATCGACGCAACCAAAGCTTTGATACTTTTAACTGCATAAACTCGTGATGGGCGTTTGGATCATTTTCATTTCCGTTTGAATCTTTGACTTTTCTGTATTTTCTGGCACCTACATTTTTTTAAGGAATTGATTTAGTCTGAGTTATAGAGATTAAGTTTGCATTTCTTACCTAACGGATCATATGCGATGATAATTGCAAATATTATAAGACTCAGAACAATCCAATAGAATATTGTCGTAACTGAAATTTTTTTTAATGAATGAGATGAGAAATTATTAGCAGAACTGCTAAACAAACATCGCATGCGTCTAATTGGGATATAACTGAGCGAATATTTTTCAACAATAATTAGTTCACTTCATTACAATGATAAAATTAGCATTTAACAGTCTACAATCAAAAAACCCCACAAGTGTAAAATAAATTGAATTTTTAATTTTGCAACAGACTTTTTGGCATACAACGTGATTTGCGATTATCAGTAATGACTATTTTGAATATTTATTGCTTCATAAATGATGCAACTTTTTGAATTTTCTATTAAAATTAAGGTTTAATGATATTCAGGCTGATCTTTTTAAAATAAATCAAATTTTCGTATAAAATAAATAATTCAAAATTTTGGAGCTGATCATCTAAAAATTGAGGATGAAATCCTATGTTTGGCGTTTTTTTGGCATTTGAGTCAATTATAGTACGATATAGTGTTAAGAGGCTATTTTTTTTAGAAAAAGACATCACTTTAAGTCAAATTGACTCTTTTAGACGGCAGAGGGCAGATTTACAAAAAAATGCCATTCCTCTAAAAAAACCAAGCAGATGATCAGCTTTCGTGGATACAACTTTTTTCGTTTGATCAAAAACTACATATAAGGGGCGTATCCAAAAGTTGAATTTTTTTTGTATGGACGGGAAAACTTATGGGGATTTTTGGATTTTTTACTTAAAAAACTCTAGCAAACTGAATAAAAATCAGTCCATCAAAAAGATTAAGCATTCATTAGTTTGAATATATGTGTAATAATTGTAAGTAGCCAGTTGAAGTAGGCCCGTTCAGGATATGCTGCTAGTAGTTGCACTACTTTTTTGTGCTAAATCATGCATTGATTTCTTTTGTACTTAAAATCAGTTTTCGGGAATTTCCACACATTATTCAACTCAATAATTGTGTAAAGGAAATGATTCGATTTTTGTGGAATCATTTTATTTTTTTTAGAAATTCTACATACCCTGAACAACTAATTAAACTGTCTAATTAAGATTCTTATTTTATTACTTTAAACTCATAAGAAGATCATTTACAGCAGCAAAAAAAAGTAATGAGGCACAAGGAGATTGCTGGCGTAGAAATGAATAAATTCTAAATGCTTTTGAGTTATGGCTTCCATCATAGCAGTTTGAAAAGTTCAAACATTGAAAATTTTACGCAGCTATGTTTCTATCTCAAAAATATGTAAAAATTCTGATTTATGGCTCGAAACGCATGTTTTAAAATATCAGACCAGCCTAAATAGAATAAAAATTTCGAAAGGTTAAGCTTCATTTTGTATCAAAATAACTCATTAAAAATTCATAGGCGTCGACAATATGCAAATCAGGTGAAATAAACAATCTTATAAATATTCTTCAGCTTTCCTTCTTATTCCCGATAATTTTTGTTAAGACTAATTTTATAAATCGTCACCACACATTGTATAACATGACTTGCGGTTTTAAATTGAGAATGACAAGCATCCAAAAGTTTAGTAAATATCGCGACTTGTTCTACAAACATTTTAATGCAAAAACGCAGTTACGTGCTATTTTTCTCACCTTCCACGACAGTATTTGAGAACACATCATCTGAATTTGTACAGTGTACACTACTAGTAAATGCCCACATGGTTCCCATAACATTAACTCCAATTTCAGGTAGAATTAGGAACAGTCTGCAAATATAAAACTTCAATTTGTTTCTTCTGTTGTCATTAAGGTCATTAAATATTCATACTTTAAATAAAGGAGTGGTGTAACATGACGTCTGGCTTGAACATCACAAATTGCACCGCGGGCAGCTGTGCTTATCATGACAAACAGAAGTGGGATGTTCAAGGCAACGATGATATTGATACCAGCTAAATAAGTCTTTATGAATGCTACATCGATGTGTTGACAATATTGTAGATCATTTTTTTGATGGCTGATGGTGAGATTATCTTCAATGCTACTGCTACTATTGCTGTTATCTATATCCGTTGTAACATTCGACTGGAAAAATTCCCAGTAGTGTTGAAATGTAATCAGTGTAAATACTATGCTATAAATCATTAAAGACAATGAGATTTAGTACATCAAGTGGGTATGTTGAACTGTGTTCTTATGCTTACTATATCACTCGCCATACCACCTCGAAGATGCATGGAAACACAATGTCATCTGATGCTACGAGCCTACATGATAATGAAAATTTTATTGACCATTGAAATTATCTTGTTTATCACTTTTAGAGTAGAATATTGCTACATGGTAAAGGCTGTCATATGATTGCCATGAGACAGTCTTCGATATTCAATTTCGTGATCATTAACATTTCTTTTGGACGTCTTTGAGCTTAAAAGGAATATACCAAACTCCAGGAGGTATCTAAGAATATACTTTGTTTTAGTATTATTCCCAGAGCCATAATGCATATCCTAAAGTGGCATAGCCAGAATTTTTGTACGGGGGGAAGGTGGAAATTTTTTTCAGTTCAAAAACCCTAGTAAATTTAAATAATTTTTTTATTGGGGCCATTTTTTTCGAATCCACCCCTGGCTATGTACCTGCCCCAAACTAAAGGATCATTAGGTTTACCCCGGATCTAGTTTGTATGCATAATCCTTACAACTTTTTTAAACTTTATTAATAAATAAATTTTCCTTAGAAATTAAACTTGATCTAAAAACATTCATTGAGTTTCATTACAAGGTAAAACCGGTGAAATGAGTCAAAGTTTGAATTTTTTTTCATATTTAATAATATTTATCGTTCATAAATGACGTATAACTTTTAGGAGTGGAGAGGGATCTGTGTGACTCAAATAAAATAACTTTATTCTACATAGATGGGGGTCTAAAAACCTTATATTTTAATGGACGTCATTTATGAATCCCCTAAATATTTAAAATTATTATTTCAACAATATTATTCAAGTAATTCCCTTTTACGTCAATTGAAATGTTCTCAATTTAAATAAACTGCTATAAAATCCATGTAATTGAACTATAATCGTATTAAGTCTGATGGGACTACACCCCTGCCCTTTAATATTATTTTTGAATATCATTTCTTGAGCACTTCATATGATTTCATGAAAAAATCATGAATTACTGTTAATAAAGCTTTCATTGCGTTCATAAATTAAACAATTTATTAAGCAGTAGCTAACAGAACAAAGCACTGAAAATTTCTCCAATTCCATATAAAATCACTAGCAAGTTCTAAAATGAAACACAGAAAAAAACTGCAAAGTCATCAACTTACCATTTACGTCCGAAAAGCTTTAACGCAGGCATATTAGTGTTAAGTTTACACAACAATCACAAGATTCATTGAAATACAATAATAATATTTTTACAGACGAAAACTTTATTTCTTCTTCAGTTACGATTTTTATTTTTTTTTGTAAACAACCTTCAGCTTCTTCCACAGCTACAACGAAAGAAAGAAAAATTTCACCAAAAAAATCCGCTTATGATTTTTGAAAGCGATGAAGAAAAAGCACTTTTATGTCAGTTATTTAATGAGCATTTCTCTCTTTCCAAAAATAAACACAGCAAGCACACAAAAAAGAAGTAACAAATCTCCAAAAAAATGAAAATGAAAATTGAATTCAATTGTAGAGAGTTATCTAACAAAAAAATAATAATAATTTTTCTTCACTGTTCACACTCGTATGATTCATCTCTAGACGTACGAAATATTATTTAATATAATTTTCATATTTTTAATAATAATCATCATCATGTTAAGTCATTGACTGTGTTACACGAGCTTAAATGCAAAAAAGAGCAGAGAAAATTTTTTTGGGGTCATTTATAAATGACGTCAATTCAAAAATGGAATTTTTAGAACTGTCATAAAGTTCTAGACCTTCCTCGAAGACAGGAGCGTATCCAGAAATTTCTCGAGGGGGTTTTGGTATTTTTTCTTAAAAAACCTTAGCAAATTGAAAAAAAATTCCCAAAAAGAGGGGGGGGGGGAGGGTTGATCCCTAAAACTCCTCTCTGAATGCATCTCTACTCGAAGGGGACGTAGTTATTATGAAGAAGCCGGGCTAAGGGGGGTATCAAATTTTCAAAAGGGAGTCTGATCTCTCGAGAGGAGGGTTCGTTTTTCTCGTACATTTTTAATTTTTAGGAGTGGTTTAAAACTTGTGAAAATCGAGAGGGGGTCTGATCTGGACCTAATTTAGACTATACTGACTACGCTACTGACCCCCATCTTAAATATTAGACATCAAATATAAACGACCCCAAAGCAAATCTCAAATAGGATGTGAGTCAATTAGCATTTTTTACATTGAAATTTTTCCGCCTGAATTATTTGGGAAATTCAACTTTTAATGAGTCAGGAGCCTCCTTCAATAAAAAGCTGTTGATTAATATTAATTACGCAAACATCTCCTACAACCGTCAATGCTAGATTAATCAAAATTCTCATTTAATTATAAATTGAGAAGTTTCAACTCTCATGATTTTTTTCTTCTTATCATGAAGTTCCTCTTCACAGCTCAATTCTTCTTATTCTCCTTCCAAAGGTCATGTTTGTTAGTCATATGTGAGTAATGTTTACGTTCATCAAGTCGTTCCTAGCATACATTTAAATTGAGTTAATTTATTGAGAATATTTTTTTGACGAAATTGAGGCATTTTAATAAACTAAGCTGTTTTTGTTTCTTTTTATTGATGTGAAATTTGAACGTTTTATCGTCAGCACAAAAGGCATTAAACTGAGGATTGCTTTCGATTGTCGATATCTTGAAAATACTTTGTTGCTTTTTTATCATTTAAAAGTAAGCTGGATTTTAGATAATAAAATTTGTGGGTTGTAAAATTTATGGCAGTTAAAAGATTTTCTTGAGAATTTTTTCAATTTGGGGTAGTTTATAAATGACGTCACGCAAAAATCTAATTTTTTTCTTTTGCTGGAAGTGTCACGTCATTTATGATTTACACTTTGAAATTTAGTGAGAAATTTTTGGATAATTGCTCAAATTTTTTTTATAAAATTATTAATAACAGTTTTAGCAACATAATTCTTACAGTTTGGAAAATAATAGAAAAGAAATACTTTATTGTGAGAGGTTCAAGTCCTACAATATATGAAAAATTTATCTATGTTGAGATACAAGTCTACATTATTTTGTCTTTTTAAGGTGATTTCTTTTTTGTTTTTATTAGGTGCATATATTCAACCAATTTTCAATTAAATTGAATTTTAATATTAATTTTTTCCAAAAAATAAGCACATTACCCAATAATTATTCTTTAAATTTGTTATTCAAGAATTTCACTCATATTTAGAACTATTTTATTACCTTAAATATCTGACGTCATTAGAAACTGACCTTTTATGTATTATATTAATTTTTATCAGGATGATAATAAAAGTAATACATTTGAATTTTTTTGAATATAAAGAAGCATTTTTTAAGGTTACTTTAAATGACGTTTTAGCAATAAAGATTGTCAATTTAAAATAAGTCATATGTATGAAAATGATTTGAGGGAAAGGTTCGAATCCTAATTTGATTATTAAAGATCTTTTGAAATGTGTTTTAAAAAATAATACTATTTTTTTGATTTTGCAAACAAAATCTCTTGAAAAATTCATGAAATAAAATTTTAATTTACACTTTTTTTTAAATATTTGTCTTGAAGCTTCATATTCACTATAGCTTTATCTTCATTATGTTAAAAAAAATCCAACAAATTTTTGCGTAATAAAAAAGTAAATAAACAATTAACCAAAATCCATGTTGTACAGCACATGTGAAGCAAGTTAATTATAGTACAAAATAAATTCAAGTATCAACAATTAAAAGCGACATTGATAGCCTTTTTTCCTATAAGTCATAAATTGTTGTGCATTATTAGACTAGAATCGATACACACTAGCTGTGATAAATTATTAAAGTATTTTCCGTGCACCTACAAATATGCATATAATCGAGATTTATTATTATTCACTATATTTTTATTATTTCGTACGAATTCGTTCACAAATCAATCAATAAAAAATTCACTGCACAATTTGCAGAATTACAAAAAATTCTGTCAAGCGAAAAAATTCTTCACAGTTTTGTGATTTTCTTGAATTTGTATATTTTTTGTTTAAAATATGCACAACACAGAACACTTTTCGTTCCGCAACTTCTCCAAAACTGGATTTAAAAATTACACAATACGTCAAAAAAATAATTTTGAAGGTCACTTGCTCAGCTTCACTAATCCTCAATTCAGTGAGAAAAAAATGTCTCTGTTTAATTTGTCAATATTTATTCATTTCACAAAAATTATTATTATTTTTCTCAAAGAACTTAAATCAATCTCAATTGAGCCTTAATAGAATTTCTTTGTTGATGCTCAGCACATTTATTCATCTACTAACCGTGTCTCTTCCTATTTCACGATTAATCAAACTTCTTCTTTTGTAAACTTTTTATATTTCTTTGATAAAATTAATAACAATAGCAAACCCGGACGGACGATAGTTAAAAAGTTTATGTGTGGACAGGCCGAGCTGAAAAACTAAACTGAATGAACATATACTGATAAATTGAGCAAAAAAAATATTTTTTTTTCATTTTATGAATTGATGCGATTCAACTTCCATTGTGAGAGCCGCAGAACTTTACTTCTGTATTGTATGTGTGCCTACGTATGATGAGAAGAGATATGCTGATCATGACTTTTTTTCAACACACATACAGACAAGTGTCATGAGCTTTTCACATTATTTTACTTTTTAATGCAATTTATTATCAACTAGAATTAAAATTCTTATATTAAAATGAAATTACCAGTTGTCAGCCTTAAACACTTTTGCACTTTAAACAGTTGTGTCAATTTTATTCGAAAGTTATTTTTGAAACATCCACACATTCACGGCATTGGTTGTAAAGTGAAGAGTTTCAAGTTGAAAATAAATATTTACAACTTTTTGTAACGTTTTATTGAATTTTGAATGAGCTTTTATAGAAAGCTTAGACATTCAACTTTGAAACATTCAATTTGGTATTCAACAGAAATGTCAGCATTGATGAGCATTGGTGTCAATATGAGTACATAATTGTTTTGTATTTGAATAACATAGTCGAGGATATAAGCAAAAAGTATCATATTAAATGAAAAGAACTAAACATTATCAATGTTTTCCTAATGTTTTAATTCAATGTTTGCTTGCTTTTATTTTATCAGAATTTATGTTTATTAGCTCGGATTTCTTCAGAAATTTGTTGTCAATGCAAAAAAAAATTAAAAAAAAAGATATTTGTGGTCGTTTATGAATGACGTCAAGCAAAAATGAAATTTTCATCCCTCTCCAGGGGCGTAGCCAGGAATTTTTTGAGAAGGGTTTTTGCATTTTTTTTATATGGACGGCAAAATTTTAGGGGGTGTTTTGGGATTTTCTTTTCAAAAAACCCTTGCAAATTGAAGAAAAGTTCCGTCGAGGGTTGTGTTTTACCACCAAAATCACCCCCCTGGATACGCCCCTGCTTCTCTGTCACCAAATTTTCATACAAAACACTCTTCTTTTGTATGGAAGTGTCACACAGCGTCAGATCTCTCACCCCTCCTAAAAATTGGACGTCATTTAGAGCGACCTCTTAAAAATATATATTTAGAATTTTCGTTAGGTTTATAGAAATTATAGAATTTTTAATAATATTTTTTAAATTTTTTAAACCGTTAAAAATTAAAAATATTTTTAAAAATTCGCTCAGAGTGAGAATCGAACTAGTGACCTCTTGGTTAGTACCCAGTGTTCTAACAACTCAGCCACCGAAGCATGTATATTTACATGGCAATTTGTCAATATATAATATTAATTTTTAAAAACAAATTTTTAAATTTTAAAAATACTTCTTAAAGTCGCTTCTAAAATCCTTTTAAAAATAATTTTTATAAAAAAACCTTTTTAATTTTCGTACCTAAAACCTAATTTATTCGTTTGTTAAACAACAAAAATCAATTCCAATATTTTCAATATTTTTTACCAGAAATTCCCCATTTCAGCCCATCGACTCAGCAATGTTTTCAACAAGTTGTTTTCATTAATTCATTATTTTTGTTTTGAACATTTTCATTCATTTATTCATTCCGGTTTGCGTAGTGAATACGTCTTCGTATTTTCTTTAAGAAATTATTTTCTTTATATAGTACAAATATTTTAAAAATTAAATATGATATTATCGAGATGTGTTAGTGCAGTTCTTGCGAGAAATTCTATTGGACTTGCTTCAAAACATCATGTGAAAGTAAATTAAAAGCGGTTCATCGTCCTCTGCATTTTTTGCATTGCCCCAAGGTCACATGAGTTTTAAATTTATTCATTTTGACAGGTTTTTGGATGCAACTTTTCCGTCAGTTCTCATCACAATCAATCAAAGAAATCAAAAATTTATGCATCTGCTGCTGAAGCTGTTGCTGACATTCCAGACGGAGCTAAACTTCTTGTTGGTGGATTCGGTAATATTGACATAAATTTTTACTTAAAATTTTTATCAGACAAAATATTTTTTAAAAGGATTATGCGGCATTCCTGAGAATTTAATTCAAGCACTTCTAGAAACTGGCAAAAAAGACTTTATAGCTGTTAGCAACAATGCGGGTAGGAAGAACGAGAATTGTGTATATTTTAAATTTCAAATCTTTATCTACGTCTATTTTAAAAAACATTTTTTTTATCTCATTAGGAGTTGATGACTTTGGTCTTGGGCTTCTTTTAAAAGATCGTCGAATTAAGCGTATGATTGCATCTTATGTTGGAGAAAATGCGGAATTTGAGAGACAATATTTATCTGGTGAATTGGAACTTGAACTTACTCCACAGGTTTGCTGAATTAATTTAATGTTCTAAACAGCCTTTAAGTCGTACGTTAAATGCTTATATTTTTATTATGTTAATAGGGAACTTTGGCGGAAAGAATACGTGCTGGTGGTGCTGGTATTCCTGCATTTTTTACACCTACTGGAGCGTTTACATTAATTCATGAGGGTGGAAGTCCTATAAAGTACAGCGGAAAGGGCAAAGATGTTGAAATCACAAGCAGCAAGCGAGAAATGCGTATGTTTAATGAACGTCCTTATATTATGGAAGAAGCCATAACTGGTGACTTTGCACTAGTTCGTGCCTATAAAGCTGATGAGCTTGGAAATTTGATATTCAGAAAGGCAGCCAGAAATTTCAATCCACCAATGTGTAAAGCTGCAAAAGTCACAATAGCTGAAGTTGAGGAAATTGTTCCAGTTGGGGATTTACAGCCTGATGAGATTCATGTCCCTGGAATTTTTGTTCATCGTCTAATTCGAAGTAAATTCCAAAAGAGAATTGAGAGATTAAAGATCACAAAACCCAGCAGTGATGGTAGCAGTAAGGAACTTTCAAAGGCAGCACAACTTCGTGAGAGAATCGTCCGTCGTGTTGCATGCGAATATAAAGACGGAATGAATATTAATTTAGGAATTGGAATTCCAATGCTTTCGAGCAACTTTATACCAGATGATATCACAGTCCATTTACAGTCAGAAAATGGAATTCTCGGACTTGGTCCATATCCAGAGGAATATCAAGTTGATGCTGACTTGATTAATGCTGGAAAGGAAACAGTTACTGTGATCCCTGGAGCATCTTACTTCTCGAGTGATGACTCATTTGCCATGATTCGAGGAGGACATATTGATATTACAGTTTTAGGGGCTATGGAGGTTTCACAGTTTGGTGATTTAGCTAATTGGATGATTCCAGGTAGAAAGGAAGTTTTGGGGATTTATTTACCTGAGTTAATTAGTTGTGTCTAATTTAATGCAAGGGGTGGACACTGATGATTAGTTTTGGAAAATTTTCGAGTGTCTGTGCCTTGCGATCAAAGTGAACAATCTGATGTTGTTGACTAATTTACATAACTTGTTGATTCAGCACAAAACAGCAGCGTAGCTAGCAATTTGTCGAAGGAGGGATTTGTCCTCCAATTCACCACCCTAGCTTCGTGTCTGGCCCAAAATGGAACTAAAATGTACAATAATCTCTTTTTATTTTCAGGTAAATTAGTGAAAGGAATGGGAGGCGCAATGGATTTAGTGGCAGCACCTGGAACTAAAACTATCATTACAATGGTAAGAAGATGTTCTCTTTTAAGATCAGAAATGATCACAATTGTGTATTTCTATGGTGTCTGGTGCATAATGACAGGGTCAATAGTCATCTTTTTGGAATATTTCTACTTTAAAAAAGGCTGACTAAAACTAATATTTGAAATTCTTACAGGAACACAACAGCAAAAATGGCGCTCCGAAGATTTTAAGTGAATGTACACTTCCATTGACTGGAAAAAGTTGCGTAGACATGATAATCACAGAGAAAGCAGTCTTTTCGGTTGAAAAGGATGTTGGATTAACTCTTTTGGAATTGGCTCCAGATGTTCATATGGAAGAACTTGTTGCATCAACAGGTTGTCCATTTAGAATTGCTGATAATCTTGTGCCAATGAAACAGGTTTAATCAACCTGAAAATTTCAATTTGTTGATAAAAAAGATTTAATTATGTTAATTTTTTTATGTTTTCGAAACATTTATTGAAGAAAATCTATATTGTGCCTTAAAACTATGAAATTTGATGTTTGATATTTTTTTATCGACAATAAACGATATTTTGCCCTTAACTTTCGTTATCTAACTGTCGATTCGCGTGTATTGAAGTAAACAAAAAATTCATGATAAAAGAAAAACTGATGAAGATAATAGTTTGGTGACATATTTTTTATATCATATACTTTTTTTCAGGAATGATAACACACAGCAAAATACTCGACAATTTATTTTACATCCATCGAATACTATCTGATTATAAAATGACAGAAAAGAATGTATAATTTGTACATAAATCTAAAACTCTTGTCTCGACTCTCTTAATTAGCTTTGGTATGGATTTGATTACTTTAAGCATACTGTCTTCTGTCTGCATTACGGATTGAGTTTGCAACTGAAAGTAGAAATGAAAAAATTTAATAATTTTGAGGTTTATTCATAAAAGTTTTTGTATTAAAAGCTGTGGCTTTAAAACAGAATTGATTTACTTTACTGCCGATGGGATTGAAGGCTGTTTGAGATGATTATTTTAAAATACTAATTCGCGAGTGAATATGCATTTATTTAAATAACTTTTATGAGATTATCAGTTTGAATGCTTTTTGAATATTCAAATTGAGATTGGCAAAAAAAAATTTAAATATTTTTGGCGCTATCTCAAGTCAAAATCTATTGGGGTAATATACTAAGCATCAACAAACAGAAGGGAAGTCAGTTCATTTTTCGGAGGAGTTCAGGGGGTAGATCCATTAGCTCTGCCTTTCTCGACAAAATTCTTTATAGGGCTGTTCATAAATGATGTCATGTAGAAATTTTTTTAGACCCCCTCTACGGTAGAGGCTCTACCTACTCTGTCACAAAACACCAAACCTCCTCCCTTATACATGTTGAACGTCATTAATGAACCCCTATGATGAAAAAGTATTTTTTAAGGAACCTTTGTTGCCTGACTGACAAATTTGCTTTACTAGGACTCAATACCCAAGATTTTCTATGATTTTTCAGGAACCGTACCCTTATTCCATTTTAAATCACTACTAATTACAGCATAAGTCTGATTAAAATTCTCAAAATATAGAACAATACTCCCAAGAACTAACCTCAGCCGACTGCAGCCTTTAACTTTTAAATCAATCACAAAATAATATCCAATACTTACGACAACAAGCAAAGATGACACCAACAAGTTCAATGCCAGCAAAAATGATTGCAAACCATGCAATTAAAAGACCCGATCCATTAACAATGTCTGCAAGCATTGTCGAGCATCCAGTTGGATGTGAGTTGAGTAAATTGCAAGAAGTTTCAGCACAACATGATTGTGGAATTGAACCCACTCCCCATGAAGTAGGTCCGGTTGTTCCACAACACTGAAGTCCACGTTGAATTTGATCGATTGCTGCTCCTGTTGATGGATTATTTCTGTCATCAAATAATCTTCCGAATCCATCTTTTGCGGCCTGTGCGAGATCTGCTGTATACATGAAGGCAAATACAGCAACGACAATTTGGAGAATGACAAGGACAAGTAAGAAGAAGGCATACTATTGGGGTTAAATGAAAAATTAACATTTGTGGGTTAATTAATTTATATGAGTTAATTACCGTTGAGACCATGCATTGATTCTCACGAATGGCACCACTGTGGATGAAAAAAATGTAATTTAGAATTTTGAACTACAAAAAATAAATATTTCTAGTCGCTGCTTACCAACATCCGAAGAAGCTAATCAAGAAGATGACTGAACCAAGACAGACAACAATAATAGGCACAATGGCTGGCTCGTTTTCCGGAAAAGCATCTCTTATGTCATCAAGTTTGAACAATGGAATGGCTCCAACAACAATAAGAGCAATACCGGCAACCTTTAAAGAATCATTTTTATAATGTAAAGAAATTCACTTTGTTAGCATAAGTAAAATTTTTTCAATGGTGAAATAAAAATTTTTTACGACCAAATTATTATTTTTTGTTATCTTATCGCATGTTTGACTAAAAGAATTGATAAGATCATGAATCATGGTTATATAGGTGAACTAATTCGTGTACAGAAAGAAATTCAACCTAAAAACATTTTATCCGTGTAATTTTTGTTAATGAATCATAAATTTCAATCGATTAATCCAGCATAATAAAATGACCCGTCTGTCAACTGGAAGTGATTAATTTTTCATTAGAAGGACAATTTTTCAACTCGATTTCATTTCCACCCATGCTTAAAATTACTATAAAAAAGGTTATGGAAATAGAAGCGTCAGATGGGGTGGAATAGAAAATAATGTCCAGGAACTGTTCATTAAAAATCTATAAGCGTCTATTATACATACACATGTGCTAGTGAAAGTTTCCTTGGCGATTTCCACCCTTTTAGAAATTTATGATTGCTTTCTAAATATGTCAGATGGGTGTACATGACATACTTTTTTAAACAGCAGAAAAAGTTAAACCTTTCGAATGTGAATCAACTTTTAAAGCTTTAATTTGAACAAAGGAGTCAATTAAATTTGTTCCAATTTACAATCATAAAATATTTCATGAAGCTTTTTGTTTGCACTGATTGTTTATATCAATTTGTATGCCAATCAAACAGATCAATAATGAGTCATACTTGAATTACATCAGGTTAGAAATAAACTGCATTTATTTAATTGAATGAATTTTAGATTTCAAATAATACAGTCATCGTGAGATGAACATTGATTTGAATTATATTTAATTAATTTTCATAGGAATTTGAAATTTTTATGAAAAAGTATTTCTAAGAAATAAACAATAGCTTCATGCAACTACATGGATCAATCATAATTCCAAATAGTTTGAGACCTTTCTCTAATTTCTATGGAAGGGATCTTTAGATTATAGGGTCTAACATTTGAGGGGGTGTGGATGATTTAGAAGCTTTGTGGACTAGGGTGTAGCTAGGGAGGGGTCCAATGGGGTTCAGACCCCTCTTCGAGATTCAAATTTGCATGAGATTTTTTTGTAACCCTCCTAAAAATTAAAAATGTATGAGATTAGACTGGGAATCGGCTCGTTTTTTCCAGGACCCCAATTTTTCAAAGCTATGCCATTTTACAAAAATTTACGTTAATTTTTTGCTCATTTCTCGGACTTTTATGAAATTTAGAGCATTGTCCAGTATTTTTATTAAATTATGCCACCCTATAACTTGAAGATTTGATAAGGAGTATGACAAGATGGACCCATTTTTGATGGCCGTCATAAGATAATGATTCTGAATAATTGATTTTCATATAATGCCATTAAATTTAAAATGATAAAAAATAAAATATAACTTAATTATGATCAACGCATTCATTCAATAATATATTCAGAAATATTCTCAAATTTCCCAATTTTGTTACTAAGAAACAATAAAATTGGGATTTCCCTTTGTTAAATATTCAAAATAATAACATAAAATACAAAGAAGATATCATCGAGTCGATAAGCATTCTAGCTGATTAATACATATCGATTGATAGCTGACATTTGTTGAAAATGTAGGATTCAAATATTAATGATGATAAACTAGATATGTGTACATATAATACTTTGACATTCATAGAAAATTTCACGTCATTTCCTGTTCTACGTATGAATAGAAGCTAAAACCGGTGGAGAAATGTGGCTATGATGATGAGGAAATGGACAGCATTTATTGGAATGATAAAATATATTTTATGATTTTCTTAGTTCTTGTCTAAACAAAGGCAACCTTTAGAAAACAGAAGATTCATTAGCAAAATTTTAAATTATATAGAAAAAATACGATCATGAACTTGATAACTTAATAACAATCACTTCTGTTTGTATCCATAAAATACAACCTCAAAGGCCAATAGCCTTAAAACAAGTTTGTTTCATCAAAAGTATTTTTTTTACAAAGAAAAAACTGTAAAAACTGCAATAATGATTAAACTTGATAATAAATCACTGATGTCATTTTTTCATAGCTTATGCGCAAAAAAGTTACAAAATTAGTTGAATAGCGTTGCAATAACAATGATATCGTGATTATCGCTTATCTAATTCTCATACATTTTCATTTATTACTCGAAAGCAGCCAGAACTTTTTCGAGACGGGGATTTTCAAAGTTTTTGTATGGAAAATTTATGGGGGGTATTTTTACGATTTTTAATTAAAATAACTAGCAAATTGATGAATTTTCCGATGAGGATCCCTCCCTGCTGTTCAGAAGCGTATCCAAAAAAATTTCGAGGGATTTTAGACCCCTAGCAAATTAAAAAAATCCCAAAAAGAGACGGATGACCCCAAAACCCCCCTGAATACGCCTCTGCTGCTGCTTAATGATCTAGTAATCATGCTACAGACATACAGAAATGACCGTTATTTTTTTTAAAAAAATTCAAATTTAAGAACATGTAAAAGAACTTAAAAAATCAATTATTAAAAAATTCGTAAGCTGTTAAATGCCAACTTAATAACTAAAGTAAAAAAATAAATAAAAAGCACCCCTCCCATTTAATTTTTCAAATTTTATGATTATTTTACTTAAGTCACGTTAACCACATTTGTTCCTTGAACTTTTACAACTTCCTTCATTTTTAATTACAGAAATGCGTCCTTAAAAAATCCATTTTAATCACAATAAAAATCCTTTGCATGTAAAAAAGATTTTTTAAAGCCGGTATAAAATTTCACTTCCAGTTTGCATGTGTGGCTGACATGATAATTTATTTTTCTTATGACAACAAACTTGTTGCATCGATTTCCAGGTAAAATTCATCACCATCCACACCTTAGTTCCAAAAAAATATATAATATAGCACTTACAGCACAAAGTAAATTGAAGATAAAAATTCCATATTTGACAACGGATGCACCGCAAGATAATCCCATGGTTAATTAAGTTTATTCTCTTTAAATTGTTACAAAGAAAATTAATTTTGTTTATCACTTGAGGTAAAGCTGTTAAATGCAAAATCACCGATTATTTTTCTTTTATTATCACTATGAGAATTTCAAGCGGAAAAAAAATTTTTACGTCTTGAATGGTTACTTTTTCGAATCAGAATGAGAATACTCGCTCGAACGTAATGTGCTTTAATTTATTTTTTTTTCACATGAAGTAACATTCTAACAACCACTATCATCATGTGCTAATGTATTGCCAACACTCACACGCATTGCTATTGGGTGGTTGATAATAAGTAAAATTCAAATATTTTATTATAAATGTTTGCGTGTTTATTGTGACTCATTGAAGGTAAGTACATGAAATAGTGAGAAAATCGACAGCTCACATACATGTGTAGATTTATTGATTTACAACTGCTTCACTTCACATTTATCTGATAAGAATCGTGAAAATTATCATTTTTTATTTTCTTGCAATTTTTTGTTTTGTTCCTTTTATTTCATGTGATAAAGGAATCAATGATTCATTCAGTAAGTATATGAAGCTCGTGTAAGAAACTATGATTTTCCACAAAAAGCTTATCAATTTTAATAAGCAGTGATTCATCTCATTAAAATTTTTATAACAATTATATCATTGGGAAATGTCGTAAAACAGACAGTACAGGGGCGTACCAAGAATTTTTTTAAGGGGGTCAAAATTTTTTTTCGTTCGTTTAGGTCAAGTACAGGGACAAGTATTTGTACTTGTTGTTAATTCTAATGGTATATGAATGATTAACTAACAAATGAGAGCTTCAGAAAAACATCGGAAAATTTTTTAAAAGAAAAAAACATTCGAGCAGGGAGGAGTGCTACACCCCATTTGACACCCCCTGGTTACGCCCTGGTTATATTTTTATTCAACATTTTCCTAATACGTTGATGCTAGGATTCAAACCCTGGAAGTTTAAACTCAACTCCAACTTTCGTGACTTTAGTCAGTGGAGTCAGGGTGACACTTGTATCCTTTCTCATTACTAATCTAAATCACATATGAGTAGAGTAGCCAAATTAAGCTCATTTTGGGCAAAAAGAATATAATTTTGAATATTTTTAGGTAAAAAAATAGAGGATATTTCCCAAAATCGTAAAAAAATCAGAAGGCATGGTAATTATAGAGGACAGTCTTCTGAAAAAACAAACTGATGGTCAGCCTCCATATAAGGACTTTCTGTAGTTGATAAGCTCATATTCTTTAGAAATTTTTCAGGAAATATTGTCAAGTTCAAGTGCAAGTTCATGTAAGACATTTATTTATAGCAGAAAATATGAATCTGTTTTTTAGGTGTCACTGAAGTTATGTGGGGATTTTTTACGTAAATGCTAGTAAACAAATGACATCATTATGTACATATGGAAACTTCCTCACACAGATAACTCAATGTAATTAAATTTTTAAGCATGTAAATATCTATTCATTTCAGCGTACCTTTAACAGTTCATTTAGGCATGTAAGGTGTGAAGTCTGTAAAAAATATAAAATTGGTAACAGGAAAATTTGAATGAGTGTTTTTAATGATAATTGCGTAAATTTAGATAATTTTTATCAGTTTGTACTTGGTGGATTAATTTGGACTGTGTCTAATTGACGTAAACATTTATTTTATGGGTTGGAGCTTCTTGTGCTTACCTGATTGACTTAAATATAATGCTGCTTTGGTGGTTTTGTATTGCAAAATAAATGAACATCCCTTAAGTTAATTAAGACACGCAAGACCCCAAAGACTCGACAAGATAAGTCTTTAATATTAAGGTAATGGAAATGATATTCATTTGTTGATATTTCAATGCTTTTGAATTGAATTTGCGTTCACTTTACGGTTTATTTTCGCATAAACTTTTCCTTTATACGCAGAGTTTGTCAATGCTGATTGTCAATACCTAGAAGTTAACAACTGATTAGATTGTATTTAGATTTTATTGAGGAAATAATAAACTCTATGAATGACTCTTATTTACTCGCATTACTGAATGTTCTGCCAATGTACTGTTAAAATTTCACTCATGACAGGGTTTAAGAACATTTTAATTTGAATTATTTAGTCATGCAATTTGAAGCATATAACTTTATAAATCGTCTGACTCCCAATTTTAATATGAAGCGGTAGAAATTTTATTTTAGCGCTAGAGCGACAAATTGCTGCAATTTTCACCACTAATTGGTAAAAAAACATTTGTGACAAAAATAAACAATTTTTAAACGATAAAAATTCATGACTTTAAAAATGCCGGTATATACAGAGCTAAAATTGATTGCATGTTTTCTTTCCACCGTAGTATTCATGTGTAGACATGTCTATTGCACAGTTATTGTATTGGTTATGTGCATCAAAAGTTTATGTTTCTCGGCAAATTGTCATAAACAGAAATTTGACTCAGCAACGCTCCTTTCTCAATCATAAATTCGTCGATGTACTTTTTTCACTTCGTCGTGTCTTAAAAATTGTAATAATTGGGGAATCTTTTTTATCTGGATTTGAATTTCATCAAGCACCAATATGTGCTGTACACGTGTTTGTACAGAACTATACAAAGAAACTCAAGTGTTAAATAAACAAATAAATTTATTGTTAATACTTAGAAGAGTTTATCGTAAGTGGCTTTTGGAGATAACATATATAGATCAGTGATACTTTACGAAAGCGTAGAAGAATTTGAATAGCATTTTCCGAGCAGCACACGATTGGAGAATTGATTTTCATTCTTCAGTTTAATTGTAGGATGGACAAGATCACTAGAATTAAATTGCATGGATGATTGAAGTGATCACAGTGGTTCCAAGACTCTAGGCTGAATTAAATTTTGTAACTGTGAAAATTTGGAAATTGAAAGATAAGGAGGGGGTGGGGTATCCATAACTTTTTGGGACTCTAGTATGCTACCAACTTTAATTAAATGTTAATTAGTAGACAATTAAACAGGATATTTTGGAAAAAAATGAGTAGATCACATCTTAATCAACGTAGACTGAAAATAACAAAAATCCAAAATATCTTCTAATCCATTATTCAATTTAGGTATTAATACTATAACTCTGGCAAAAAGAGTCTTTATTAATATTATTTGTTTGTTATTAAAAAATAAAGGAACTTAAGTACGCTTTACATTAAAATTTAAGCGTCCTTTTAAGGGTGGAATATGGAAATTTTTTCATGGCTAGGATAAATTTCTCTTATTTAACTTTCAACTCGCAGTTTTGCTTATTATGAGATCATCCAAATATATTTTAGTATTTGGTCATAATGCTCGGTTACAAAAGGCTATGGAAAAGTCGAAACGCATTTTTTATGCTGGAAAATGTCTGTTTTAGAATACGGAAGTCCAGATTATACATGTCTAATCCATTGAGACGCATCTCAAAGAAAAATAATAACGTAAAGACTAAACATCAATGTTAATTATTCTAGAAACAGTTACAGTAATTAATAGTATCCAATTTTGTTTGTATATCCGCTATTGTTCCTTCATAAAAATATACTTTATCAATCTTATTTTGTACAATTTTTTAAAATATATATCCTCGATTTTACATAATGGTGTGCATCATTTCCAATTATATCTATTATTATTAGCATTTTTAATTTTTTCTTCTTTTATAAATTTTGATTGTAAATTTGCGCAATTTTTACTTGTCCTGAATTTTGAATAACGAAGACACTTTTTACTACAAATAAGGTGAATCACTCAAAATTATTAAATTAATAGTAAATAATGTAAAAGGAATGCATGGACAATACTGAATATGAACGAATGTGAAAATTAGATAAATATACAAAAGTTTAAACAAAAATTGAGAATTGTTGAGATTTGTCCTTAACTTGGAATTGTTATCTTGTGCAGTTTTTTACAGAACAATCATGATTTTGATGAAATGTTCTATTAAAATCATAAAAATTTACTAGCTTGTCATATCACTTAAATTGGACCTGAATTGTGGTTATTATGCCCTGGATTGGAACGTAGTCAATCTAGCTAATTTGCTGGTAGGGGGGGGGGCGGTAGGTTGACCCCTAAAAACCCCCTGGCTACACACCTGGTTCTGCAAAAATTCATAGCCTGAACTTTTAACTGGCTCAGAATCTACGAGTTTGCCAGGCACCTGATAATTCTACGGTCAAGCATATCCTGCTAGCCTTACTTTGCAAAATATCTCAAAAGTCATTCGATCCGATACAACACTTCAATTCTGACGAATCTCAATAATTCTCAAATACAACACACAATCTTAATTAGTCAGCTAAAGTAAACTTTATACGAGGAACATAATAAACATAAAAATTAATATGAAGAAACCCAACACGACTCCATGTACTCGACTTAGAATTTTTTTGTTTATAAATTTTGAAGTACGCGAATTATTATTTATTTTCAGCGATCGAACGCTTATCACAATAGTTTTTATTTTATTTTATTTTTCATCAACCATATCCATCAAATGATCCTAATTATCATGACTATTGTCAATCAACGACTCGTTTTGCTCGTCATCTTGTATTCTGGAATGAGATAAAATTATGAGTAAATTGGAATTGTTAAAAATTGAAGCTACGATCTCACCTTACAATATTTGTTCGTCTACAATTCCATAATTTTCTGTAAACGACTTTTAAGCCCTTCATAATTGGATCACCGTCTTCATATTTCATTAAAAATGCGATAAATATTAAAGATAGAAACATTGGAATCGAGCCGAGATAAAAGTTGAGTGGATATATTTTATTTCTTAGGATTACGTCAAGAATCATTGAGAAGGGTATTGTGAGAGTTATTGCAACTGTAGCAATTAGCGATGATGTAAGAAAACATCCCCTGAAAAAGGCAATAAAGAAAGAGATTAGATTAAAGGCAATGTCGTTGTGAAATTTGTCAAGATTATCAAAATAAAAATTATTTCTCATACACTTACCATAGCCATAAAGCCTCTGAGATAACAGTCCCAATTAATCCATTTATAAAAAGTATAAGGAATTGCTTTTTGTTGGGCATCTCGAATGATTCCAATTGCGAGAAGTTTAAGACTATAAATAATGGCCACAAGAGTAACGTATTCCATAATCCAACAAATCCAAAAAATTCTATTATATCAATCTTCTCGTCAGTGTCGTTTTTTCGTTTCACAAGCACCAAATAACATGCATAAAAGAAAGCACTTAATACACTCAAAATTATTCCACGTGAACTCTGCGGTTCACTAATTTCTGACATTGTGACCATTGTAGCACCGCACATTGTTAGCGAAACTGCAATTAGTTTCGATACTGTAAATCGGTCACCGGATGACGATGGAAATGAGGCAGCTAAAACTAATGTAAATATACTAGACGTTGTGCTGAGGAGAGTAACGAGTGCTGCTTCGCTTGGATCTAATGCTAATTGAAACATATAATTAGCAATGAACCATAAAATGCAGAATAGTAATGCCGTTCTTGCTGTTTTATGGTGCGTTCTTTGACGACGAATTCGAATTGATGCAGCATATGAAAGTCGTGACATTAGAGCCTCAGTTGCTTCTGCTGCGTTCATTTCTCGAACCTCTGCTAGTTTACTGAAACGAACACTTCGAATGCTGGAATCGTCACTCTCTGTCTCTGGCGTTTTAATAGGAACGAATGTAGAATCACTCAGTCCATTTGTAAAAAATCCATCGGCATCATCTTGTGGTTCAACTAGTTGATAATTGCCGTTTCGCATGCATGCCTCTCGCCATGGTGCTATCATTCCCATCACTACCAAGTAAATTGTAAACATTGAAGTCTTAAAAAACGTACAGAAGAATGGCTTATCGAAATTCTCATCCTTGTACAAATACTGAAAGTGCAAGAATTCAGATTAGAAAGAATAAATACATATAATATGACATAATGAGGACAATCACCTTTGTTAGTTCACTTGATGCTACCCATATAATGTCGACAATAAGAAGTAAGGAAATTCCAAGTCCTAATTTTTGCGGCTTATTCAGCATTTTCTTTGTGAACTTTGTCTGCTGTATCTAAAGTTTTGTTAAATTTTTTTTTATTGTTGTTATTCGTATTGGTGTAGTTTAATTCAAAAATCGTAGTCTATTGTCAAAAAAGAAACATTCAATTCACCTCACAATCATAATGAAAAGCTGAAAAATAAAGCAAAAATGTTGATAAATTTTTTATTGTTGCGAATGAAAATTTGCATATTGTTGAAAATCAATTTTTGTAATTATATGGCTTCCGTGCAATTATTCAAAAGATGTGACATATTCTATCATCGTCATCAAATCACGAGATGTTGATGTTTATGTGAGAATTGTATTAGCCATAAATCACATATACCGAAAAAGGAAGGTCATATTATAAAATTTCTTTGAAGAAAAACATAATAAGCGATTTATGATTTAATTTCACCATAATATTAATGTTTTCATCACTCAATCACTTACACACACTTAGTTAGTTCCAGATACACATTAAATTCTCATTTATGATGCTGACATTACATGTAAATTATTTTATTTCTTAGAGGTTTATGTTTTTAAAAATCTTTTTATTGTTCTTTTGTTAAATCTAAAATTTAATCTAATCTCGACTGATCCAACGTCAGTGAGGGATATTATAGCTTAACATGGATATTTTATTTCAAATTCTTTTAAATGAAGTGTCTATTGTTATTTATTTAATAAATAATATTTTTTAGTAATTTAAATTTTATTTTTAAAATCATTGAAATTTTCAGTTAATCTTGCACAAGAACTAAAAAGGAATGTCCACGAAAAAAATTGTAAACATAAATTTTCGAATTTAGAAATTTTTCAAATGTGCCGCAATGAAAATATTTCGAAAATTATTCAAAAATTCATGAATCTTAAAATTTATTGAATTTCTTCACTATTAAATATCCTTAATTAGAATTATTTTGTAGAAATTTAAGATATTTCTCACAGAATCGAGTGACATTTAAGCTGTTTATTTCGCATCTTTAATAAATCACTTCTACGTTTCATATAATTGAATTCATTCATCAACACTCTTCTAATTGAATCATTTATTTATGATTCAATTTTCATCAGGTGCTATAATATGATTTGCTCAGCAATTTGAAATGCTGTTTGATTGAAAAACACCATTAAGAATCAAATTAATATTTTTAAGTGGTATATGTTTCAACTACCCTATAACCCTTTCTGGTTACGTGCTAAGAATGATTTTGAGTTTAAAATTTGTAACTAAATGAAATTTTGTATAAAGACAATTCAAAAAAGTAATTAAATAAAGCCTTTGGGCGCTTATATCAATTTAACATAGATGGCAAGGAGGATCCAGAGGAAGGTTTCGAGGTCAAGCTCCCTATTTTTTTAAAAATAAAATCATGATTTGAAAAACCTCTCCCAAGAAACAATCCTGGATACGACCTCGTCCCTGGTTTTATTGTATTTAGGACTTCCTCTCGTACCCAGTTGCTAAACAATTGCAAATATTATGCATACCTCATGAACTTCCCCATCCCAACAACACTCAAATAATTCAACAATATCCATTAAAAATCTTTTTACTTGGTATCCATGGCAACAAAGTTTCAAATAACAAAAAACTAAAATAAAAATAAAAATAGTTCTTCTAAAACCAAATTTATCAACATTTGCAAGTGACATTACAATGAATTCAGTCCACTTTTCAGTTAATGGAAATACGAAACAAAATGCTGTTAATTACACATTAACAACAATAGCTGAAAAACCAAAGACGAAAGGTAAGAATAAATAAAATAATTGATTAATTAAAGAAATAAATTAATTACCAATTCCAACAGAAATTACCTCGTCTGGAAGCAATCTCAATTGGCTGTTACACAAAATGTATTTGATTGGTGATTACACATTCTGCAAGAAGCTCATTGAACAACAAATGGAAATGACATTAAATCAAGAATTTCTCCTTCACATGAAAGTATTCACACGAACCATTCATGAATAAGCATCGATTATAAAAATAAATTTTATTTTTATTTCCTTTTTTGAAGGGTAAAATTCTGAGAGAGGAAGGGCATTTCCAAGAAGCATTAAAATGCTTTAAACGCACAATTGAATTTGATTCGAAGAATGCCAATCATTATAAAGAGATTGGAAAGACTCTGTGAGTATTGTGTGAACAGAATTTTATGTTATATCTTCCGCTTGTGATAAGTTTGTCGACATGTGGAATAATTTTCTTTTTTAAGGCACGAAACAGATCTAATATTAATTCTCAGTATAGTTAAGTGAGCATCTAAATTAAAATAGATGTAGAAAATGAGATAAACTTGTAACATAAGTTCTAGAAGGATTTTACGGAAAAAGTTGATAATAACATTGAACTTGAAGCTCGTGTTATAAAGTTAGATAGCTTTTTAGCACAATTTCCACGAAAAGTTGAGATTAATTAAGTTTCAAGAGATTAAGTTTTATCTGAGTTTTGCCTTTCATATAGGCAGGTCGGTAGACAGAATTTTTTTCCTGTTAATCATGTAAACTGATACTTTTTAGTAAGTATTTTAAGAGATTCAAACATTTTGCAAATGTGTATGAGCTCAGGATTTCTGGAGGAAGGGTACGGACTCCTAAAAGGCCCCCTGAGTACGCCGCTGCCTGTAATTGTCTACAAAGTTAGTAGACAAACATTACTTATTCAGAAAACTTTTCCAATAGACGATCCTATCTTATTGAGTGTATTAGTTTGTATTTATCCTTGTCATGTCATATGTGCAAACCCTTATGTTACAACCCTTATCCTATATATCTGATAGGAATCGAACCCATATCCTCATAAAGAAAAGGGTTACAGATAATCAATCTACTGCCTTACTACTGGGCCACAGTGGTCTTACCCTTGTACTGGCAGATCAACAGCATATGATTCGATAACCTACATTTTACTATCTGCTCTGATATATCTGAAGATTTTGGATTATTCATCATCTTATTTCTAACAAAATATACAATAAATGTTTTAAATTAATAAATATTTTCTTGAATTTTTCAGCTTTAAGCTTGGAAAATACAATCAAAGTTTAGAAATTTTCTTGAAGGCCGAATCATGTCTGGAAGCTCCAGATTATGAAGTATATCATTACATAGCTGACTTGCTTCGTTTAAATGCCAAACATTCAAAAGCAAACATTCTTGATGTGAAGGAATACTTTCGCCGTTCAATAATGTGCGGCAAACAGATTCAAACATATAAAACCCTCGCAAATATTTACCGAAAGGAAAAGGATTATACAAAGGCAATTGAGCTACTTGAGGGAAGTTTGAGGTACATTTGTTTTGGTCTTCATCCCATTTATATTGTTAATTCTTTAAAACTGACATTTAAATCAATAGCGTTGCACCAGGAAATGTTGAAATATTGACAGATTTGGGAATAATGTACTTAAAAATTAATGAGGTAGATCGTGCATATGAGAAGCTCCAGGAGGCATTAGCCTCAGAAGCAAAGCATACAAATTGCATTCTTGCTGTCGGTGCTATCCAACAGACACGAAATGACATTGATTTAGCTCTCAATACATACAAAAACATGCCCAACATCCAAAATGAGGGATTCGAGATATGGAGTAACATTGGATTATGCTTCTATAGAAAGAATAAATTGATTGCGGTAATTTTTGCTATGAAGATGTCAAACTGGGAATTAGGACATGGTCAAAACATTGATTGATTTTTTTATTCCATCTTTCAGGCTGTTTCATGTCTCAAAAAAGCTCTATGGTTGTGTCCATTGAATTATAATATTTTGTATAATTTAGGCGTGGTTTTGATGACAGCACAGCAGTTTGCATCAGCATTTCAATGCTTCGTTAGTGCTGTTACTTTACGTCCTGATAGCGCTGAAAGCTTTATGATGCTCGCAAGTAAGATAAATAATCTAGTTGTCAGCAGGGCTTGTCAATTGGTTGAATACCATTCTATAAGCCATGCATGCATTTATGTCCATTATTTGATTAACATTTTTTTTATAATTTTTATCTCACCACGATATTACAATTAAAACAAACATCAATGCAATCAAAAAGTATGCCTGTACTATTTAAATGACGCAGAAAATGCCCAAGTGGCCTTCCGCAAATCAATTTTATCGAGTGATGCTATTAAAAACCCATTAATCTACTTAAATTATTCGATATTTTGCCTTGAGTGCTTAAAAAATGTCGAAGAGTCACAGCAGTATTTAAACAATTTCTACAATCTGTGCGAGACAATGAAAGTTCCCAATGAAGTAAGTACATTATGTGTTTAATGAATGTGGTATTATTAACAGGCATTTCCACCTCTTAATCATTTATGTATTCACAGTACATGCAAATTGCTGAAAATGTTCTTGTTAAATTGCCATCGTCGATGCTTTTGCCAGAAATAAGGCACACTCAACAGTTAAAAGAGACGAAAATTTTAAACATAAATGATGAGGATGACAATAGCACAACCACATTTAATGACAATGATGGTGGTGATGATGAAAGTGGAAGTATTGAGAGTAAGAATGTGGAAAATTCGGCAGCTGACGATGATTTGGTTTGAGACAATTAAAAGTTTTGATGCTGTAAAAAAGCGTTTGTTAATTGAGAAAACTTGTTGAATAAATCTGGCAAGTGACATGAATTTTAATTTGTTTTATTTTGTAATTTAAACACGACTTTTTCGAACACACCCTCCTCCCCTAGTCTTGTGTTTGGACTGTCACAAACCCTCATTCCAACGATTGCTGAACAACTGACAAGAAAAAGCCATTTATGAGGCCATTTACTTATTACGTAACACGTTATAGAGAGGAGGGGGGTCTGAGATTTTGTGACAGTTCAGTTGTATTCAAGAAAATAAATAAATTAAATGTAATTCCTGAGAAATGCCTGGAGAAATGATTACGATAATAGTCAATTTATTATGAATACATCTGTTGATGCTGATCTCTGACCAAAATAAAAATAATTTATGGAAAGCTTATGGATGTATTCATTCATGATATTCTTAATAGAATCAACGGCATCATTTATCCACGTGCTATTCAAGTAAGGCGCGTGCAGATTTTTCTTCTTTTAAGTGAAGTCTACCGCATAAAAGGTTGTACTTATATGATTGTTCTTTTTCGGAAAATTCATAAGCTTGGCATTTATTGTTTGCACGGTTACAGCATTCTTTATCTACATCTTTGGAATCTATGTCAGTGTTGACATCTTCATGTTTATAAATTGTAAATTCTTCTCAACTTTTCTACTTAAAAAATAAAGATTCGTTTAAGTAAATTTGAGACAAGGGGATGGATATCCCTTCTGGCTTTTGTAACAAAAAATTGATTTATTTTGTTAGACATTAAAAAGTTTTGGGATTTTACTTATTGGAGTATTTGTATCTTTATAACAGAAAAGTTTGATCTCGTCAATACACCTTAAGCATTATCTTGATTAACCTTTTTCAATTAAAAAACTTGTCAATATGATTGTGATGGAAGTTACATACCCCCTGGCTAGGAACTTGAGAATGATAGCACATTACACATTGTGCTTCATATTATCTGTTTTTTCAAGTGTGTCAAATTTTTTTCTTCAAATTTTATAATAGAGGGTTTTAATCCCAAGAGTTCTTTTTTTTATTTCCTCATACAAACAAATTGTCTTCATGCTATACTGAATAAGTTTTTCTGAGCTCTTGGCATTAAATTTTAAACTTTCCATTTAAAACTTTTCAGATATAATTCTAGCTTAGTTTACTGCATAAAGAGGGAATTTTATTCATTGAAAATTTAAACTTAAAACTTTTAAGTAAGTACAGCTGAAACATTTTTTATAAAGTGCTTTGCCTTATCAAATACTGTCTAGTGCAGTGGTGGTAAACCAACCGATCTTATTTACAATATCACTTTTTTCTGGAATGTTTTATGAAGCACAGCTTGCGCTCAACTTTACTTTAGTGTGTCACTGATTGATTCCAAGTTTGACGACACACTTGGCTTTCTTCATATTGCCATTTATGCTAGATAGGAAATCCTTAAGCAGGTATAAGTGGGTCTAGATTAAATTGAAGCAAAAAAATTTACGAATCACTGAGATTCAAGACTCATGTACTTATATACGTATTATTAATAAATGTCTGCTTTTGGAAAGATGTACAACTGGCAATATGCTAACAAAGACGTCGTCGCTAAGATATATTAGATTATATGTAATGAAAGGAAGAAGCTTAAGAGCAACAAATCTTGCTTGAAAAAATTGAAGGCCATCCTTTATAAAATACAAAATTTCTGAATAAAAAAATTCTGAATACAAAAATTAGCATATAGACAAATTTCTGGTCATAGTTCTTTAGAGGTCGTTCGTAAATTACGTCATGCAAAAAAAATGATTTTTTCGACCTCCTCCGACCTCTTGTCACAAATTTGCTATAGAAAATATTTCTTATTTTTGGACCGATACAAATTCTTCAACCCACTTCCCCTAATCGATGACATAATTTGCGAACGACCCTTTTATAGATATTTGTCTATAAAAAACTTTTAATCTTTAAAATTCTATGCTTTCAATGACCCCCAATGCGAATTGAATGCTTTTTCTGCTACATTTTATACATTTATTGATTAAAACATGTGATTTTGATTTACATGCTGTGAGATGCTGAAAGCATACCAGAAACCACCATAACACCCTTGTTACCATCATTTAGGATCATGATCCTATAATGATCGCATCAGATCAGTGACGTAGCCAGAAATTTTTATGAGGGGGCCTCGAATTTTTTTTATTATTTAAGTTTTTGATTTTTGGATAAGGGCCCACCTGAATACGCCTCTGCATTGGATGATGTGAAGAGAAAATTTAATATCATGAAAAAATCGTTCAACCATAAATCCTGTTATTTATACAGCACCTTAATTTTTAGCCCTTAAGCTGACTAGAGATGATTCGAAAAGCTTGTTTATTTTACAAAATTGTGCTTGAAATGAAATCATGTAAGAATGTATGCATTCATTCATGCGAAAACTAAAGCAACACCATTTGACTCAAAATCAATTTTATTTGCACATTCAAGGAATAATTTTCTACGTAAATTGGAAAATTATTCAAACCTCATGTCTAATTTTATAAGCTTAATTATATTCATGAATGAAAGTGGAGAATGTGTGTAGATAAAATAAACGAATTGATTTATGCAGAATAATTAAATGATTGGCATTTTTGGGGTTTCATCATATTTTTTAATACATATTGTAAATCTTTACTGAATCCGCCTACTCGAATGTCTTGATTCAAATATTTTAATGCTGTTTTTAGGGACTCGCTCAACCGTAAAAGTAAATTTGTTATATTGAACATATTTTCTTATGTTTGGAAACTTTTTGCAGAAGGCTTCCTTCGGGGTCGTTCGCAAATTACGTCACGCTTTTAGGGGGGAGGGGGGTCAAAGAATTGGTGACAGTCCATACAAAAGATTTTTTTTTCTTTGGAAAATTTATGATAAGGGGGGGGGGGGGGTGGTTTCGAAAAAGTCGTTTTTTAGCGTGACGTAATTTGCGAACGACCCCTTCTTTCATTTTCAGTGTGGTCCTTTAAAATGCAATGTGTCCATTTATAACATTATCCTCATTTGTTTTTTCCTCCTTCTGCTTTCAATTTAATGGATAAAGTAAATGATATAAACAACATTTTTTATACAAGACTAAATATTTCTAGCTTTGTGGGGAAATCCATAAATGACGTCCTTTAAAGACCATTTTTTGTATTTTGTATAAAACCCACATTGCCAGGACTATTTTTAAGGTCAAAGCACCTACCTCGATGGAAATTTTCTTCTATTTGCTACGGTTTTTTGATTAAAAATCCCAATTTTGTGTCAATTAAAAAAAATTAGAAACACCCCCTTGAAAAAATTCTGACTATGCCACATTTCCCTAAAAATTTGAACATCATTTGTGAATGGACCCCTATTTTTGTATTTTATTTTTGTAAACATTTTCTTAATTTATTTATTTTGGAAAGCTGTATTGTTTAGGTTAAAGACATCAGTGGGTGTTTCGTGAGGATAGTCTGCTATATGTATTATGCATCATTCTCTTCAGTGGCGTAACCAAGGGGGTCCGGACTCGAAATAATATTTACATTGAAATTTTTTTTCTGAATAATATTTTTTTTCTTTTCTAAATTTTTTTTGGAGCTTTAATTTATAATCTTATCATTCACATACCGTTAGAATTAATAAAAAGTGCAAAACCATACATAAGGACGTAAAATCTTTTTAGACCCTTCTGAAAGTTTTTTCTTGGTACTTCACACTTCCTAAAAATTCACGGATCATGAAAAAGATTTATAAAGCTTAATTACTAATGAATATAAACAGTGTTAATTTTAAAGGGCTAAAAGAAACGTAATTGAATGAAAAATGACCTTTTTGGATATACGACTAAAATATTGAATCAATATTAACATTAAAAATCGCTCTAATCTGCAATTTTCATTACTTTACAAGAGAGTTACGACTTCTTTATTCTTAACACGAAAGAAGTGAAAGAACGCATCGAAGAGGATTGTTGGATATGCAAATAAAATTAAAGAAGGAAACTTCTCCCTAGAGATTAATCTGAGTGCTTTAAGACTGAAGGTTTCTCAACATGGCATCTTGTGCTTGAATTTCTTAAAGCTGAACTTTTGAGAAGTCTGGAAACTGAAGTTATCAACTTATATTTTCTAAAGGTAGGCGGATGGTCTGTTGGCAAGCAATCAAGTATCTTAATTAATAATAGGTATAGCTCCTTGACATTAGACCACAACAGAAAGTCCGTAACCCAAGGCTGAAATTATTTGATAGGCACTAGAAATATTCATTTCCTCATAAAAAGTAGAATGATATGATCAAATCTTCATAAACATATATTTCTTGTTAGAAAGAATTGCTTAGGGATATTATGTTTTTGTTATGCATGATTGAAAGACAGTAAATACGTTTTTGTTAGAATGAAATGATTTAATGATAAATCTGTCTTTACTTGACGAGCTTATCGATCCCCTTGGGCAATATCGAGTTATCATTTGTATCGATTTACAGAATGTAATTTGCAATAATGATTTAGATAATTTCAAAATTTGGTCGGATGTCGTTTGGATATTACATAAAGCTCTAGGGATGTCTACATGTTTTGAACTTGATTTTAATTATTTAAATTGACATACAAATATTGCTTTAATGAGGATGTATTTGAAAATTCGAATTTTTAGTGTGAAATTCGAGTGACCTGCCAGTCACAAAATAAAATCTTGTTAAAACACATGCCTATAATTAAGGGATCGTTTATGAATGATGCAGAAGAGAGTGTGTGACACTTTCATACAAAATAAAAAAAATTATATGAAAACTTTGTAACAAAGATGGGGGAGGGGTCTAAAATTATCTTTTTTTTGGTGACGTCATTTATAAACGACCCCTACACGATTAGTTTCACTTTCGAGAATCTTTTCCATATTTCAAGATTGAAAATATCTTTAAGACATCACCAATGGTTTGTCTACTTGAAAAGCTCCTTGAGAGAAAAATTGAGAGAAAATTTTCTCATTCTCATTCTCATTTTCTTATGTTCGAAAAAGTGTTCGTCATAAAGTTGACAATGAAAACGTGTTACCGAATATTTGATTTCACAATATCAAGTTACGTGATTTGAATGTAACCTTTCAAGTTCTTGTTACAATTAACAATTTCTTCTTAAGCTCATTTTTAATGTTGCTTGTTAAACTACGAATAAGAATTAAATTGCAAACACGTGAAACTCAAATTTGCATCAGATGTGGATGTATATAAACATATATGAATGAATTATAGCCAGAGTGACTCAACTGACTCTTCTTGTAATGAAAAATTTACTGAGAGAAGCTTATTTGGTAAAAATTAGAATTTTAACGTAACTTAATATCCGAACAGCCCCTTTTTGCGTTGGTGTTGAGTCTCTATGAAAATTGTGATTGATGTTATTTTAAATATGTTTATAGATAAATATGACAAAATCTAAAGCGGCTTATTCATTAATTTAAGACAATATTTTCTTAAATGAGTTTGTAGTACTTTCAACCTCAATCCTTTTATTACTCTTCACATAATGGATCTTTTCAGTTATTTTGATTAAATTTAGATTTTAATCACGACATAAAATTGATATGATTTAGAGTTTTGCTGTGATAAGCAGAGGAGAAGCTAGGGAGTGACCGCTTGCTAAGACAAAAATTCCAAACCCATCCCCAAATTTTCTTGTCCATACAAGACAGTTTCAAAACCCTTATCGAAAAATTTTTGGTAAGCAATTTAGCTTTCGGAGCCAAAAACCCTTGCTACGCCACTGTTCCGTCCCGCTTTCAAACTTATAAAAGCGAGACAGACTGTATTTTTAACAATTTTTTGGCAACTTATAGTACTGACTTAAAAAAGGTCATGAAGATTTTGCAAAAGCGGGACGCGAGACGTTTGACTAAAAAGTGGGGTTGCCTTACAAAAACCCTTGCTACATCTCTGATGATAACTGATAACAAGTTTTCTCATTTTTGTAAAATTTATCATTCTCTTCCTTTTTCAAGTTCATCTGATAAATTGAACATCACAACAGTTGCTGATAACAAAATGTGTTCATATCTTTGGAGAGTTTTTTGTTACATGACTTGATTCTTGAACTTTATAATTGGGAATTTCAAGAGCTTTTTATATTTCACAGTCAAGGGGTCATTCACTTATGACGTCCACGATTTAGGGGGGAGGGGGGTCTGAGATTTTGTGACACTTTAAATTAAAGAAATTTTTTTGAATTAAAATTTTGTGACAAGGGGGGGAGGGGGGTCTAAAAATCCCAGTTTTTGATGGACGTCATAAGTGAATGACCCCCAATTCAATACTGTTTTTATCCTGTACAAAAAATATTACTTCCACTTATAAGTTTTATAAGGTTTTTTATTAGGAATTAACTGAAGTGAATAACATGAAAAAATGATCAAAATTTTGTGTAGGATAGAATTCCTTTTTACTAAATTGCTCCATTTCTTGTTAATTCATTTCTGTATGGTCCTTGATGTGTATAGCAAAAAAATAATCATTGGTAAAAAATGATGAACACAGAAAGTGTAAAATAAATGATTTTTTTTATTAACTTCTTCATCTTTTAAATGCAAAAAATGTCTACAAATGGGAAGAAAATGAAATCATTAAAAGAAGAGAATTACAAAGTCTCATTTAGAGCGTAACCTTGATATTAAAGCAGCAATTTAACACTTTGTTTCGAAATTTTTGAGAATTAATCTTTTGAAGAGAGGGGGATTTTCTATTTTTTCCCCTAAAAACTTGAAGAATTTTCTGATAAGGGGGAGCCAAATCTACTAATTCCTTCTTGTCAACGCTTCTGTTATACATCTTTGTGCTTCAAATATACAATTTAAAATAATGGAAAGGCTTCAAGTTGAACTAAATATATGGATTTTTACCAGAACCAAAAAAATTATGAGTGTCAATTTCATTTGAGTAAAATTTATAATTTCATCCTCATCACTTACAAATTGAATAATAGAAATTTATTTGATAACTTTCGCGTGGGATTTGGACAGATTTAGTTAATTTGATACATTCATAAAGTTTTGATTACCAATACAAAATTGCTACATAGCTTCATACCAGGTGCGTTTTTGTATGAAAAAATTTAATCACGAAATTTTTTGGATTTTTTTTTCTCAGAAACCCTAGCAAATTGAGAAATTTTTCGACGAGGGAATACTCCCCCCCCCCCTGGCTACGCGTCTGCTTCAGACTTTTTTAAATACTGGACGTCATAGGACAGTGTTGTCCAACCTGTGTGCCGTAGAAATTTTTTGAAAATAACACGAACCGCACGCTGTGTGCGGTTTTGGTCATGGTTTAACATCTTGGTGTGCCGTGGCTCAAAAAAGGTTGGACAACACTGTCATAGGACAACGTTGCTTTATGTAACAGGAATCAGGTATAGATATGTTTTTCAATTATATTAGGTATGATTTTCACTTCCAGAATATTCGAATAATTAATTTTATATAACTTATCCTATAATACGATTTACATAACTTTTCCGTCAGTAGACAACAACATTTAGTTCCTGAACAGAAGTATGCTTAACTAAATCTAAAGATCAACAAGACTCAAAAACGTTAACAGTACAAAAACACATAACATCTAATAAAATTCATGTAGGTGTAAGAGTTAACAAAGAAGCCCATTCAAGTGCTATGGAAAATTCAACAGTTTTTAAAGTAACCAAAACAATTTGGTGAGATTCTTATTCTAAAGGATCAACTTATATTTATCTTAAACATAATTTCATTAATTATAGCTGATAATTGAATGACTTACATAAAATAATATTTATATATGTAGCATAAAATAATCAAAATTCGGTGTGTAGGCTGCAAAATATTTCTTTTCTTCAAAAATCTGTTAAGTAAACAATCTGAAATATAAGGTTATGAGCTATGTATTGAAAAATATTTGTAAGGATTTTTTTATTATTTTTTTTTTCAATTCAATCAATCTATATGAATGATTTTCTTGGAAGACTTAATAATAAATAATCAAAAAATTCACAGACAAAACTCGAATGCTTGCACAATTTATATCGAAAATTCATAATACTTTTTAAAAACGCAGAAGAGAAAAGAAAATCAGATCACATCTGGTCACTGATGACTGATGTAAGCGCATTTCATCCATACAGATCAGGGGCGTACCCAGGAGGGTCTCGGACCCCCTTCGAAAAAATTTAAACCGCAGCGAGAGTACGGCTCAAAAAATTTTTTTTGGGGGGGGGGGGTCCAGACCCTCCTGAGTACGCCCATGATACAGAGTTTAAACAGCGAATGATTATAGAATTTTTTCAAGGGCGCGGAAATGATCAACGAACTTTCCAGTAATACAAATAATTTAAAGTTATTTAAACACTATCTGAAAATTATTCAATTCAATTTAATTAAATTTTTAACGAATTTTGTTACTGGGGAATTTTGATCATTTTGAGCAATTGTTTTTTTAAATTAATGTTCAAAAAATATTTGCAGTGATATTTGGCATCCTCTTTCAAAACTTTTTTGAGGGGGATCGAAATTTTTTCAAATATAAATTTTAATCTCGAAGGAGTAGACCCCCTGGCTATGATCTTGCCCTTTCATTAACTTCTCTGATCAATCCATCAACTTGCTGTAATTCTTAAATTTGTTGAAAATAAGACGTATGTAACATAAAATTACATCGAATTTTACTTTACGTATTTTATATAACCTTCCAGCAGAGGAAGTGAACAACCACTATATATCTTAAGTGATTCTTGCTTATGGCTTATTGTCAGACTACAGACGCACGCAAACAAATCACGGAAGAAAGAATGTGCTGTAAAAAGAAGTCAAAAAGAGAATTTCATGTAAAAGAAGCTCTTCAAAACCTACACAAAATATTCAATAAAATTCACAAGGGTCTGAACGTCTGAAAACTGTTGAGGAGATGAAAGTAGCTTGATATCTTTTTTATGCTGATATAAGATATGTAATTGAATTATGATGATGTGGATCTTTTCCATTACGTGACGGAACAAAAATGTTTTATCTACAAAGATAATTTATGATGAAAATTTTACAACATTCGATTATGGACATCAATGATACAATACCATATTATCTTCTGTAAGGAAAGGACATTAAAGAATATAAAGCAATAAACAGTTTAAGGAATTGAAAGATTTCATCGCTTTATCCACAATATTTCCTTTATTGTTAAATTATTTATGTCTTCTTTATATTGTTGTCTAGAGAGAAAATTGATGCAATACGTACAGTATAAAAGATCCTTAGTAATAGAAAATATTTTTTCCTTCACAAATTCATTTCGATTTAAGCTCCTAAATTTTCATAATTCCACGTTTTAAATTATCCTACACAAATTTACAAATTATATTAAAAAGTCAAATATTTATTATGGTAACACTTTTTATATATTTATCACAAAAAATTCTTGTTAATGCCAGCGTGTGCAAGCTAAATTTTATAAGTCGAGATTCATGTTGCTGCAAATAGAATTACTTTTTGGTGGAAAATAGATGAAATTTTTTTTACTAAATTGTCAAATGATATTTTGAATTCATAGAGATTTTTTGAACTTGTAATATTTTTGTGGTTTTTGCTGGAATTCTAAACAGCCATTGACTGAAAAAGTCAAGCAAATATTTGTTTAATGAATTTTTCTAGTTCAATACATAGACTCGCTCCTGGTGGGTTTCTCGATATAGGGTATACACTAGGGTAGGAAATGGGCATGTTGAGAATCCAATCCCAGGTCATAAGGCGGCAGTGGCGTAGACAAAAATTTTTTGAGTGGGGTTTCAGGGCATCAGTAGTACACCCATGAAGGAGGGGAGTCATTTTGTGGAAAATTACCCCACTATCCAGCAAAATCGCCCAAATACATTTTACCATCCCACTTATTACGTAATGCTTTTAGGTGCTGTGAGGTGAGATTTTGTCTATTAAATTTTGTTGGTTCGATTTTTTGCGTTACGTAATAAATAAACAGCCCTTAAGTAATACAATTTTAATGCAATTTCAATGCTCGAGATAAAGCTTCTAAAATATTGTCTATTGCTTTCCCCTGCCTCAATTTGTAATTCCACTTTTTCTTCATGATTGCGAAGAAAAAAAGGAATTAATTCAAAATTAAAATAACAAGTAAGCTAAAAGTAGTTGTAGAAAAACAAATTTTCCCCTGAAATTTCATTAATTAGGTACATTAATTTATCTATATTTACATCCGCATGCTTAACGCTTATATTTCGAAGCTTTTTAATGTCTAGCCCGAGAGGTAATGAGTTAGGTATTGAAATTGGTTTATTTAAGGTTTGTATCTCTAAGACTTCCTCTATGTTTGCCTTAAATCTACGAAAATCACGAACAATTGATAAAGAGTGTCTCAGAAAGTGGGCGTTCCATGAACACTCGAATTTTTCTGCAAAATCCACACAAAGCTGATACTGTTGTGACTTTTCCAAATTTACTTTAAGTAGACTCGTGCTGATATAAGTATTTGTAATATCAGATAGATCACACAAGCCATTATATTTCCTATAATCTATTGTCGATACTTGGAGCATGTCGAAGAGATAACTGAGATTTTCGGTTGAGGAAAGAGTTGAGATATTTACAAATATGCAGACGTCATGTCGGTTGATGAAAAATGATGAAAAGTCAACAATTTGGAAGTTTATTGAAATTTTCTCTAAGAATTCCTCTAATTTGACAGTTAGCTTTTCACTTGAATTACTTTTATTGTCATCCACAATTTCCTTCTTTTTCAATTGACTGAATAACTTTATGAATGATTTATAAGACCTTGCCGTTTCTTCTACAAAGTTTGTAAATTTATTGCTATACTCGATACGGAATGTATTCGCACGGAAATTAAATTTAATGGTGTCTTTAAATCTATCGCTTGAAATCCTAGAGAAAGTATTTCCAAGATATAGTGCACTTCCACGTTCATGAGCTTGTTTTGATTTAGTTTTATTGCTATATGGACTTTTGGATCCCATATACCAGCACAATGTATCCGTATCCATGTCAACCTTCCAATGTCTATTTTTAAATAATAAATCCATTGTGTAATCAACATATGGAGATTTTCGGAATTTATCATTCGATTGATTCAATGCTAATCGAACTTTTGTTGCAGTTATTGAGGAAATTTGATCTTCTAGTTCCAATAATACAGAAACGTGTCGCATCTCAATTCTCTCATGAAGAATTATTTCTCTAAAAATCTTCTGAACAAATTCTGAATGATAAAACTCAATCATTCTTTGATTTCCAATTTCAATTGCTTTTATAATCAATTCCCTTCGACTAGACTTCATGCCAGCTGTAAATATTTTCAAGAACCATCCATAAATGTCTTCATGATTGTAGATGACGTCCAAGGTTTCAATAATGATGTTTGTTTTAATTTCCTGTCCATCTTGTCGTGTTTCAAGCGTTAGTTCCTTTACATAAAGAACTTCTTGTATTGGCGTGTAAATCCGTAAATTTGATACTTTGGTTTTAGTTTCGTGACCATTTTTGAGGTGTGCTTTTATATCAATTTTCTGTAGCAATAAATGATAATGGAATGAAGAATGTTTGTCGAGTGACTTTACTTCAATTTGTTCCGCATGAAGTGCAACGCTGTGTGGCGTTATTGCATCAATTAATTTCTCTATGGATGGATGTTTATTTCCTTTTGATGTGACTGCCGTTGGCTCTACATCTAATTTGTTGTTCGATTTTGTATTTGTTATCGTTGACAATCCTCCTTTGGTATGTAGCATTTCGTGCTCAATGATATCAAATAGTCCCCCGTAAAACGTGATTTGAGTATTGCATAAAGATATCGACTGACTCTGCAGCATGGAAAAGGAAGAAGTGAATAAAAAGAAATAAATTGAAATATATTAAATCTTCTTATGTTTTTATCAACTTTTATATAAGTTAAGGTTACGAGTATCATTTCAGCATACACACAATTTTAAATCATCAACTGTTTATGCTGTTTATTATTATTATTATTATTGTTTGCGTAAGAAAGGTTAAAATTATCTATGATTATCTATGATTTTTTCCAAACTCTTTAGAACTTTTTTTGACAGTAATGCTCGATGCATAATCAGGCTTACGATTTTTTTTCGAAAAAGTGGAAGAAATTTCCCAAATGGTTCCAGTTTTACGTAAAAACTTTTACTTTGGTTAAAAAAATCTCATACTTCACGTCTCAGAGTCTCTGAGTAGAATGAAATCTGGTTTATCGAGTCACATGTGTTGGAATTATATAATTCCTGTAATAGGGAGTCAACAATAAATCATGGTAGTGCATAGGAAAGAGGTCATTCACTTATGACGTCCAACATTTAGGGGGGGGGGTCTGAGATTTTGTGACACCTTCATACAAAAAAGATTTTTTTATATTAAAATTTTGTAACCAGAGGGTGGGGAGGGGTTCTAAAAATCCCATTTTTTGATGGACGTCATAAGTGAATGACCCCAAACAGTAAAGAGTTTAAGTTATATAATGGCACTTTGCCATACAATCGAATGATCCCCGATAGTTCAGTAATAGGAGCACGCAAGCGAAAATCATAAGACGTGGGTTCGAATCCCACTCAAGATTCAGCTTTCAGTGATATTTTATTTTCTGTTAATTTGTTTCAATAGTATGTAGGCGTACGAACCAATTTCAAAGTTAGCCTCTAGCCAAAAAAGTAATGATGATATTGTTGATTGTAAATATCCAAGAAATTATTTTACTTTGATTAGATAAAAATAATTGCGTATCTCTCGAAATTTAAATCAGTATTAAATAACATTTTGTCATAAGAGCTTCTTTTCACAATATTTAAGTAGTATGTATCTCGTTGTTGATATAAAATATATTTTTTCTTTTGAAATTTCAATCTGAATTCGATAATTGTACTCACTAATGCGAAAAACAAAGCGCATAAATTTTATTTTAAACGCTTCTGTTAATAAAGATCGATGATGCATTTAACTTAAGTTCAGTCAAATTGAAAATTCAATGGACTTGAAATTTCTTTAAGAAAATGGATTGAAGATATTTTTTCTGTTGAAGCATCAAAGAAGAGTTACCCATATTTGCTTTAAGCTATATTTTACTTGGATTTCCTGAATCTTTCCAACTTTTTCTTACTGTTTGTCTTTTAATCATTTTTCTAATTTCCGCCCTTTTAAATTTGCTTGGTGAACAAAAATGTTTGACATTGAAGAACAATTTTAGAAGTCGAAGTTTTAAGTATAATTAATTTTAATTGAAAGGTATAGACTGCGATTTATTTTAAGTGATAAAATAGAGAAATAAAAGAAATTTCAAAAAATAATTCATCAAAGTAAAAACTAAGAAAAGGGTCGTTCACAAATTACATCACACTTTAGGGGGGTTGAAGAATTTGTGACAGTCAAAACAATTTCTCTTTATTTTGAAAATTTTTGTTAAGGGGGAAGGGAGGTCAAAAAGCCATTTTTTTGCGTGACCTAATTTGCAAATAACTCCAAAAGAATTTGATACTGATGAATTTTCCCAAAGTAGTTAATTGCTATCAAAAAACTCACAAAGCCATCCTTTGCAAAATATTTATAAGCACGAAGGAGTGTCTGAACTTGTATAGAATTTGAAATGTTTAAAACTTCCTTTATAATTAAATAAAAATAATCAAGAAAATCCTTCGGGCTGTTTTGATGAAAAGGACAGTCATGCAAGAATTATTTTAAACTGTTTTGCTTCTGTAGATTTCCCAAAAAATACTGTGTTGAATAAACAAATACAAAAAAGCTAATATTTTTGAAGGCTCACATTTCTTTAGATTTGAGTTCTTTAACTCACAGAAATAAATTAAATTTTAATGAAGAATAATAAAACATTTGAAATTTATATGAAAATAAGAAAAATAAATAAACGAAGCAAAGAAATGTTATCACAATAAGCATACACATGTCATATAAAAACAATATCATAAGGTATAAAAAATTGTTGATTCTAAATGAAAAATTTTCATTTTATGAACGAATTTTATTTATTTTAGGGTTAAACAATCCTTTAATAAACTCATTCAGTCTGAAAAGCATCTTATCTGAGCTTTTATGCTTATTTTTTTAAAATAAAAACACGAATAATGTTTGACAAGTTAATGAAATTTAGGATGGATGTTTAGTCAAGTATTTTTTTTTCAGCTGGTTTTGGTGACATTACGAATTCTTTTCTTAGATTCTATATTAAGCTCTTACCCTAAGGGGCTGTTTTGATGAAATTATCATTTTGAAGGAGAAAACTGCTTGAGGATGGGAACAAGTCAAGGAAGTGGTCTTTTTGACCGTTTTTTCAAATATTTTCTGACTGATATTTTCAAATATATTTTGACCGTTATATTTCAAATATTTTCTAACCGTTATTATTTTTTTAAAATTTTTTTAAAACATTTTTCTTTTAAAAAAATTGTTGTATATTGTTTAATTAGTTTTGGATAATTTTTTTCATCAGTGTTTTGTGCTCAGTAGCTTAGGAAAATGGACTTTTATCGTGCAGTCCATAGACGCATCACTAGTTATGATTGTGTTCAAGTATTGTTTTCAATTCCCACTCTCCCTTCAGAAATTAATATTGTATCCAAGGATATAGCTAGAAATATTTAGATTTTCAGAATTTTTTTCTTGTAAACCCTATTAAATTGAAGAAAATTTTTTAACGAGGGACAAATCACCCCTGGATACGTGCGTGATTGTATCAAAAATTTAAATAAATTGTATAAAAATTAGGTAAAGTGCCTCTTGTTGTGAAATTTCCGAACACCTCCCAATAAAAATTTCATTCAAATCACAAGACACCTTATTCTTTTTCCTCAACACGTTCTTGCTGTTCATTCATTCATTCATTCATTCATTTTTACGGTAATAAAAATATTTTTATTTAACATACCTCAAACAGAAGGTGCTTATTCTGCCACAGTATTTCCGATTTAAGGTTTATATCGAATATTATCTCAGCCAAGCATGCCGCTCGCGGTTTACGAGAAGGATTTTGTTTATTGTATGGAATAAATTTCGACTAGATGAAGCATCATTATGAAAAATTGTACGTTTTCCTAAACAAGTCATATAAAATGGACTTACTTTAATGTGCTGAAGTGCCAGAGCTATAAAGAGCGTTCTTTTATATCTCGCAACATATCCGTCAAAAAGTAGCTCTATGTTGGGAATGGAGATGCTTATCATTGGACCCTTGTCTCGATTTAATAAGGTTGTTGATAAATTCTTGATGCGAACTTCAAGGAGCTAAAAAGAAAGGACGATGAGTGAGGATTGAAAAGTTTTTGTATAACTTTTGGGTATTTCCGGTCATTTGAACAAGTAAGAAAATTTATGCAAAATATGTTATTCATACCTTGAGTGTCATCATTACTACCGGTGGAAAATATTGTCCAACAAGTCGTAAAATATTATCTCGATAGGCTCTTGTCCATTTTATATTTTCTATTTCATTACGGCTGTTATCATTCTCTCTATCATTGCTGTTTGTTGCCGAGTTTTCAACCTTTAAATTCTCTTGTTGTGCTGTCTGAATTTCATGTTCTTCAAGATTAACATTTTCATCATGTATGCGGTTAATTTTGACATTGTCTACGTCTACGCACAGTGGCTTCTTATATTCTTTGTTAATAAATTTACTTTTTAATCCAATTTCACCTATAACCTAATTTTTAAGCACATAAACAAATGCAAAAGCAGAATGGAAAAAGTTTATGCATTATTTATAACATTATCACGATTTAACAAGGTCAGAAGAATTTTTTGTGTGGCTACAAAATACGTGATTGAGAAGTTTCTTCTTGCTACTGATTTAAGCTGATCGTGTGGATTAAAAAAAATATTTTTTTATCAGCATAAAATAAACAGTGTGTGGCTGTATCAATGGGATATGTTTTGAGTTGAGTAAAATTTTTGCTGTATTTTGGCGGTTTTCGTTGGCACTTAACATTTTGGTTTTTTCATAAAGTTCTTTGTGGTCATAGCTGTATGACATGAGTTGTGGAACATAGAGTATGATTACATATTTTTCAAAAATATTTCATTTTCCGAAGGTTTTGAATATTTATATTTATAAAAATGTTGAAGGTTGAGAGTGAGAGCGATGACTGGTGGCGTAGCAAAGAAAAAGGGGTCATTTATAAATGACGTCCAATGTTTAGGAGGGTCTAAAAATATCATTTTTTGCGTGACGCAGTGGCGTAATAAGGGTGGGCAAAGTGGGATATTTGCCAGATACGCCGCAGTTTAGGGGTAGCAAATTTTTTTTTTTAAATTTGATCTGGAAAGTCGCAATGGCGTGACGTCATTTACGAATGGCCCCAAAGGACTACCCGTTTTAAAAAGCAATTAAATCCCACATGAAGTGGCGAAATTTTTTAGAGGCACCAGATTTTTTGCCCAGAGCGATAAAACCATTTACAAGAAAGACATCTTTTCCGGCTTCGTTTAAACAAGGAAGTTTTGTAAAATAATAAAACATTTATTTTTAAATCAGAATGATTGTGGATGGGACTTGAGCTACATCTTTGCCTGAATGACCCTAATTTATAAATTTTCACTTTAACTTTCTGTGTAAAAAGCATAAAGCTTTTCAATTTTAGTCGACTATTCTGTTCATCATCATTTAATATTTTGAAATTTCATGAATTTTTGAGCCTTAAAAGCATGCAAATTTTACTGTGTATACGAGATATGTTTAGTTCTGAAATTACCTGCATTTATTGAACTTTAGAGTCAAAACGTTACGTTATTTCCCATAATAAATATTTATTTCATAGTCACATGGATAAAGTACTAAAATTTTATTGCGTAGTTCCCAAAGAGCAAATCTTAAAGGTCTTTTTTGTACATATACAGAACGAGAAAGCCACAAAATCTTCTGTCTAAATTATGCGATGTTTCACGCCCGCCAAATAGCACTTTACGTGAACAACAAAATAAAAATGTTTGCGAAATTTTTTCACATCAAGTTATGCTCATTCTTTTAGAATTTTTCTAAACACTTTCTTCATTTTCATGAAAGTTACTTCGGAATTTAAGATATTTTGTTTACGGCAAATAATAAAAAATGTTTTCATTAAAATGCATCTGAGTCAACATCACATCACATAGTTTTAACAACACAAAGTTAAAGCTTGATATAAGCAACAACACACAAGCAAGCGAAATGAAAACAGTGAGAATCAGAAACATCAACTTTAACACACATACTATTCTCCGTACTCCACAAAAAAATGTCTTCTTCTTTTTGGACTCTTCATGAATGTATAAAATGTTACACTTACAATTTCATAACCTGCCCATTTTATATTAATATTTTGTATGCTAGCATTCAGCACAGACAGTGTCTTGAATTTAATTTTAATATTAAATAACTTGTCAGCAAAATATGTGACGAGAGCTGGGAGAATTCTACAATAACAGAAATAAATGGAAAAAATTAATCATGTCAGTTCTGCAAGCTACGTGCTGTGTTTTGATAGTCAAATAAGAACTAGCATTTTCGTACTTTGCAACAAACAAATAATAAAGCAAAATAGCATCGGAATAATCTAATTGATACATAGTGAAATGAGCCCGCACTCACAGCTAAAACTTTACGATACCGAGGCTAAAACATTACTGAAGTGAAACTTGTTTTCATCTTTTTTACGGCTTTAAATTGTTGAATGTTGTGCTTTAAAGTTTTTAGCATTTCTTCTTCACATCTTTATGTGTGTGAGAATGTGAGCATTTGAATAAATATCTTGTCACGTGAAATTGTCTGACATTTAACTTTTTTTACTGTAAATAATGATAATTTGAGACTGCAGCACAACTGGAACCGTTATAAAATAATGTATAGTGAAAAGTTTTACATCCAAAAATGCATGCCACAATTTACAAAATTACAAGTTTCAATGTTTAACTTTTACACTCTTTTGTTGATTGCTTGAGGCACTTCTGACGTCACAACTATATACTTCTCTTTATACAAGCAATAAAACTGCTTTAAACTTCATGAATTTTTTATTTGCAGTGGTATTGAAAAAATAAAATAATAAAAGAAAGTAAAAAATTGAAAAACATCAGGTGTTTATGTAACCACACAGCACTTTGTAGCAGCAACACAAAAAAAGTTCATTATATATGTATTTGCGGACAATGTTATTGTATGATAATAATAATAATGGTAATTCTTTTGAAAAATAATTGTTGATGATACTTTTATGTGTGTTCACTTGTTGATGGACTCTGTACATTTAAATTATTTTAATTATTATGTGCCATGCTCTTGACTAAGGTCACATTTTCTACGAATAATTACATGAAGAGCAGCCAATTACCATGCAAATTGGTTATTCATATAAATCGTTCTTTATTCATAATGTGAAGTAATAGAGCAAATATGAGCTGATTTTGTTGCAGGATGGGGGATCAAAGTGACAATTTGACGAGGGTACTCAGTGTGAATAGAAGTAGATTGCTTCTTCCTTTGACATTTTTTTATATTGAAACTCTTTTTATAATAAAAGTTCGTATAAATTCTATAAAAGTTCTTGGAGTGTGATTTTCTTTTGGATGAATCAGGATCAATTACACTCATGGAATTCAAATAAGGGGCCGTTCATAAATGACGTCACGCAAGAAAATCGATTTTTAGATCCCCATCCGTCCTCTGTCACAAAATTTCTTTTCTTTAACATGGAAGTGTCACAGAGCATCAGATTCCTCTTCCTCCCTTAAAATTGGACCTCATTTATGAACAATCCCTAAGTGATTCTGTGAAAAAGCTAAAAAATACTTCAACATATGGAAGTGACTTTTTAAGAAAATTATTTCACGTACATGGAATTTCCTCTAAGAGCTTTAATTTTTTTATGTCTCTAAGGTTGCTTTTTATTCAATTTTGTGACATGACGTCAACAGAAAGACATTTGAACTTCAAGATCAACGAATTCTTGACGATAATTTCACATATTTATTTTTTACTTCTTATAGACTTTTGTGAATATTTCACATAGAATGCTTCTGCTTGAGATCAAAAAGCTACAGAATATGGGAGGAATTAATAAGATGGAACAAGGACGCGACTTGTTGCTCGAATATAAGATAAAAAAAGAAATATATAATTTTCTGAAAAAAAAATCCATTTTAAAAATTTTCAGACCCCATTGGGTACGCCCGTGGTGCTTTGAGTTCATTAGGATTTTTATTTTAAGTTATAATTTTCCATATTCTAGGATTAATACCAAGCGTAAATGCCTTGAATATTAATTTTAAAATTCATGATGTATTTTTGCAAGTCTTACATAAAAATCTCTTAACAGAACACCTGCCAATACTTTACGGTTTCAAACAGTGTGTATTCAGTTTATAAAACAGGTTTAAGATGAACATCCTCTCAATTCTATAAATCAGGAAATTGCGGTCATGTCAGAAGACTAAACAATTTAATATCTCTGCTGGATATGCAATAGAATTCACAGTTGCTACATGTTTAACAAAATCAATAATTCGTATGTTTTAAAAAATATTTGCAATCTAAATCTGTCTCATGCATATGTAACGAACATTTCACTTCCATCAACACGTAAAATTTTCCATTTAGCTTTTTGAATAGATTTTCGGAAATGTAATGAGAATCTCGTAATGGAAAATTCTACTACGTATATAAATGAGGTCCAATTTTTAGAGGGATGGGGTGTGACGCTGTGTGACACTTTCATACCAAAGAAAAAATTGGTAACAGAGGGGGAGGGGGTCTAAAATCTAATTTTTTTGCGTGACGTTATTTATAAACGGTCACTTTTATTAATAGCAGTTATCATTGCATGACATCCAGGGACGTAGTCAGAAAGGAAAGAAGTCGAGAAGTTTTTTTTGGCATGAACGGTTCATTTTGCATGAATGAAAATATAAAGGTTTAGTTTTTTTTTACAAAAAATGGATAAAAAAAATTTCCTTTTAGCTACGTCCCCTAATGACATCTTAAAGGCATTACACAAGTGAAAAATATGTCCAAACAATGTTTTAGCAACCAAAAATAATGTTTCAACTTGCAATCATTCTCATCAAAAGCTGGGAAAACTTGGGGAAAAGAATGATGTATTAATTAACAGCCATCCTTTGGGAAAATTTGTTTGCATTAGTTTGATGAACATCCCATAAAGCAGGTAAACTTAGATGCGGTAATTAATCAAATAAAGCCTTCAATTTCATTTCGGTCAGATGAATCTATAGTTTCGCATTATCCGTAAATTAAGTAATAAGCTAAATGCTGCTAGATGATATTAAAGTATCAGTAGGAAAATGTGTTTGTAACTCAATGTAATTCCATTAAAATTATTGTCTTTATTTATTATGCAATTGTGTTACTAAATAAATATTTTTTCTGGAACTGAAGCAAAATTACACATTGAAAATGTTGACTGTATTTCCGCATCTGATGTAGCAATTTATTTAAATAAAGATTATTTCAAAAACTGAGGATATGTTTTTGGTTTGTTTCATCATCATTAATTGATGATAAAATCATTAATTATATTTATGATGTGTACATAATAAAAATAAATATTTTTATAAATAAAATTAATTTGTTCTTCCTTAGGACGTTGTCATGACATATTTATTATTTTTAAAATGATATTATTCAGAAAGATCCTATGTAACAAGATTCTTTTAATTATTTATGAAGTCGGTAATTGTTTTGTGTCAATTAATTATTTTTACCAAATCTAGCAGAAATTAAGGTGGGGAAAATATTATTCAGAAGACATTCTCTAATGTTTTACATCGGAGAGAAGGTTTAAAGCTGTGTGGCATACAATTTTAATTATTTCGTATTTGGGGTCTGAGCAGTATGGTATCTGGTGTATCGAACCATATATAGGTGAATCTTGCAGTGCGAGAGTATCTAACCCTCTTTTGTGACGACATGGGTTCGATTCCCATCAGAAGCCGTTCTCTCAATCATTACATAGAGTGAGTTGAGCTATTTCCCATTTGTTCCTACACTATGCCATTTTTCCCACATAATTTCATATTTATCCAATATTTTCTTTCCGTTGCAGAAATATGAGTAGGACATTTTGGTTTGATGTCATCTTAATGTCATCAAAATTTTTGATTCATATTTATTCTACTTTTTTGAATAAAAAATCAGTTTCTTCAATCAGGAATGTTAAATTTTAATCATGTCGAATTGTAATTTCATCAATAACAGTGGCATATCCAGAAGTTTTTAGAGGAGGAGGGCTAATGCCTCCATCCCGCTGGCTACGCAACTGATCAATAAAAAATATTCTAATTATATAAAATTCGTTCATTTTCATCAAATAAATTTAAATTCTCGTTCGTCACATTTACTGCTTAGTTAACTGAAATTAGAGGGTTAGAAAAAATATTACAAATATTATACCGCTGCGTCTCGGAGAAATATTGCGCTTTCCCCCTTTTGTTACACCCCTGATAAAAATTTACGAAAAATCCTCTGCAGAAAGTAGCTACATACATGGATGTATTATAAAGATTATAGATTATACTCATAATTTTTATCACAATATCGTTAACTGGGATGCAATGTATATGCTTTCCCATATCACGAATTTTTCGCATTTATCATTTTGTCGATTTCTATTAAAGCAGCAGAACAAGTGAAATAGAATTCAGAAGAATCCGATAAGATATCTTTGATGTGATACTTTAAGCTCTTCATGATGTGAAAATGGTGTGACATATACTTTTGCAACATTTCGGAAGCACACGTATTGCTTTTTACCCTTAATCCACGCTAAGCTTTGAAAAGATTTTCATAAATATATTTCATTTTCTCTGAATAACTCAGCATCATTGTGACTTTTATATAATCTCAATCTGAATTAAATCTCTTTTGTTATCTTGTTAAGTTGAATTATTGAATGTTCATGACATTCATCAGACTCGATGAGATGGATATGGAGTCGTTTGAAAATGACAAAAATTTTCAGTAAATTTCAACGGAGGGTGTAGCTCAAGGGGGTCGTTTATTACAATAAGGCACAAAAAATTACTTATTTCGTGCGAAAACTGATCAAATTACAAATAAAAGCATGTTAAAATTGAAAAAGGTCTCTGTGCATAGGCGTTGTCAGGGGGAATGTTGAAGGCTGGTTCCTTTCCTGTAACTATGAGCAACGTAAAGTCTTAAACTGATTAATTATGGTGTATTTTTTGAAAAGCAACTTTTTGGTAAAGAGGAAAGAACGACTGCCAGAAGCTTTCTATACTTATTTAGATCCTCAACATTGTCAAGACATACGAAATTTCATTTAACATTTATTATTCATTCTATTTTGCCATATATTTTTTTGTTATTTCTAAATAACCTTATTTTACGTCAATTAAATTGAATAGACTTATCAGTAGCGTAGCCAGGATTTTTCAAGGGTTAGGGGGGGGTGTGCCCAATTTTTTTATTTCTGAAGAAATCGTTGAAATTTAAGCTATTACACTTTTTTGGTGACATTAAGTTTGATTATTTATTATTTTCAATATTTCTGGTAAAAAATAATAATTTTTTGGTTTAAAAATAAAAAAAAAATTAAAAATTTGTATGGAATTTTGATCTCGAGGGGGGGGGGGGCACCTAAGGACCACCACCTGGCTACGCCCCTGAGACTTATATACAATAAGCAATGTAATTGATATCGTGTATGCATGCATTATGAAGAAAATGTGAATTGAGACCTAAGAAAACAAAATCCAGTCAAATTACACTCGACAAGACACGCAGTCATATCAATCAAAATGAAGATTTAAAGAGCTTAGGGATTTATGTTGAGATATTTTTCAGTTGTAAATCTTATACAATGAAAGTAAAATTTTATAACAATCTAAAATAATAAGCAAACTTTTTTTTTCTCGTCAAAATTTTTGGCGCCGGAAGAAGAACAAGCAAAGTTATTTTAAAGATAATCGAATTTTTTATTTATTAATGTTTGAAAATTTATCTAAAGTCAATGTCGTCGATGTTATGTGCTTAAGGGTAGGAAAATTCTGTAGTAAATGGTTGTGACAGCAAAACGACAATAGCTGTGGGTGAAACCTTTGAAACGTTTATTGATAAATGCTTCCGTGAAGAAAAGATAAGGTAAAATTGATCCGAAATTCATGAGTTCTTAAAATTTATTTTTAAAGAGTATATAAAGTATGTTAAATTAATTTCTGCAAAAAAATTAAATAAATCGTTTAATAAATTTTGTTAATGAAAATAAAGTTTTATTAGATATTTTTTTTAAAATTTTCTACATTTTTATTCTCGAAAAATTCATACAACATGGTCAAATTTCATCTTTTGTAAAACTGTATTTTTGTGCTTAAAAAAGCCATTGTGGTGAGTAAAAATCACAATATATATTTATTTTTTGGGCTCGTACAATTTTTTTTTGTTGTAAAAAAATATATATTGGATTTTTTTTCATATAAATTCGTAATATTCTTTTGTCATTAATAACCACATGTAAATTTGATGTTCATTTTCAATTTTCAAGTTGTTTTTATTTTATTAAATGAAAAATAACTCAACAAAAAAAATTATTTCACACAAATTCAACAATTTTTACCATAAATATTCATTAATTAATTTCATGATTGAAAGGCAAATTTATGCAAAAACTTTGCGGTCTTCGTGCAAAATTAAAAAAAGCTTAAATTTATTATCTACAATTTTTATTTTGAAACATTTTAATTTTAATAATGAATTTTTAAATATACCAGAGATTTTTTTTCAAATTAATGAAATTTCTCAACATATTTTTGTAATCCAAACAGCATAAAAATTAAATTTTTGGACTTGATATTAGATAATTCATGTTTTTTAATTAGCGTGTTTTCCACAAAATATTTAACGATTAAAATTTTTTATGACAATTTCAAAATTATGTGTAGGACTTTTTAAATTAGAAATATTTGTAAAATTTACAAAAATTGTTTTTTTTTTAAATTTTGAAAATCATTAAAGTTTAATTTAAAACATATTTTTTAGCATTTTGTTCCTCATTTATGTACGTTAGAGACAGAATAGATTAATTTTGGCTCCTGCACTGGAACGGCGCATAGCCAGCAGTTTTTAAAGGACGGCTGCAATTTTTTAATTTTAAAATTCGTCATTGTTTAAAAATTATAAGAATTGTAATTTAAAAATGTTCAAAGAAAAAGTTTGTACTGAGTTGAATTTTTAGCTTCAGAAAGCCCCTGGTGACGTCCCTGACTCTGGATCTCCTAAAATACTAAAGCCAATTTTTTTTTCATATTCGTTTGTTATTTCTATGGACATTTAAATATCAAGGGCCGGTTGCTCAGTACACTCTAGGATATATACTACTCCATGAGTTATCCTACTGTTATCCTAGGGGTATACCCTGGTATACCAAACAAACGGCCCCAGATACTGTCAAAAATGGACATTATAGAAAAAATGAATGAAACGTTTTAAAACTTGAAACCCGTCTGTCTATCTTGTTTCTGAACATCTTCTTTGGGCATCCAAAAAATACTAAATTTCCAAATTTTCACTTCTTTTATTCTGCCAATAATAAAATAACTTTTTCCTCAAAATATATCACAGCATATCTAAATTACATCGTAAAATGTCTTCGTAGAAGAGTTTTCAGTTTTTCAGTAAACAATAATGTCATAAAACGGATTCTTTACGGACGTTATTAATGTTGTGAAAAATGCGCTAGTCATGCTATGTTATTGGAGAATTTTCAATATCCTTTTGCTATGGATCCCAAGTAATTTTTATGCTGCAGGAGTCAATAACATAAATTTTATAGAATCTATGAAGTAATTCCTAAAAGGTTATTAAAATCGCACTTGATCCCAATCATTTCACATAAAAATAAATATACGTGCAGCATTAAAATTTTAGTACGGTTATGAACAGTTTAAATTACAAAAATTTGTCCTTAACTTTTAAGAAAAATATTTTTTTCAATATTGAATTAAATTTTTAACTTTTTTTTTCATTTTTTGCCTTCATTAAATTTATTTAAATATTTATCTCTAAAATTTTATTTATTGTGCAGATGATCTCAATTCGAGACCAAAGAATCGACATACTAGATCAACTACATGTCAGACATTGGTCGTTGTATGATTGACGTTTGTAACTCTCGTTAATTCAATCTTTTGCTGACGTTTTCTCATGAATAAGGATTTAAAAGTGACACGGAATTGCTTTGACATGCTGCCATACAATACAAATCCAATGGCAGCATTTATTAGTGCGAGAAGGTCCATCATTTCCCCAAATAGGAGATAACATCGTTTTAAAAAGCTATTAAATAAATAAGGAAAAAAGAGGAAAGGTTCATGAAGGAATATGTGAAGTATGAAGTATTATTAATCTCGAATCATTCGATCTGAAAGGATGTCTTACCATTTTCCTAATATTCCGCTCAATAAACCCAAAATGCCTTGTGGAAACTCGGTAACAAGAAATAGTAATAGCACAGCAACAAGTAGCATTGTTGTTCGATCCGTCCTTCGATCGCCTTTTGGTGGTCTGGAATGAGAAAAAATATAAATAAATTGAGTGGATGTTTGGGCATGTTTGAATATTTTAAATATATTGAATGCAGTAGAGTAGCCATGGCTCCCTCAGTAATCTCCATATAAAAAGATTATTATCTGCGGGAGCCTTGGGCGTAGCCATAAAATTTTATGAGAAGCCATACTCTTGTACGAGATTTGGAATTCTGGATAAGAGACCGGTTAACCCTGGCTACGCCCCTGGTTGAATGTATCTTTGAATCAGTATTTTTAGTGCAATTTACATTTTATATTATTTGAGAATATCCATTTTCGGAAAACTCATCCTTTTCCAATCATATTTGTAAAGAATCTTTTCTTTTGTTCACTTTAAAGTATGACATGCATGTGTAGCTTCATAAAATACTGAATTTAAAAAAAAATTATTTGGAATTTTATTATTTTGCATGGATACAATAAAACCTTCGTTTTATCGTGTACCTATATGTAAAGTTGCTATATCTTACTGACTATAGAAATATTTGTCATGGTTTCAAAACATCAAGTGCGTAGCGTGGGGGTACGGACGCACATTCCCTCAAATCTAAGAAATATGCTTTAAAAATTCCAATTGTTCTCAGTTTCCTGTGCTTAACTCAAATAACAATTTGGTCATTGTCATGGTCACTGACGGTCATAAATCACATAATCCACATGAACGTCATACTTTCTATTGTCGTTTACAACACAATACATTATATCTTATTAAACGATTTTAATATGGAAGGAATTCGAATAAATCCCACATATTTTATTCATATTTGCTCAGATACGCTTTTCTGACGTAAGAAATGTGATCGTTCATTAATGACGTCCACCTTTTTGGGGATGCGAGTCTGAAGTTGTGTTACATAATATCCGAACGACCCCTTAGACGTCTTTTATGCATGACCCCAAAAATGTAACAATGTAATTCTTCAGCTTCCTTTTATTAAATCAAGTCTTATTGACTGTGACAGTTTGAGAGATAATTGGATGTGTCTGGATAAACTTTTACACATTCAGATGCAATAAAAGTTGAGTTTAATACATAAAATATATGAATATTCTTCTTTCACCTTTGTCCATTAGTAGAAGCTGCTCCTGCTGCTTGCGGAGCACTGTATCCTTTCAGCTTAAGTTTGCGTTTATTTGCACGACATAAGACATCAATTAAAACGAAACTAATTATCGTCAGTATAAAGCACGGCAATAATTTGATTATGACTGAATGAATCCAGAAATTAATTCTGTAAATGAAGAATAAATAGACAAGAGTTAATTAAATAGAAATTTGTGTATTATTATTATTATTATTTAAGTATAAAAGTGGAATAACTTTTAACTAGAGCGGAATTAATAACCTTGTTGCGAATAAAGTTTAAAGCTCTTTTCTTTTCATAATTTCCCTTACACTGTTGCCAAATTTCTCATCCTTTTATGTGCTTTTATTTTATGTTTTTTATGATGCCACTTGCTTGAAGAGATTCTGTTTCTCAATAACCAAAAATTTATACCGTAATTCTGTTGTGTAGGTTGTATTAATAAAGTATATTTGAACCTCTTTTTTATGGCAACATCTGTGGTGATACATGATATGTTTATTTTAAAATTGAACATGCCACTTAGTTGTTTGATTTTTGCTCCTCGTGTTATTCTTTATGAAAATATTGATTGTTTAAGAGGTGTAATCATGTAGATTGTTAAATTTTATGGGGTGGGTTAATATTTTTTTATTTAAAAATTCTAGCAATTTAAGAAATAATTTGTTTCGAGTGGTGAGGGCGGGCCATGACTGCCAAGTCCCCTGTATTGAATACAAGAAGCTAGAAAGGTCAAAACACAAAAGGTAAAAATAAGCAATAAATTCCTACAATTTGGATATAGCAAGGGTGCTGACACCCTTTAAACAGCATTTTTATTACATTGTATTTCTTTCAATTCCTATAATATTTGACCTTTCCAACAAGTGTAGGAATTGTAGAAAATACAATATAAGAAAGGCTAATATTGTTAAAATTACAGCTAGAATGCATATTTATTATAGCGTTAACGGGTGCAGCAAGGTTTTTTTTGAAGAATTTCTAAAGTGTAATGAACCCCTTAAAATTTTGTCTGGGTACACTTCTGAGACTTCATAATCTTTTTTGAAAGGATTATTTAAATTATTATTTATTAAATTTATTTTTATATGAATTGAAGCAAGCTATTCAAAATTTTCTAGGAATGAAGATAATAATAGTAAGAATGAAAAGGCTCAGATGAAAATATTTCTCATAAAAGATAAAGGTACGATGATCTTATTTATATAAAAGTTAAAAGGATGTTTTAAAGCAATAACGTAAGAATCGGGTCATTCACTTATTACGTTACGCAGAACAGCGCCTTTTCAGACCCCCAAAAAGATTTTTTTAATTTAGCACCTGTCCCACCTAAAAAGCTAAGAGCTTAGTGAGGGTATGGATGGAAAATCAGATATGATTTTTGTTAGGCTTCATACTAAGATGTTAACACTCGAAATTGATCCTAATCTTTACACTCTACATGATATCTCGAAAATCCAATAAATCCCTACGATATTTACCAAATAATTTTAGTATTTATTAAAATTTTTAAGAGATCATGTTAAACACTCTTTAAATTTTTTTGGGATTATTTATAAATTCTCCTCAAAGAGGTTAAGGTCATTATGCAATGAGCAATAATGCAAGTGCCAAAACAAGAGGGTTCAGGATGTGGTAACCCAGAATTTGGTAAAGATCGTCGTTTGAAAAATTTAAATAAACCCATAAAAAGGTGAATTTTTTTAAAGATATCAACAAGACACATTTAAAATAAATAAGAATGAGATAAATATTCATATAAATAACATACCATAATTAAATAACTATCATCTAACCTGTATAATTTTGAATCTTCACTAGCATCTAATTGATACATTGTTTTGTTATGTTCCGATATATCCTGTATTTCGAACACAAAGAATGCTGGTAGACAGAGCACGGGTGCTAATAAAAAACAGAAGAATATTGCACGACCATGATGATTCTGGGCACAATGGCCTAGGATGCCATGAGGATGCCTGAGCAAAAAAGACCAATAATTAAAAATGCACGTGATAAAACCTTTAAGCGCAAGCATACTTATAATTTCAAAAAAGTCAATTTTTTTAATAAATAAATTTTGTGAGAATTTTGGCTAAAAGCTGTGACTTCTTGTTCAACTTACTTAATAGCAATATACCGCCAAACAGCCAGTGTTACAGTTAATAAAATTGATATTGTATGAAGTATTTGCGAAAAATGACTATGAAATAAGAGGTAAAATGTCCATAGGAAAGAGTTGTCTGCTTCACCTAAGTATAATAAATAAATAAATTAAAAAAGTTGTTATTTAATGTTTTTAAGCTTTTAAAAGCTTAAAAAAGAAAAAGTTTTCCACTCGATTTTTCATAAGATGACTCTTCATTCTTTTAGTTCTTTTAAGGAAAAACTTGTAAATTTTTTATTCATAATTCCTGAATAAAAATTCACTTCATATTTCTCCATTTGAAAGAAAAACTTCATGATGGAAAACTTTATGAAAAGTGAAGATGTGAAAAAAATCCATCATATTAGGGGCCGTTCATTTATTACGTAGCACTTTTAGGGGGAGGAGGGGTTTGAGAAAATCTGACAGTTTGTTACAGGGAGGGGTTCGAGAATTTATTAAGTTTTCAATTAATGAAATATTTTTTTGAAATTTTCCATACAATATAGTCAAAATCTGTCAAAAAATAATTGCATAGTAATAAATTCGTATTTTTTTGGCTAAAATTTTAATTTCTTTCAAATTTTGAAGGCACGAAACATAAAGGCGAAGGAGTTGAAGATCTGCGACAGTTTGTGACAAAGGGGGGAGGAGTTTGATTTTTTGCGTTACATAATAAATGAACGGCCTTATTTCGAAAGCACAATAGCACTTTCTTTATCATTCCTACACATTGTATTAATCATAATGTGCATATACAATATAATATTCAAATTTAATTCATAATTTCTTGTGAGCGAAAATGTGAGCAATTTTCGACAAAGTACTCATTGCCAGTATATTTTCTAGATTGTAGCCAGGAACGTATTCAGGTGCCATACCCTCTTCGGGCTTCATACATAAAAAAATTTACATAAAATTTTTTTTTGTATGAATATGTCACATATCGTCAGAAATCCTCCCTCCTAAAAATTAGACGTCATTTATGAATGACTCCTGATGTTCCCACAGTTTTTTTTGCAAAATTATTTGTATACTCGCTGCTTTAATCTTGTTTAATGTATGAAGAATATTTATGTGTATTTGAATTTTCATGCAAGAAGATGATAAAAACGTTCAACTTTTTAAACATCTCTTAGCATAAATGCTCGTGTTAGAATAAATCAAGCTATATTGAATAGATAAGAATATTCAATTTTGTATGAAGGCTTGAAAAATTATTTAGAACAATATGAAGATATAAATATTAGAATGTTAAATAAACATGGCCTATGGCGATGAAAAGTCTTTACCACAAAACTGGATGAATTTTAATTAAATTTCTTTCAATAATAAAATTGAAATTTAATTAATTTTCTTATTTATTGCTGTGCAATATTATTGAACCAGCTAAATTCATGGAATTATTTGGTAGAAAAGGCTTTTGTGTATTTTTATAATGGAAATTTTAAATTGAATACGATTTAAATAAATGCAAAATTGATATCAAAATAATTATTTTATCGTTTCGAGGAAGAGCAACGATGTTTTATTCATTGCTATTAAAAGACTATTCGACTTGTCCAAACAGAAAATGCAAGTGTGATCCAAGGGCGTATCCAGAAATTTTTCGAGGGAGGGGTTTTGGATTTTTTTTGTATGGACGGGAAAATTTAGGGGATGTGTTTGAATTTTTTTTCTTAAAAACCCCTAGCAAATTGAAAAAAAATCCAAAAGGGGCTTGATCCCCAAAACTCCTCCCTGAATACGTCCCTGGTCAGTGCTACTGCAGACAATGAAGTGACATGGATGGCCTAGATATCTGATTTAACGACACTAATTTTTTTTTCTTGTTTTTCTTTATATTTTAATCAAAATGATAATTTAAAAAAAATCTGAAAAAACAAAGCCATTTATTTTGAGTTAATACCCAATTTAATTCTGAATTATTTCAAATATTTCCAAATTGCAATAGATTATAAAGGCTCAATGTCAATTACTGCTGAAAACAATCAAATACTGATCTATAAAATTAACTAATATTGAATTACTCCATTGTACAAACTCAAAATGTATACATCATTAAAATTAGAGGTTCACAATTTGTAGTTTATAGCCACAAAATTTATATTCATTAAATATTTTCATAAACTTTATATCTAATTAATGAGGATATATTGAAATTAATGATTTTCATGTTAATAAAATTTTGGAATTAAAAAATTATGAATTTTTGGATTTTTGTATCAAATTAAAATTATACTTTAACGGATTTTAAATTTTTATTACCACTTTTACTAGGTGCTCTATATTTCTGTTCCAAATTCACATGAAACTTTAAGTTTGCTTTAATTTAATAGACATTAATGAATATTTTAGCTAATTAACATTTAATGAGAGATTCTTGCTAAATGTTTTGTCATTGAAGTCAATCTAAGTGAGTTTAGATGTTGGAATGTTTGAATTTTTAAATAAATAGAAAATTCAATTAAAAAAATCTTGAGCCTCCGTAACTCAATTAAACCAATAAATTTCTGTCTAGCAATTAATTTGTTGGGATCATCTTCAACTTTAAAGCTGAATGAAAAAGGAATCAAGCATGTTAATAGATGTTTGACATCAGCAATATTGTCAAAACTTATTCAATTTAAATTCAAATATTTGATTAACCGAGGGAAAATGAACTAATTCCCAACCTTAATTCTTATGTTAATATTTAATCAGGAATGGAACCAGAAATTTTTTGATGGACGATTTCCAATTTCTTTGGTCTGCAAGAGAATTCTAGAGTATTTTAGAATTTTTTTCTTTTTCTTCTGTTGGAAATAACTCCAACAAATTGAAATAAGTTTTGCATCGAGGGACTTAGGGGCCCTTTTTCCCTGGTTTTTTTGAAAACCAATACGGTCACGCTTCGCTATCAGGGGTCGTTCATAAATGACGTCCAATTTTCAGGGAGGGAGCAAGTGCGACGTTAGGTGACGCTTCCATGGAAAACAAAAAATTTGTATGAACATTTTGTGACAGAGTCTTTTATTTTGTGTGACGTTATTTATGAATGGCCCTTTAACTATTTTTCTGCATTAAGTACAAGGCAGTTAAGGGTTTAACCCCCTCCCTAGTTAATTTTTTGTTAAACTTGCTAAAAAATTTTCACAAAAATCTCCATACCCTCTAAATTTTTTGACCACCTTCAAAAAATTCCCCACTACAACTCTGCCTACCTGGATACGATCTTATAGGTAATATATGCATGATAATGTTATGAGCTTATTTTCTTCTTATTCATCTCTATTTTGCATAATGCACTGTAGGAAGTAAGCTTGTTATTATGTTTCATACGTATTATGTAGTAATTTTGCTTAAATAACTTTTTTTGACATCTTCTTGCACGTTTTCACCTTTACTAAATTGATTACTACATGATCATTTAAGTTTTAATGTTTATGTAAGCAGAGATGCATTAACAACTTCATACTAAGCTTTGAAACAAGCTTGACGTGTTGATGATTGAAAATATTTACATTATAACTTAAACACTCAACTAATGCCTTACCTTTTAATGAAATATATTGATGACTCGTATAAGGTATATATTCAATCATAACAAACATATCACATACAGCCAGCCCTGTAGGGAATATAATAGAATGTATGAATGAAATTCTAATCTAATTCAATCTTAGTACTCACATTTTAGTATTGAATTAATTGGTGTTTTTGACATTTCTTTTCTAGTTAATATTATTATGTTCAGTATGTTAGCAATTGTACCAAAAATGCAAATCTATGGAAAAATATACAATAACATGGAAATCAATTAGAATCAGAAGAAGAAAACTATCATATTTATTAGGAATACGTATAAAGTTTTGACAGGAATTAAAAAAGCTTTGCGTATTCTATTATGGGATCGATCATAAATGACGTGCAATTTTTATGGGGGAAGGGTGGTCTGACGCTATGTGACACTTCCATTAGAACCCACAGAGGAAACGGGGTTTAAAAATCTCGTTTTTGACGTGACATCATTTATGAATGACCCCCTTTAAAACCTAAAAACTTTACATTTGTCAAAATTTAGAATAACTGATGCATAGCAAACTGTCAAAATCAGCATTTCTTGAAACAATGAGAACATCCAATAACATCTATGACATTTACAAAATTGGGTTTCTTGTAAAATTTAAACAACATTTTCCTGATAATTCATTCAGATAACATTTTCTTAAAACAATAGAAAACACGAAGTTTGTCATTTGTTACATAAATATTCTAAGATAAAGAAAAATATATTAATGGATCTCAAATTGGCTTTCTAACTCAAATATTGAACAATTCAAGTGACATATTGTTTGAATTAGATAACGATGCTGAATGGGGTAGATTTATTGACAAACTTTATTGTGAGTGAAAGTCTTCTTATATTTCCATTCAAGATTATGAATATAATGATGATGCTTAATAGCCTTGACCGGACCATGGTCGAAAAAGTTAAAGAAAAATTTGTATGTCTCCTTGATATTTGTAATAAATGTCATGAAAATTGGGTATTATTAAAATTAGACTCCTTTTTCACCTTTAGTAACATACTTTTCTATAAATTTAAATTCAATGCCTTTTGACCCTTTTTTAAAATTAGAAATCGAAACTTCAAGTACAAAACTTGATTTCCAACAGTCACAATTCAAATAAAGCCTATTGACGTCAAATTTCTTGTCTAATCTCCCAGAAAAATTGCGTAGTATTTTATTCATATTTATATTCGGTTGGAAATTGTACAGAAGGAATTATTTCTTTCCAGTTAAACATGAAAATAGACATTTGCATTTCTCAGATTTATTTCACTTCTGCATTTATATTCAAATAATTAAAATATCCTTCGTATTGTGCACAAGCAATTTTCTTATTATATAGATAGCCCTGATATTTGATACTTACGACAAGTGTAATGTAGCCATGATAATTTCGATACTGTGTAATGAAATCTCGAATGTTGTGTTCACAATAGTTCAAACAATTATCTGTCGTCTCGTTTGGTGTTTTTGTATTCTTTGTGCCATTTTTCATCAGTTCCATATTCATCCATATCGTCAGAAACTCATGCATCGTCTCATTTGATATGTTTGGTGGAAATGTGAGACCTTCTATGGCTTTTAATGGCGAAATTGATGTCGACATCATCCTGACGTTTTTCTGATGAAGTTGTACCAAGAAATGGAATTAAATGTGTTTTTCCAACATAGAATAAATAAGACGTTTCCTGGAGGCATGACAAGAACAAAAAAATCGTTATTTTTGGATCCCTTTAGCATGTTTATGATGTTAGTACAATATTTTTCTTACATAGATATTTGTTGAGCAAAATACAATGATCCTTTTCTGTCATATTCATTCAGCACGAGCTGAAATTATTGAGAAAAATACAGAAAAAATTATTAATACAGCCGCAGATGTTTATTTTGGTTGTACACGTTTCTGAAATAAATACATCATCAGCTTTGCTATGACTTTAGCATTTCTATTGGACATAGAATGAAAATAATTTATTGTAAATAGTTAAAGAAGCTTTCTTTGGATTGTTATGAAAATTATAGATTAGTTAGATTTTATTGGATGAGGTCTTGTGGTCTAAATTGAATTCATACGATTTTAGATTAATTATTATTCTAAATTGTACCCCGAGCGACACAAATGACAGAAATGCCACCACGATTCTGTCAAGGTTCCACTGATGAATTCGTTGCGGTGACTTCTTAGTTTGTGTCGCTCGGGTACCTGACTTTTGACCTAGTATCTATAATTTTATAAAGTATTAATAAATTAGAAGAATTGCAAAAGTATTTTCAAATTGAAGAAATTAAGTGTCAAAAGTGTAGTACTAAACTTCAAATATTCCACTTTGATACGAAGATAATAGACTCAGTCAGTATCAAAACCTTATAGAGTCACCCACATCAAGTCTCACGTGTAAATTTTTCCGAGTATTAAATTTGGTTAGCATGACATTAGAACATTAAACTTGATACGATGTTAGAAATATAAATCTTTCAAAGATGCGGTGCTTTTGCGAATCGTTGAAATTTAAAAAATTATTAAATTTCTTCAATTTATCCAATTTTGAAAACTTGTGTTATTGATGTTACTAAGAGTTAATCAGAATTAAAAAGCCATAATCAGACATTTCGTCGAACAAGTTGTCAAACTTTTAATAACAACACAATTTCAATCATGATGATCTCTAATAAGATTTATTGCTTTTAGGTGTTGTATTTGACAGCTAATCAGTCTCAAAGCTTTATTACAATTTTTGAGCTTCTGGAATGGGACGCTTTATTAAATTGCTTAGAGCAGATGCGATGGAATTCATGGAAGTAGAATGGTTCCTAAATATAGTATTTTTTTAAATTATAATCTTCTTTGAAATGTAAATACCATTTAATTTATTCGGGTATTATATGAAAGCTATATTACTTATTATTTAAATTTGTGATTATTAAAGCAGTGCTGTTGCCTGTGGACTTGTGAAAATATTTGGATTTGGGATTAGATAATCAACAATATGATAAATTTTGATTCAAGAAACCAAAGTTGCGAAGGCCGGCATCCGCGACTGACCCCTCAACTCTGCAAGAGACGCAAAAATGTCTAGAAAAATTTGGTTTTATTTATTATTTTGTAAAAGAATTTCTCAGAATCAAAATTATTCAAGCTTTTTGTTTAATTATTATGGTTATTAAGCATCTCATGCTGAAAAAGATTATAATTTTTATAACGAAATGATAAGTAGCGTGTAATTTAAAGACTTGTCATTCAATTTATGTTACCAACAAAACATAAGACTCTCATTTTCAAATCAATTACAATTTTTACGCTCAACTGAAATGAAAATCCAATTTTTCATGAAATTAATATCTTACGAATTTCATTACGAGTTTGAAAAACTCAGAATTGTGTGTCACTTCTACATCTTCAGCTGGTGGGAAAAGTTTGTTTGCGACAAGTCGACAACAAAGAAAAAAAATTCAATTCAATTTAAAATTAATTTTTATTAAATTTCATCCATTTTCCGTTCTTTTTACATTATATATTTAGTTACTTTAATGTTTTACGCATCGAAAACAAAATATTTTATATTTTGATTCAGCTTTTTACAAATTCAGTAAAGATCATTCGAATTTACCTTAGAATTTAATCTACTTATAAAACTTATGAGAAACTTTCTTTTTGACTTTTCACAATTTCATTAAATTATTATTATTTTTTTTGTTGCAAAAATCTTTGACTTAATAAATCTTTTAAAGAAATAGTTCATCTCTTATCCTAAAGTTATCTTTATCATGTAGTTATGTTGTTATGTTCTTTATGTAAATGATGAAAAGTGTTTTTTCCAGGCTTGGATCTTTAGTGGTACGAAATACTAGATATTTATATAAAAATCCACTAAATGTCTAGGATAAACCATAAGGGTACCCCAGGGGTATACTCTAAGCGTAACCACAGGGGTATACTCTAATGGTACTCCCAGGGGTATAATCTAAGGGTGGATACATACCATTATGTAAACCCCAGTGCATAACCTAGCATATACCTCTAGGTTGACCTCTGGTGTAGTGTATACCCTAGGATATATCCCTCCCCAAAGTTAAACCGTACAGACGGCCCCAGACCTAAAATTTTTAATCGAGATCTAAACAAATCGTCTTTAATCAATAAAGGGATACGGGACTTCATTTCTACTTTAAATTATTCGAAAAAGTAACAAGTTGCCCTACCGAGTCTCGAAGCCATGACTACTGTTTCGAGGTTCAGGCGGATGTTACATGTGTTTAGACTACTACTGAGTTACAAAACCTTTTCAACTGACAGTAAGGTTGACGGTATACCACTAAGTTTCAAAACCTGGCGTTCTTCTTTTTTTTAAAAAAAATTATGCTTGATAAAACTTGAAAATTTAAATTAAAAATTCTTTGTGACTTGTAGATGTGTATATGTATGTAGATGTGTATATGTATGCACGACGAGTAAAAATTAATATAGCACAAACAGAAATGAAGACAAAAAAATGTTGTAATGATATTAAAAAAGGTTTTGATAATCATATAAGGAAATACAATTTTAATCACTGAACGAATCACTCCAATATGTTGTTGTTACGGGTGCAACTGTCTTGAATAAATCCCTTCCAGTTGATGAGACTTCTTCTCTTGCTCTGTTCAATTTCTTTCTGGCATTTGATGCGTGATGCTCGGCACATGATTCACGATGTTTTTGGTATCGTTTCACGCTACAATAAAGTCGTCGACATTTATTGCATTCGTATGACAATGAGCATTTGTGAAGATTTAATGCATGCTTCTTAACGTCAGTTTTTGTAGCAAAAACTCTTCCGCATTCATCGCATGTGTAAGAATCTTTATGTATTTGCATGTGCGACGTCAAATTGATGCTGTATTTGAAGCAGCGACCACACACATGGCATTTAAATGGAGCTTCTTCTTCCTTCGGTTGATGAGCATTTTTTCGGTGCAATTTCAAATTACTCTTGGATAAGAATGACTTGTTACAATCTTTACATTTCTCTCGTTTCTTATTTTTCTCATCGGAACTGTCATTTGCTTCAATGTAGACGATGTCTCGTTTCAATCGTTTTGTTGTTGAATAAAGCTCCTGTTTAGCTTTCTTACCTTTTGTCTTTCTAGGACCACGCTTCCGCGGTTGTCTTGCCTTCTTTTTCTCACGTGCATCCGTATCCGCACCAGAACTCGTCTCATCCTCTTCCTCAACATTTGACGCTTGATAATCTTCATCATCATTTTGCTCATCGTCATCACTTTCACTAAACTCGTTACAGTCAATTATGACGAAAGATTTTTCATTCGTTTTTCGTGCTTTTGTGCTTCTTTTTAACTTACTTCGTAGGTCTTTATCGGTTGCTTGAACATCCTTGAAAAATTGATATGCTATTCTTAATCTTCCTAAACATCCAATGCATATCATATGAGGAAGAGAATCACGTTCATGTATTCTTATGTTATTGCACATTTTCATTATTATATCGCAGATTCTCATGTCATCTTCTATTGCGAAAATATCGATTAGAGTTTCTGTCGCTTTACAAACTCTACACTGATTGGGATCGACGTCAGGTTCCGTTTTCTTTGCTTCTTCCTCTTCATTTGTCTGATTTTCAAGTGATTGTTCGTCTTTTGATTCATTTTCGACTGTTTCGTTAGCCGGTGCATCACTTTGTTGTTCGACGGCTGGTTCATCTTGGGTCATAAGTTGTGACGCTTCACCTAGACTATTATCAACAGCTTCTTTCTCTATATTACTCTCATAATTGTCATTATTGTTTTGTACATTTTGGACATCTAAATTATCATTATCCATTGCAAAGGACATGCTGACATTTTGGGTAATATCTTGTTCTGTAGATTCTATGGAAGTTGTTTGTTGTTGTTGTGAATTTTGTTGTTGTTGTTGTAAAATATGGTTATGTTGTTGAATTTGTGGCGGAATAGAGATGGTCGGATAAAGGCCCATTTGCTGTGGCAGATCTGGATGTGGCAACTGAATGTCTCGCTGATTGTAAGAAAGATTGATAATATCTGATTGTTGGCTTGCAATTGGAACCTGTTGTAGGCTTGTATTTTGATTCATTTGCATTTCCCGCGGAATTGTTGTCATTGGATGTTGCTGTTGTAGGCTAGCACCATAGACCATTGCATTGTACTCATTATTTATCATATTATTAAAGTTTTCCATTTTTGTTGGTGATTCTTATTGGTAAACACTAAAAAGAACACAAAATTTTTGTTTCGCTCAAAACACTGGGATTTTTTAATTTTTGATGCTGTATTTTATGTCAAGTCGATAGAAAACTTTAAAAAACATAAATTTATCCGATTTTAATGCTGTTTTACAATTTAGAAATTATTGTAAATTTAAAAAGCTTTTTGTTTTGCTTCTAGTGAAAAATTATTCTTGTTGGGCGTCTCTACACGGAAACAAAATACGCTGAGCTAAGGCTGTGCGTATTTTGAAAAAAGTTCGTTAAGAGAAATATTTTTTCACACTGTAATAATATTTATATATTTATTTGCTATTATTACAGCATGAAATTAGTTAAATTAATATAATATTAAAGAGAAATGAATTCAACTTACATTCATCGAGTGATTTTATTGAGTCGTCAATCTGAAAATATACAATTGAAATTGCAATTTTAATAAAATGGAATTTGAGAATCTCAATGGAATTTTAATTATGAAAAAATTCATGCAATTTAAATGAATGGAAATAATCAAACATCCTGTTATGTTTTTTTATTGAATAAAAAATGAGATGAAAAGGATTTTTTTGCTTTTAATGAGAAAAATGAAGGAATTCCTACAATTTTCAGGATTAAGTTTTTCTTTTGTTTGCTGCATATTTTTAAAGTTTTTCATGAAGATTCATCAATTGTATTTTTGCTTGTCAAAACGTTGGTTATTTTAATGTTTTTAAAGAAGTTTTTATTCTTAAAATTACGCTAAAATTTAAAAAAATTAATTTTATCCAAATTTTCTGATTGTATAATTAATAATTTCACGCCAAATGTATAATATCTGTTAATTCATCATTAAATATACAAATTTATATTTATCATAATTTTCATCAAGATTAATTTCATTATGAATGATTTTTAAGCTGTTTGGAATTCAAATTATCCACGCGATACACAATGAATAATTCAAAAATCAGCATTTGCAAATAACATTAACCGTGAAACATCCACGCTTTGTGAATATAAAATTACAATCATATCCTCGAGCTTCTCGCCTGCAAAAATCAATTTGTAGTTTCCTTACATTTCGAAGAGAATCTCGGAAAGTCTGAACATCATCGACTATGGATTCGCGTACCTACTCACATCAAAAGTTTGAGATTGTAGTGTAGAAGTCTTGATGTAAAAGGAAGAAGCTCCTTAAATTTGCAAAATAGCGCTGTTTTTATTACAGGCAAACATAGAATATTAAGCATAAACAATGACATAAAGTCATTAGATGTAAATTAATATAAAAAATTAAATGTATTATTAATCAAGTGATCTCAGTACAAGCAGGATATAAAGTTAATTAGTAACACAAGTGAATTGTGATAAAATAAATAAAGGATAACAATTAATTGACGAATGGCACGTAAGGATATAATGATGTGTTTAGAAGCGTTGTAATGTCGTAGTTAATTAGATAATTATGCGTAAATAATTATATGGCGTCATTCTAAGAAAACTTATAGTTTAGTATATGATTAAGAGGATGATTATGGATAATGTGCTATTAAAAGTCTCTATTTAACTTAATTGGATCATTAATTTGGCAATTAATTAGGGTCTGAATAAAAAATCAATAAATTGGACAATTCGAGACATAAACTTTAATATTTCTGGATTAAATTCCAGACACAAACCAATTAAAATTAGCAAATTAATTAATTCAATAATTTTCAATTAACACAGACGACAAAATGGACCGCGACGAGGTTTTAGTGAAGCTTGTCGAGCACGAAGCAATAATATGGAAGCGAAATCATCCTCAATTCAAGAACATAACGTTAAAGGAACAGGCTTGGGGACGAGTAGCGTATCAATTAGGAATTACATGTGAGTCACAACATAACATTTTCTATGTATGCACACAGTCACAAGTACATCATCATCTCTCCTTTGTGTATTCTGCACACACAACATAGACTTTAACATCTCCCAAATCTAATCATGATGATTTCATGTTAATCCAATTACCTTAAAAAAATTTATACTAACACTAATTCAAATAAGTATGGATGGGAATACGTTTTCATCACATCATTCACCCATTGTGCATAAAAGTGCTCATTCTGTCTCACTCTCTTGAGTGGTAGAAGTGGAAGGGTTCTTTATGTGCTGTATGTGAATCAGGGAGAGTAAGAGAGGACGTAATTTGCTATGCGTGAATAAATTAAATGCCTGCCCGTCTGCTTTGTCTGCACTATAAATACACACATACACACATAAAGAATTCGTTAATTCACAAAAAGGAACACTCTTCTTCCCTCTGATTTATAATGCAAAGAAGAATTATTTCCATTCACATGTGGACGAGTGGAAGAAGAAGAAGGAAAAAAATTATTTATGTCTGATTGCGATTGTATTCGTGTTGATGAATTTCTGATGACTTTTTACCCTGCTTCTTCCTTTTCAATATTTTGTTATTTCAATTTCCAGTAAAAAACTAAAATTGCTTATTAATTATCCTTTTATTTCTGTTTATTTGACAACCATGTAGCAACGGAAGCGGAGAGGAGATTTAAATCTATCCGAGAGAAATATCGTCGTCGTAAAATTTTGTTGGAACGAGATGTATCCAATAACGTGGAACATTCTAAGCTTAAACGATGGGACTTGTACAACAAACTCAATTTTCTAGATGATTATATGATTCCAAGAAAGTTAGTATGGTTATATAATTTAGTTTTATGTGCTTTTCCGAGCTGAGTTGTTGAGAAAGGTCTTAACTTTTGATATTGGAATTTTGTTTACCTTTCTGTGGCATTTTCTGAATAAATCTCAAGTACATTTGTTGTCAGATTATATTAAATTCTGAGAATGAAATGTATATTAAATGAATGAAGCTCGAAAGGTTCAGGTTTATATTTATAAAATTAGATTATCCATCAACGCACTTTTGGCGAGACAGTCATGCTTTTTTACAAAAATTTTTTTTTCACTTTTGCTAAAATTTCGTGACTTTTTTTAGGATAGCTCTAAAATTTCCAAAAATGAATTGATCCTAAAATTTCACCAATTTCTAAGTAAATTTTTGTTTCTTGGTCAAAAGTTGATGGTCAGCCTATAATTTGAAATTGAGATTCCAAGCTGAGCAATTTATATGAGGAAATCTTTAATGTAAAAGGATTTAAAGCCACATCTCGCCATCTAAAAAATAATTTATTATTCATCCCACTAGCTCAAGTGGTTCGTAACTTGTAACTTTTTTTTTTACCAAAGGTTGTAAGTTCAAATCTCAATTATAGCAAAAAAAAACGGTTGATTTATATAAACTAAATATTGCAGTTGGGATTTTGTGGCTAAGTTCATACGGGTTGATTATTTAACATTGATATTTGAGAAAATTAATGGAGTGGCATATAAAAAGGGTAAAGCATTAAAAAATAACCCCTCTTTCAATGAAAGCTTTGTTTGTGATGGTTTAAAAGGAAAAAGATCTCGAAAAAAAATTCAAAAGCAATTTGAAGCAAAAAGAAAATTTTTAATTAAAAATAAATCAAGGTTTTCACACTCGATTATCATGTGGGGCAGGGGCGTACACAGACATTTTTCGAAGGGAGATTTTCAAATTTTTTGTATGAAAAAATTTAGAACAGATTTATTTAAATTTTTCCCTCAAAAACCCAAGCAAATTGAAGAATTTTTTAGCGGGTAGGGGTCTGATGTGGGGTATCGAAATATATGTAGGCGAATCTGCTGGTGCGAGAGTAAGGTATCTGTAGCCGAATGGTTAGGTTCTTTGTTGGACCTGTTACAAAATCTCAGACCTCCTACCCTCTAAAAACGAACGTAATAAGTGAACGACCACATATCTGTAACCCTCTTTTTATGAGGACTTTGGTTCAATTCCCACCAGAAGTCTCTCTCTTTTATTTATTACATAGAGTGTTGTCTAAGTGTTTCCTTCTAAATTCTAACGGAGTCTGATATTAAATGATGAATTGAGAGTAGGTCAGGAATTTCTCTAGAGACCTGAGATATCATGTGAAGAAGACTTCGAGTGCTAATGCCTTGTATTAAATTAATAGAATTCGCTCAAATAACTTTTCTCAAGGCGACTTTTAGTAATTAATGTTTTGACACAATTGTGGGTGTCCTAAATAAATATTTTTTTTAACTTTTATTCAAATAGCTTCATCCGTTATTGTTAGTAACAATTTGATTTTTTCTTTAAAAAATAAAAAAAAGACTATTTAGAAATGTCATACAAAGTTGCTATAGGCAATTAATATAAATTTTATCGGAAAATTGACGTTAGTGCATAAAGAGATCTAATTAGTTATTAATGTCAAGACCAACACCTCTGCTCTATTAAGACTTGAAAATTAAAATTAATGAATTCCCAATGTGAATATCAAATTAATGACATCATTAATTCTCATTATTTTTCTAATTACATAAAAAAATCAATGAAAAATTAAAACAGTGGAAACGAGAGTCTTGGAATGATATTGACTAAAGGCGAAATGCTATCAAGTGAAAACATAACATCGACCAATGAAGTGTCAATTTTACCATTACCCAACAACAAATCAGGTCTACACACATCAACACCCAATAGTGATCAAAAAAAGCAGATACAACAAATTGGTAATTTAATTATTCGACCTGTTATGCGTCAAGTGATGTCTGAAGCTAATTTATCTCGTTCATCACAATCAACACCGAGTCCCAGCACAACCACAGCTAATATTACAACAGAAACCAATGATAATTTACATTTTGATCCAATAATTAAAATGGAAGTTGCAGATGACGATTCAAATGATGAAAGGAACGATTGTGGAGAGCCAAAAAGCTGTGAAAATGGTAATTTCAATTACGTTGGAGACTATATAGCAGCTGAACTGAATAAATTGCCGCTACGTGACGCATTCATATTGAAAAATATTCTAATTCGAGAAGTATTAGCATTTAGTGATAAGCTATTGATGGCACATGAAAAGCAATAAGGTGAAATATATATCCATGATTTAACCGCATGAATCTCCAAACATAGTAAAAACAATGATGCCATATTCAATAAGTTCAAAAAAAAATACATCGTGCCATTACATCCGTCGATTTTCTGACTTGATTGATCGATAGAGTTCATAAAATGTAACATATTTATTTATTTTGCGCTCGTGTCTGTTTCCAACACTTTTTGCATTGTTTTTTTATTTTTCTCTTCATAATTAATTATTTCTGACAACTGACACACAACCTACATATCCATGATGCTCGATTTAATAATTATTATAAAAATTGCTTTTTCTCCCATTGTGAAAAACATCATACTCGTTCAACAGGTTCCTTTTTTTATTGTAAACATAATAATGCTAATATAAATAATTTCGCTGCTAGCCGCTATGAAATAGAAAACACATTCCGGGTGAGATTTATTTATAGAAGTTAAGTTAATAGAATTTTAAGGTTTTATTTTTTTAAACATACTTATGTATATGCAAAGACATTCCAGTTCAACTTACTCATGAATTTAATTTTGTTTTTATTTAAAGAAAAAATAATATTTTTTGGGAGGCTTGAAATCTTCACAAATTTATTTAATTCTATGAGATATCCTTTTGAGGTTTTGAATGAATTTATCCTTTAGAAATGTTAGAATTCAATAGAGTGGGCGACAATCAGTGTCAAAAGTATCTGGGTTTATCTACTTAATATCCTCTTTTATTCACTTCAAAATACCTTTATGGAGATGATGAAGTTGATGCTTTTGCTTTAAGGTTATCTCGAGAAGGTACATGTACTACTTAATCCATAATTTATCTTACAAGACCCATCTTTCTTAATGCTTGCGAAATGCTTCTATTGTCGTTGATTAAGGAAATATCTTTGACATAAGGAAAGGCATCTTGTTCTTCTAATATCCACCGAAAAATGGATCTATATCCCTCTTTAATCACACTCTTGTTTAAGTATCACACAGCTCCAATCCTACTTAAATGTTAGACGTCAGATGGGTAGCCAGGGAGTGGTCCTTGCCAGAAGCGTATCCAGGGAGTGGTCCTTGGCAGAAGCGTATCCAGGGGGTGGTTTGGGTGTTAGAACGCCACCCTCGATGAAAATTTTCTTTAATTTTTTTTTGGGTTTTTTGGAAACAAAAACTAACTTTTTCAAAAATTAAAAATTTGGGCACCCACTTCAAAAATCTTAGCTACATCCCTGTTGGACGTCATAAGTGAATTATTATTATTATTATTTTTTTAATTTCATCTTTCCTCTCCTACAAATTGTGCGACAATGTTCATAAAACCATAATGTACAATAAAATGACATAAGTTTATTATATTTTTAAATACGACGAGTAAAATTAGACTATGAATCAATAATAACTTCAAGACGTCTAACGCTTGTCTGAAATTAAGTTTATTTATGTTAAATATGGAGAAGTGATTACAAAAATTTTCAACAGATTTCTCATCTTTAGGTAGGGTGACCAGATATTTTGCTTCGGCTCTTGAGTCCAAAAAAAAAATTTTCAAAATAGAGGACATTTTGACTAAAATAGAGGACAATTTCTGAAAATAGAGGACAAAATGAACCTTTTAGCTATCTATAGGATGCTTGACTGGCAATTATATTTATTAAGAAGGTTAACGCACTTACGAAGTGGAAATCCTACACAATCAAGTGATTTGGATTGCTAGGATACAAAGAAAAAAAATCTTTTTCTGAATTATTTGCTTACATGTGGCAGCAGGGGTCCAAAAATTTTTATTTCTTATTGTCATAGTTTTGTAACAAGTAGTTGTTATTTCTAAAAGTAAATAAATAATTAGAAAAAATTGTTTTTCGGAAAACATTTAATTGGAAATGAATTTTTTGAGAGGTACCCCTTTAGATACACCTCTGTGCGGTATGGTAGGATAGATTAAATGACGCAAAAATTTTATGTAATGTATATGTCATGAAAGATATTTTTTTTTTTGGTTAAGAGGCTTTTCTGGAAAAATTCTTTTGTCATTAGTGATAAACTCCGTTGATGCAAATAATATTTAGAAAAAAACAAAAAAAGAAATTCTGAGAAGAGAACTTCAAAAAAATTTATGGAATTTTTTAAAACAAAAATTGAATGAATTTGTGAAGATTTTCAAGTTATGTGTTTTTCCTTTTTCTTTTAATATTAAATTTAATTATTTTAATCTTGCCAAAAGAGCGTTATGCGTTTCCAATTATTATTATTATAATTACTATTTATTACTTGATAAGAATTAAATAATTAATATAAGACCAATTTCCGATAATATGACGAATATAAGCTTTTAATTAATTATCAGATCTAATATCTGCGTAATTTTTTGTGGTGATGATAAAGGCTTAAAGTATCGATTGTAATTTATTAGAAATAAAACATATGATATATTTTTTATACGAATTACGTGAAATCTAAAAGAATGACGTCTTTCATTTGTTGCAATGATTTTATTTTTACTTTATTCTAGGAAAAGTCGTTTAATTAAATTTGTGTTTACATGTGATACATTTCAATCCTTCGAGGGACTCAATTTAATACAACAACCAGCTTTCTGCTTTATTTTGAAATGAAATATCGACAAAAGAACAACTTAAATAGAAAAAAATCCTTAAGGTGCTCATTTCCGATTTTTAAAATGACCCTTTCTGTTTCATTCTGCAAATGGAGAAGCACAAATAAATTTGAATGAAAGGCCTTTTCTGGTTAGAAATTTTATACGAGACTGATGTTTTGTGGCGCAAATAATTGTTAAAACATAAATTTCTTACGTAAAAGGTTTTTAAAATTAACAATTTTTTCTAGCATGAATTTTTATTTGTCTATATAAAAAGTATGGTTATACACACCCCCCCACCCATTTTCAACTGGTCTACTATCCTGACTTAAAAAAATAAATGTTAGCATTGGATTCTCGTTTTAAAAATAAAAAATATATATAAAAAAATTATTTTGTCAGAAATTTCAGATTGTCTTGAAGTTTTTAACCTTGATCACTTCAGAATTCTATACTTTAGTAAATGTCTTCAAATTATATGCTAAAGAAAACTTTGAAGGTAGATACTTTTTGGTTAAACTCGAATGAAAGTAGATATTTTTTGTAAAGATGTTTTGATATTTTCTGTCCCAAAGTGTGATTTTGAATGATTTTTAAAAGGTTCTCAAAATGCTATTGATTTCATTGAAAAAAAAAATCTATTTCATCTTGGCTCATGTTAGATTTCATCTGATATCTTTTTGTCTAACAGTTGATAGGAATGTTCAATTTACTTATAAAATTCTAAAAAGAAAAGACACTAAAGGATTTATTTCAATGCTTTGGTAAATAATAAAAATTTGCTAAGGTTTCTTGTAGAGGTAGATAAAAGCAGCATATTGAACTGCTGTAATAAACGAATCATCATGAACAAGTCGCCCATGAATATTTCGAGCAAAATATAATGTGGGTGTACATTTAAAGCTCAATTTAATATGCTTTATGTAATTTCTAAAATAAAATATCGAATGACAATAATACGCAATGGTTTTTAAGTATTCGTAGTATAGATAAGCAAAACCAAATTTGAGTAAAAATATACGTAAGTTTTCGTTTGATTAGCAAAGTACTTCGAATGAAAGAAGTCAATCATGAAAATTTTGAGGCTTAATAAAGTTCGACAAAGAAATTATCATTTTACATATTATTAATGCATTAATTCACGCACGTTTATGCACTTGTAAATCATTAATTATAATTAACTATTGATTGCGGTGAATTTTTATATATTAAAATGGTTTATCGTTTAACGGTTTTTTGAGATTCAAATTTTCCAACGGTCAAAATATATTTGAATTTTCCCTACGTTTTTAATGCACTTAAAATTCATTATTTATAGTATAATTAACAATTTTTGCAGTGAATTTTCATATATTAAATTATGTTGTCGTTTAACGGTTTTTTGAAATTCAAATTTTCAAACGGCCAAAAAGTATTATATCCAAAAGAACAAAGGTTATGATGAAGAGATATTCGAAAAAATCAGACCCCCCCCCCAAAAAAAATCCTGGATACCCTGCTGTCCATCAAATTTCTCCACGTTATCATATTAATCCTTAGACTCTTCGTTTCAAAATTTTAATGCTATTGATTTCACTACATTAAAATTCATTTTATACTCCATTGATTCCAAACTAATTTAACGCAAGGGGAAAAGCACTTGGTGGAAAAAAGTCATTTTATACCAGATGCTGGAATATTTCTTGATGAAATCTTAAATTATGGTTCTGCTCAAGACATGACCAAAAGTTAGAGTTTCTAGATGTTAACTAGAAAATTTCCAACAGGCTAAGGATAAAAAATTTCCCACCAAGTGATTTTCCCCTTAAGAAAACCTTAAAAAGATTCTAGTAATTGTATCTTTATATTTTATGTGGTTATAGGGTCAATTCTGTTGAGTAAATATAACAGCAATAACGTTTCAATTATAATAGTATCCTGAATAATATATAAATTACAATTGGATGGTATGTCTGCTGACCAAAGCTTTTACTTTATTCTTCGATGTTTTTGTAATAAAAAAAATGATTGGAGACAATTTTTTTGTTACATCAAAAATATATATGAAAATAAATATAAGCCCTCTTTATGCAATGGTTTTAGGTAAGTAAGGAGCTTTATTGATGTACGGAAAATATTTGGCTCAGATGTAAAATACATGCATCAATAATAATTGTCATATTATAAGAATATTACTTACGCATAAGCTCATTTCTATTCAATAAATGTCGTAAACGGTTCATCACATTATCAGATGCTTCATAGTCTTATTTAATTTCGACAGTATTATTTATGTAATTGATGATGTCAGTAAAAGTTTTATGGCAAGTTCTTTTTATGGCTTTGTCACATTTTTCTTCTACGAAACAAAACTCGCATCGCAATAATAAACTTTTTATATTTATTTTATGCTATAAATTTTGTTTTAAGGACTCGCATATGCTTAGTCGAAAGATGGAAGTTTATTAAAAAGCAATTTTAATCAAAATTGTTAACGATCTTTTGATGACGCTGATAATCTTTCAGTTCTCTTGATATTATTTTCTTATGAAAGTCCAAAGTTTAAAATGTTTTTAAGCTATAAGTTGTCATGATGATAAGTCATAATATCTTTACAAAAAAAATATTATTTACCCAAAATAACACGCGTTGACATACAAATTATTGACACAAAAGTGTTCTAAGGATTTGAAGATGGCATTTTACACAGTTAGGAATTTTTATTGATTTCCTATCACATTCTTAGAGCTGAATCTTTGTTAGTTATTTGTTAAAATATACTTCGTTGAATCTAATATTTGCTGTATCAGGTACACATTCCAATGTATCATTGAAATTCCATTTGAGCTTTTGTAAGATGCAGATGATATTGCTTCATTTTCGCTCGTGTTTGCAATATCTTAAAATCTTTTCTGGGATCGAGTCCCAGCGTAGGATTATTAGCGTAGGATTATTTGAATCAGAGCCGTCAAGAATCCAGTGTAGCTATGGAAATAATCAGTTAGCCAGATTTAATGTATGGACACTTCTGAACCATTTAAGCTGGTTTTGTTTCAAAAACCATTTAAATCATGTTATTTACTTCTCAAAAAGTTTTAAAAAATTGAAAGAAAAAATTACTTCACTGGATTCGAACCAGTGTCTTCAAAAAGAAAATTTTTTCATTTCGTGAAATCACCTTCGATTGTGAGCTTTCCTAAAAACAGGACATTTACAGACTAAAACACGACACAGAAAAAATTTCTAAAAAACAGGACAATCCTGTGAAATATCCAGCAGATGGTCACTCTAGATTTAATGCAGCTAAACATTTAAAAATATGTAAAAGATGTATACATGTTGATTTAACTGGCATTAAACTCATCTATTGCCAATTAGACTCTGTGGATGGACCGTGGGTTTTTAAAGAGAATTGAAATCACTTTTGCATAGAAAAGTTACGGTACCACCAACATTAGGCATATTAGACTTAACCCCTTTTCTTAAAAAGTCAAAAATTAATTTTCTTAATCCAATAGAAAATTTATGTAATTAATCTCAGTCTAAAGTCTTCCAAGAAGTCTTCAAAAGAACCAATGAAAGATTTAAAAATAACCAAGGAAAAATTTTATCTTGTTGACAAATTTAATTATTCTCAGTAATATTGTTTGACGCATAAAGGCTGTGGTAAGCAATTATGAAGAATTTCATTAGACTTTTTAATGAATTTAAGAATACTTTTTTTTTCTTCAAAAAGGTAGCTTTGTAATGCATTTTGCTCTGCTGATCACAAAAACATTTTAACTTAATATCGTAGAGATGTGGAAATTTGTTAATTAAACACTGATTGCTATCGCAAAAATGCACTTATGTCACTAGATCAAACACGAGAGCTTTTTTAATTTTTTCAGAGTTTAGTGGAAAATTCTAGAAACTTTCGCTAACTCGTTATTTCCTTTTGAGCAATCAACTTCATTCATTTGGACCTCGACATAATGTTTTCCATTTTAAAAACAGATATAGAAGTAAGAAGGAAATACTAGATTTATGGTAACGTAAACATGAAGATGCAAAGTGAAACATAAAATTCTTTTTGATGGAAATGAAGTCAAATAAATGCACAATTCACATAAAGATATTTGAAAATATTTATTTCTTAGTAACACCACGAAAGCAGCATGGTTCTTGAGAAGAAAAAAGAAAACTTAAATGGATTTGAAGCACGCACAAATGAAAAAGTTTGAAAAATATTTTATAGGCTTCATTAGCTTCGTGACTTAATAATTAATCTTGGTGACTTCATCTCATAATTAATACTTAATAATTTTTTCTGCCATGAATAAAAAAGTGTATAAACAAGAGAGATTATCAAACAAATTTAATGGACAAAATTTAATGAAAGGTATTTTTTTAATCCATATTTCGTGAAAAAAGGTCTACCCATTCCAGAATTTCCAAAGATGCGAATATTTATGCAATGGTGTAATTAACATAAATTAAGAAACCAAAATTTCTCACTTTTTGTTCATTCTCAATTTTATTATCCTTGCCTGCCTTCTTCAAATCCATTTAAGGGTCGACTGACTCTCGAGACCGAGATATCCGTGGATGTCGTCGAAGTGACTAGATTAATGAAATGAATAACAAACTTTTTACTAAATTGAATTTCAGACTGAATTTACTGGTTTTACCACTAGAAACCAGAAACAAGTATTCTTTTATGTTGTCTTCGTGCTATTTATAAAATCAAATGAATAACCAAAAACTCATGAATGGAAGTAAAAATATGTGATCAATAAAAATTTATGAAATACAATAAATCATATTTTACAGGCAAAGCATTAAATATACATGAGAAAATTCGTGCATCCTATAAAAGCTGGTATCCTAAATACTATAAAATGAACATCAAATTGTTTGTAATGCAGTCATAGAAGCGCAGTTCAACGAAATTGAGTTATTTCCATCTAACCCAGATCAAATGAGCATAATGCCAATGGCGTTATCCGATGATTGCCATTTGAATGTATTTGATGAAGCGTGAGTCAGCATAAAAATTCATTTTGCAATTCTAATTGTTCGTGTAAAAAATTCAAAAAATTGATAAAAAAAATAATCCAATGTGCACTGTGCAGAACTACGTTGCTATAATCAGCAACACTTATTTGAAATCAATCATTCATGAAGGACTCGCTGAACATCATACAAATGATGTGGCAGGGACATAGCCACCCTACACATTTTTTTTGGAGTTAAGACTCCTGGAGTCCTGTCAACTCTGGTATATTGAAATTATGTAGGCGTTTATCAAATAAGTCTCTCTAGCAGGCAATCGATTGAAGTTATAAGATTTTTTTTATTAAAAAAGTTGACATTTCAATCTTTGATTACAATTTATAAATGAAAAATTATTTACCATGACAAACTGTAGCAGATTTATAATATTCATAAAACCTTTGCACTTCCTTTGATGTAAAAAAAATCCCCACCCCCATCCTAAAATCATGATTCAAATACGAAATACTGTATTGTACGAAAAGTTTTGAATATGAGCAGCTTTATAAATTAATTTTGTTTGGTCCATGTTATATGAAAATAATGCTTATTTGCAGAAAATAGGCCACATTTCCCAGCTCTAGATCCAAAATCGTTTATGAGAATTCATAATGACGCACCAAAATTGGCATCGGTATTTTCTAGTGGTGAAAAAGGAACCGAACGATGCAGGCTAAGTTTACTTGTCAATCATTCGATGTGTACACACAAAAAAAGCGTGTGGAAAGCAATAAAATTTCGGAGTACTTACAAGAAAGCTCAATTTTGCTTGTTATATTTGTTTACTAAATAAAGCATATATTACGTATGTTTATGGCAAGTCTATAGAAATTGTTTACTATAGCTAATGTATGACTCCTTATAATGTTTGCAGATTATGTAATTGGAGTAACAAAATTATTGTGTCAAATTTAAATCTATTTATAGATTAGTTGACGACGCAGTATGAATATTTAAGAGATTATTGTCATGATTAATTAACAAAATAAGCTAAAGATTTTGTTTATTGAGGAAAAATTTATAAATGAGAAAAAATAAACTTTAATATAAGGCCTTTGTTTAAAACTACTCTTGCTGTTCATTATCATTTGTTTATGAATTGAAAAATAAATATAAACAACTGAATTAAAACGATTCCGGTGAAAGAAATTATAAATTATTACCGCCTACATCCAATGTCTCCATGAGAACGAAAACATTGTGCTTAAGGTTATGATAAAATCGACAGAAAAGTTTAATGTATTTCTCTTCATTAAGCATGATGTAAGGCATTAACACATTTGCAAATTAATCAAAATTGTTTAGAAGCAAATAGGCAAATAAATTTAATTTGGAAAATAATAACTAAACAGACATGTGTATATTTTATGCTTTTAAGCAGATTTGTAACTAAATAGAGTTCTTATGGCTTGAGAAAATACTAAGAAATTAAGATGAATATGAGTCTTAATAATATTGATCGAAAATGTTTATATCTCGAACTTTAATTAGAGTTTCAGAATGATCCACGCTCGAAATCGAAGTTAGGACATTTTTAGCTTCAAGCTCGGGACTTGGGACTCGGTGGCAAATCTCGATGAGACTTAAATTCCAAACACTTGAATGAAAGACCCAATAAATTTTTAGATTTCAAAAATTTTATTTTAACACTTTTATTTTGAATGAAATTTTTAACAAAAAAAAAAAGCTTTCAAAAAATTTAAAATTTAAAAAAATTAGCAAATTGAAAGACAGTTTTCATCAAAGGAGGGCTTACCCACAATTAGGGGTGTACCTAGAAATTTGGTAAGGAGGGGGCGGTGGAATTGTTTTTCAGTTCAACACCCCCCTTGGCTACGTCACTGCCCACAATATTTTGAATAAAAAAATCGTAATTTAAATGAAAATGATGAAAAATTATTTGATCAACCATTATTATCTTATTAATGATTCTGAATTTTACATTACTTATTAAATATTCAACATGAAACAAAATAATTGAAAAATATTGGTTTCAACAAATTTGAATTGGTGATTATTATTTCAACAATTTTATTTATTGAAAGACGCTAAAGTAAATAACTTATTGCAAAAATAATGATATTTTGATCAATTTTGTAGAATAATTTAATTAAGCTTTTTGTCTAAGATTTAAAGAAAACTTCTTCTTGCCTAATTTTAAATCAAATTCAGAAACAATACAAACAAAAATTGTGACTCAAAAACACTCAGATTCACTCGATTTTGATTGATTTCGTCTTTACAATGCCAATCATCTTATGTCTTCAACATGAAATTTCACTCAATCGAAAAAGAAAGTTTGGGATACAAAAAAGGTCTTGGAACACGAAGGAAAAAATTGAAAAATAAATGATGATGATTACTTTTGTCATTACTTTTGGTGAAATAAAATCTGAGTTTTTTCTGCATCGTTAACTTAAGAAAATTAAAATCATTCAAATCTTTAAATGGTGAACCGTAATATGGACATAAAAAAGTCATTAAACGTAAGTTGGAAAAAAAGTTCAATTTTAAATCGATATAAAAGCAATTTAGTTTCTAAAATAATCTTAATCGTTAAAAAAAATATTTTTTAGAAGTGATTAGAGTTCAATAAAAAACACAAAGTTTGTAATTCAGAAACGATCTTGAAACATCTGCAACGTAACACTTCGAGGACAGCGTTTTCAATCTCAACTTTTGCTGTTTTAATGTGTTATCTCAACATAATATTCACAGAAATGCAATCCTTTGATTTATTTAATTTAGGTTTATGAAAGCTTGTTTTGAAAAAAAAAATTGTTTTTTTGCTTTTATGCTTTAAATAAACAAAGAAATATTTAATGAATTGAATATTTAAATATTTATCCAGAGTTATCAACTCAAAAAAATGTCCTAAATAAGGTTCAAACGACATTTAAATGTCATGATTCTTAAAGATATCAAAAAAAAAAACAATAATCCAACCCCCCCCCCCCCCCCTCTCCTCAATTAAAAATTTATTGGGACATCTTTTAGAAAATCTAGAAAATTCCCGGAAAAAGGAGCCTACCAATAACTCAACCCTGATTCAACGTAAAAGCTTGAACATACGCAACTTAAGCAGACAGGAAGAAAATGATAAATTTGAACTCAAGGAAGCCTTTAACGTTGAAATGGAAGACCTTTAACATGTTTTCATCAAAATTTTTCTACATAAATTAAAATTAAAAAGTAGGTCAAAAGGAAAGATAAATACATAAAAATATGTATGAAGTAATATTTGGGAGAAATTTTTTTGGTTCTTAAGATTTTAATGTGAATGATAATTTTTATATTTTTTGACATATCATGTGGTTGTTGATTGGTTATCATAAACAGGAAAGGATGATATTTACCTCATTCTTCCGTAGGAAACATAGAGCATCTGTCATATGTATATGCGTTTGAAAAAGGTTATACTATATAAGGAGAAATTTTGACAGAAAATTCTTGAAGTATGGAGGCAGGACGTAGCCAAGAGGGGTCCTATGAGACACGAACACCAGACCTATAATTTAAAGCTCTTAGTTTGAAAAACTAGAATTGACAGAAAAAGTAAAGTATGTGGATTTTTTTGTTCGAATTTTAGTCTAGTCCCATCTCAAACCTATTCTGTTGAGATTTTCAAAGTAAATTAATAATAAAATGCAAACATTTATTATCTTTCAATTAAAAACTTATTTTGCAACTCATTTTCTTAAACTGTTGCTTGCTGTGTTCATTAAAAATATTTTTTCGGCTTTGTAAAACTTTCAACAAGTTTTATTACAAAAAAAACTATTTTTTAAAATAAAAGCTTTTATAATCTTTTTAAATAAAGTCTTTAATTTTATGATTGTTTTGAGTTTCATGCTGGTTTTTTTCTTAAATATAAAGTTTTCTTCTTAGATTACTCCAGGCTAGAAGAAAGGCGGAAGAACGTCAATATCTATACACAAAATCAGGTGCGTAGTCAGAGGGTATATTGGAGGCTACGCAGCTAAATACTGCCAATTTGTGCCTGTTTCCAAGCCTATCTGCCTATGTTCTTCATTATTAAAATTACATAGACGAGAAGGACGTTGAACTGAATCTGAATTTAAAATATTTTTTTTTCTTTTTATGAATAGCTTTTTTTGGAGTCCGCAAGGCTGACTCTTTAGAAATAAGAGACAAAAGTAGTTTAGTCATTCTCTGACATCAATGAAATGATCCTTTTAATGAAAAATTCAAATTTTTCTTACAGAAATTCAAAAAAAAAAAAAAAAAATTGCTGACCTATCCATGCCTGATATCATCTTCAAAAGTGATGAATAATAAGTTTATATTCAGAATTTTATTTAAATAAGAATGCGTACTTTGATTTTTTTTGTTTTTTGACTAAAACAATTTCTTCTTCGTTTTTCCCCACTGAGTTCTATTTATTTTTCATTAAAGATCTGTAGTCGATTGATATGGAAACGAAAAAAGTATATGTAAATAAACACGCGTGTGGATTATTTTATTGAACAAACGTTTCACTTCGCGGTGTTTTTTCATTTTTAAAGGTTTCTATTTTTCCACAGTTTATGTCAGTTTCGGAAATGTTTTTATCAAGAATGAAGCAGAGCTACAAAATTTCTACAATGAAGCAGAAAATTCATATCTATGGAAATTGAATCCGAAAGCATATGATTGACAAAAAATATCAATTTTCAGGGATGAAATTGACGAGTTCTACGAAATCATTTTGGATATTAAGGTCGGAGGTTAAAAAACGGAAAAAATAAAATCAGAAAAGAGTTTTCTTAAGTTTCACATTTTCAGCTGATTTAATTAGCTCTTATGAACAATTTTAATGTCAATTAATATTTCAAAGTAAGTTTCGTGGAACTCACTAATTTAAAAAAATTTAAAAACATTTTTTGTTACAATTAACTTATTATTTGATTGTATTCTTTATTCAACTTAGGCCCCGTTTAAAATTTAACCCCTGACACCCCTGGTTAGTCTAAATTTGAACATACAATCATATTCTTGTTTAATTTTTTATGATTTAATTCATTTTTGAACATAAATTTTTCATTGAATGAAAAGGTTGTAATGCTAATAATAATCAAATATGCTTAGGGGTTGTTCACTTATTAAGTTCGCTTTTTAGGGGGGAGGGGGGGTCTGAGATTTTGTAACAGGTTTTTTTGTAACAAAGAAACAAAGAAAAAAATTTTTCTTGGAAAATTTGTAACAAGGGAGGGGAGGGGGTTCTAAAATTTCGTTTTTTTGCGTAACGTAATAATTGAACGACCCCTTATCAGTTATTGAATTCTGTTTCTAAATTCGATTTTTTTTTTATTTTCGATGTGATGATCAAAGATCCTTTCAAGATGTGTTGCAAAATAATGAGAGAAAATTTATTCCGGTTTTATTAACATTAAAAAAATGAAACTTTTTTTTGCTTATGATAAAAAAATTATTTTAAAGATTGAAAAGTGAAGGAAAATTTCCATAAAAATAAATTTATGATAATTTTAATCTGCAATGATAATATCGCTATGAGATTATAGTACACAGAAATATAACATTTGTTATTCAAATAGCCTTTATTTGAAACGAATTGCAGTTTGAAGCTTTCAGTGTTGTCAGACTGGTTGCTTACAACTCTGATCGATACATTTCAATTCCTTTGTCAATATTTCATATCATTTTATTCAATATTTTCAATAAACATTTCACAATATAAATGCATATATAGTTTCAATGCATTTCATCTTCCTTATATAAACATGTGTCACTATTATCTGCTCACGTCGTTCTACACGTTAAAGGCTTATTCTTTGAAGGTATAATCGGAAATGATAATAAAAAATTCAATAACATAATTTCATTCCAGTTCTTCGAAATGCACTTTGAAAAGCAACGTTTGTTGAAGTGTGCATTTTGATTTCAGTTAGGATTTATTGGAGCAGTGTTTAATTTGTTTACTACTTGAAATGTTATTAAACATGTGTGGGTTTGAAAGTTCAATGATGCTATAAAGTTAGTCATTCATCGGATGATGTGTTGATAAAGTGATTATAAATTAATGGGATTCAGGAATAATGTATTAATATTTAGTATGTTATGAAAGATGAAGGGAGAATTTTCTGTGGGGGATTTTAGACACAAGATTTTTATTTCCGATTTTGCTCTTGTACAATTCTTTTGAAATCATTCATTCATAAATTTAATGACATTTTGAGGATCAGATTGGATGTAACAGAACTGAACAGAGGACATATCCGTTTCTTCCTATTTTTTATGTGCATTTTTTCAGTTGTTACGAGGAAAGGGATGGGGCAGGGGTGTATTTACAAATTTTTCTAGGGAGGGGTTTTGATTTTTTTGTATGGACGGGTTGGGGTTTTTTTTCTTAAAAAACCCAGCAAATTGAACAAGTTTTTCCTAAGGGGGTAGGGTTTGACCCCTGAAACCCCTCTTTAAATACGCCCCTGGGAATGGGTCACAAACAGAATAATACCCGAATGACCCTATTACCTTTAAAATCTTCATCCTTACTTGCTACATCAGTGGTTTAACCAGAAATTTTGGAAGGAGGGGTTTGTTTTAGTAAAAATATTTTTTTCAGTTCAAAAACTTTAGCAATTTTTAAATAGCTTTTTTTATTTAGGCCGATTTTTTTCGAAACGGTGTGGAAATCCAATCATACACCCCCTGGCTACGCTACTGTGCTGCATTAAAGTTTGTCTAACAAAAGGAAAGATGTCTCTTTTGCATTAAAGCTACTTGAAATATAATATTTTAATTTTATTAGTGTAATGCACATTGAGATTTTTTTCCATTTAGATTAAATGACGTAGCGATTTTACAGACATTTTTTTCATACATATTATTCATGATTCATGAATATTATTAAATTACATTGAAAATCCTCAGCATAATAAAATATTTTCAGTAAATTCAATCTATTAAATTCATCCGAGGATTATGAAACCCACAAAATGTAATTTAAAGTCTTAAAAATATCTGCATTAGATATCATTATGGTTTACATTTTACATCGTTATTTTTAGGGTCGTTCACAAATGACGTTTAACTTTTACGAAATTATTTTGTGACCTCATAATTTGGTGGATGTCATTAGTGAACGAATCTTTTCCGCTCGATTAGATTAGAACTAAGTGGAACTTTTCCATTAATGTTAGTGTAAAATTTCCATTTCCACATTAAATAAGAGAAAAGTATCAACAATTCTGTTGCACTGGATTTGACACATTTTTTTTTTATTTTAATAATAGTCGAACTATGTTTCACGCTTCTTAGGCTTCTGATGGATCTAAATCATTTTCTTTGGCTATTTTTGTCGAAAAAAAAATGTTTTCCTTTTTCTTCCTTTGTTGAAATTTCCTTTATCACAGGAATTTTGTTGAAATTTTCTGCAAAATGTTTTACTAATAAAATTCTTCTGGGTTTTTGGCGTCGTTTGACAATACAAAAATATTTGGTATGTTTTCATAGCAACCCTGATATCAACTTTAATTAAATATTAAATATAAGTGGTGTAGCAGGCGCGTAGCCAGAAGGGGGGGAGGGCGGTGAATTTGTCTTCCCCTTTCACCAGAAATTTAATTGGCTAGGGTTTTTGGGAAAAAACCCGAAAATCACCCATGTGATAGGTGTAGGTGTATTCCAAGAAACTCAACAAAGGTCTCTCGAATTTTTTTTAATATTTTAAAAGCTGCCAATTTAAAGCTTTCCCATAAAAACCTCAAAAATGTCTTTTTTTATTAAGTAACTTTGAAAACAAGATCCAAAAGGAAACTAGGACTATTATTTACACTTTAAAAGTTGCTCGTTTGACACAGTATTCTGGTCAGCTATTTCACGAAACCTCAAAAAATTCACCATTTTCACAAAAGTTTTTTTTTTATTATTTTGATATTCAATTTCTGACATGTTTGTAAGCACCAGAGTTTTGTATTATTTCGAATATTATTTATTATTTAAATATAACACAAAAAATGAACTTTTTCAATTAAACTTTTTTGACCAATGTAAAACATTATTTTGTAATTATTTGAATTATAAAACCACATTTGATGTGCAAATATCCATGAAATTAAATAACGATTCACATTTTGTGTGTGATCATGATATGCAAATAAGGAAATATTGAAAGAGGAAAATTAGATAAAACCACAATTGACATATCCAAATAATTAAATGATTTATTCACCTGATTACAAATTGCTTTTTAATCCATATGGAGAACTCGATACTGCGTAGATGGGATTTTAGTCAGCCAAGTTAAGTTGTACGTAAATACTGGATAATCGTTATGAATTATTTAATTTTAATCTATTGTAAATGATTTTTAATTATTTACACTGAACTCAAATCTCACTTAAAATTTATGTTCTGTTGATGTCTTAATTTCCAGCAAGTTTAAGTTCATACACAAAGTCTGTTTATACATTTCCAATTACACATGGTATTTCGCTTGTTTAAAACATTTGTTATTTGTTTATGAATTTTTTTTCTTCACATCTGAGGTAAATTAAGTGCTTAAAACTTTGATTTTATTCACACAACGGTTAACTGTCCACCTACATAACTTTTCTAATCCAAAATATTTTTTTTCCTTTTCGTAATTCTTTTCTTGCAGTCTTTACCGATGAGCTTTTCACAAACAACTGACTCATCCACGGCACACACATCAAGCTTTTGTTGATTACTGAAAGTCTTCAAAAATATTTTTTTTTGTGAACAAATTTCTTTTATTTTTGTTGCCGAAGTGAGAAAGAGAGTTCGAAAGATTTTTCGAACAATTTTTCTACATGACGTCATAAAAAAATGAGCATTGAGTTATGAAAGAAATGAGAGTTGAGGGAATATGCTCTCTCAATTTTTTGTGGACTGCAATGATAAAAGAATGAAAATATTTACATCTTTTGTCTCACTGCTAATGTACATGAGCTTTCATCTGACTAGTTTTTCCACGTAATGCGATAATGACAATGCTTCTGTATCCTGTACAACGAATGCATGAAAACATCTATATTTATCATCAGAATTGAACAGAGTTGGCATTTGTTGAACATTCTTTGCAAATTTTTGTTTAGAAAATAATTTTTTATTTGCTATATTGAACTGATCTCTATTGAAATCAAGAGCACATGAGAGCTTTATTTTCATCAGCTTTAATTTTTTGGAAAAAAGGTTCGTTTGAGTATTTCCGTACAAAAAGTATGAAGAGTATTAAAACATAGCATGCAAGGATTGTGTTTTTCGAAATATTTTGCAAAGAAATCAAACTAAATTAAAATTTGAAAAAAGGTGGAAATTGGGAATTGTAGGACCCAAACGTGGAATGATTGGGCTCGTCGGCGTAGCAGATTTGATATTTTGGTATCTAGTTCTTTGGACAACAACCCATGATTAGAGTACAGGACATTTGGTAAATTTTCATCAAAAATACAGGACATAGAACAAAATTTAAAAATTTATACAGGACAGTCTTCAAAAATACAGGACTGTCCATTGAAAAATTACGCAGATGGTCACTCTACCCATGATCGATGGGGTTCGAGACTCAGTAGGATAAATTTTTGACTGGTCGTTTTCTTGAATTATAATAGTTGACAGCTTAAAGTGAGCAGGTTCTCATCACCCGTATTCATCGCATAAAAATTGATTAATTTTTCCAACGGGACTCTGGAGCAAAGTCCTTTACGCCCCCCTTGCTTTGTAACTTAGCTAGGATTTAAAAGAAGAGTTTGTATTTTTTTGCTATAATATCTAGATTTATGGAGCAAATGAATTATTGAAATTGATGAGTTTATGTACAATATTTCCAGATATTATCGCCTTGACAATGTCAAGAGCACCAACCTTGAGTTAAATATTCGTAATATTTTACAGAAAATCAAGAGATTCTTAAATTTAACTTTTTGGAATCTTTTGCATGAACAACTTTTTGTTTTTAAGTCTTCAATCCGCCTCAGAAAACAGTGCTTTGACATAACTTTAAAATATTCTTTTATTTAAGGTTAAGCTTTACAAGAAAACTTCAGATTTTTACATGATTGCAAACAAATTTTAAAACATGGAAACGTTAATTTATTCATTGTATTGTGTCACATTAACCTCATTCTTGAAGGATTTGAACTTAAGCAGTGATCACAAATTACAAGGAACATTTTCAATTCAATGGTTTGTTAATTTTCATTCAAACAAAGCTTTTGTTCTTTATTCATTTAAGGGGTTATGTGCAAATTACGTAACGCTTTAAGGGGGGAGGGGGTAGTAAAATTTGTGACAGTTCAAACACAAGAAATTTCTTTCTATAGAAAATTTGTAACAAGGGAGAACAAAAAAGTCGTTTTTTAGCGTGACGTAATTTGCAAACGACCCATAATTAAAAAATCAATTTTAGTAAAATCAAGAAAATCAGATAACCTAAAAAAAATAATTCAAGAGCTGTAAAAAGAAAATTTCAAATGCTAAACAAAAACAAATCTTTGCGTAAAGACGATAAGAATTTTTTTGATTCGTCACGAGCTTTAGATGAAACCATTTGGGTATCATATATTATAGTATTAAGAATTCATAGTAGCCCTGCATTCATGAAAAAAATCCCAAATTCTTACATAATTTTTTTTTGTTTAACGACACATATTCTAAAAAGAATAATTTATTACAGCTTTTGACATCCAAGTTTGTCAAAAGAAAAAAAAAACAAATAAATCAAGCATTTGTGGAAGTCAAAGAAAATCAAAAGACGTCTAAAGTCAAGAGGAATTCAAGATGAATTGTAAACGAAAGTCAAGAAAATGATGACAAAAGCCACCTCTGAAGGAGATTAAAATGATAAAAGAATGCTTCAATGATGTGCAGACGAGAAAACATTTTAAAAAGTTTGCATTGTGAAATTGAGTGTATTTTTTATGTAAAGAATTAGATGAATGCAGAGATGAAGATAAGCAAAACAAAAGACATGGAAAATATGTAAACAAATAAACTGGTTGTGTTTATGGCTTCTGCATAGTTTTATTCAAAACTAATAAAGAATATGAATATAATATATAGGGGATATAAATAGCATATACCATTCAACATTAAGGCTACAATAGCGTAGCCAGAATTTTTTCAGGGGGTTCAAATTTTTATCACGAAAAAATTTAGGTGGAGAGATCAGGTTTTTTCTCAAAAATTCTAGGAAATTGAAGAATTTTAAAGTTAAGTGAGACAAATATCCCAATCACCACTTCTTGCTACGTGCTTGAGCCTTATTCAGGCCAATTTAAATTTTCCCATCTTACTTGATGAAGGACTAAAATAGTTATTAGAAAATAGTAGCAAATTAGAAATGAAATATGACATTGTTTCATCTAAGATCGTTCGGAAATTACGTAACGCTTAAATGGGTGGGGAGCAGGGGCGTATCCAGAAATTTTTCAAGGGAGGGGTTTTGAAATGTTTTATATGGACGGGAAAATTTAGAGGGGGTTTTGGAATTTTTTTCTTAAAAAACCCTAGCAAATTGAAAAAAATTTCCCAAAAAGGTGGGGGTTTTGACCCCCAAAACCCCTCCCTGAATACACTTTTGGTGGAGAGGGATCAAAGTTTTGTACTGCTTCATATTAATTTTTGTTACGGAGGGGGAATGCAGTCAAAAATTGGTATTTTTACCGTTTCTTTATATTCAAACGACCTTCTAAAACAATTTATAATACTCTGTTAATGCTGAAGGTCATGATCATAATCCTAATCCTCATGTACGTAAAATAAATTCATTCAGAGATAAGATAGAGAAAAGATTTGTTTCGTAATGATTTTAATTTTTTGTAAGGAGAAAAGGATATGCGTGATTAATAAGTAGAACAATTTGTTTAACGTAATATATATGTTTATCGAAAATTACTACTTTAAAGACTAGACTTTAAGGTGAAATTTTTTTTTATTCAAATTATTTTCAAATTCTTTATTATTATTATTATGAGGAAAATGATATCCGCTTTGATTTGTTTTGGTTACAGGCTTTATTAAACATCTAACATGAATCGCAAAAAGGTCGTTTTGAACGACTTTCTCTATCCATAACAAATTTGTAAAGGAAATTATATCCAACATAACAAAAGTCCAACCTCTCACTCCCCGTAGCGTTACTTAATATCCTAGTAGGATAATCTATCATTGACAGCTTCAACTGATTTTCTTTATCATCTTTAATAACATCGCTTTAAGAATTGGTGAGACTAAAATGAAATTTAATATAGGATGTGCTTAAGGCAAAATGTCATTGCGATCGATGATCTGGTGCTTTCACAATAATATTCCTAATGCCCTTGATGAAACCAACAATGTCAAAATTGCGCGCTGCTTACGCATATCCTTGGTGAGAGATTCGCATAATAATAATGGAAACTTTATTATTTCATCGCAAAACATAGAAGGAAATGAAATAGCTGGATAAATATTTGTACTGTACAAAAACTGATATTTCAATTAATTTTTTAGGCTTCCTGTTCAACATTAGAGTCGTATGTGTCACAATATCTCGATTTATTTTAGGCAAATGCTGTATTGTTGACACATCAAATAGCGTGCGCTCTAAAATATAGCACCAGTGGTAAAATAGTTTAGTTTCTCATTTTTATTTTCCGATTATGTATATTTTTTGTTGCCAAGTCCAATGAATGATTTTTTTTTAAATAAAAGGTTTGTTTATTTATGATTAATTGAAGGGAAATCAAGTGCTTAACTCCAAATTTCAGACCGATGAGTTCAATTGTGCGATTCATCCAATTGGAATAGTTTTATATGCTATCCATCCGAACGGCACAACGTGATCGTTAGAGAACCGCTACATCGACGGTATAACGGAAAAACGTCAGAAAACATGGGGGTGCCCTAACAGGGTGTCATGAAGGTAGTTTTTAGAACCAATATTTAGTTGAATGGACAAAATTTAACTTAATGCTCGAGCAGTAAGTTGGCATTCACATTTTTTGCCGTCAAGGCGGACAAAAACCACCATCACGTAGTCAGGGCACAACTCGTATTTTTGACGATTTGTCATTATAACGTCGACGTAGCAGAGCCCTAGCTATAAGTCTGACCATCTGCCAAAACAAATGAAAATATTTTAAAAACCTTCAAAAATAAATAAATAAAATAAACTTCAGGAAAAAGTTTTCTTGAATTATTAATTCATCGGTTTGAGTTTATTTTCCTTAGAACTCATAACCTTTTCATTATCATAATTTCCTTGCCTCGTTTAAATAATTTTTTTCAATCATGCATGTTAGATTTTCAATATTTATGAATATTGCCTCGAGTGATGAAATGAACAAGAAGAATGATATTTTCGGAAATATTGCTTGCCTTTTGAAACTTTGAAAAGGTTGTAAAAAAGAATCCTTTTAAAGCTTTTTTTTTGATAAAGAAAAACTTTTCGTTTAGAAAATGCTTTTTTGGGTAAATCGATTCACACTTCATGTTCGATGAATTCTTAATTTTATTAAATTGATCATTCTATCTGCCACTTTTCCCAAGCTCACGAAAATTTAATAAAATATTGAAATTGGTTTTTTTCTTTTTCACGTTGAGCGACTTTTCTTTTGAACATCTGACAAAAGCTTCATATAATTTGAGATTTCATTATGTTGAAAAAAATTTCATAAAAGTAATGCTAAGTAAAAAGGGAGCAGCTATACATTGTAAGTTATGGCAACAATGTGACATGAAACTTTTTCTATTATTCTTAACTACTGTTTCATTCGCACAATTTTTCCCGCAAAACGAATCAAGTGCTGGAGTAATGTTACATGGCTGACTGCCAGATGGGATGGTTGAATGATAAATGAACTTCTTCACATTTAGTTGAATGGACAAACAAAAGTTTCAATGAAATTACTCTGGTTTAAAAATTTACGATGTGAAATGCTACATATGAAGTTTTGTACTTCTGGTTTATCTGTTTGTGATGTTATTGCTGGGTGACGAATTAGTGGACAAATTGAAGATAAAGCGGAAATTTGGATGTGCTTTATAGATGACAACTAGAATTTTTTTGAAGGGATGTCAATTAACCTCACTGGCTTTGCATCTAGTAGAGTCTACCAGTGTTGTCTAAACTTTTTTTCTTCATTTTAGCAAGGGCGTAGTCAGGGGGTGGTCTTTAGGTGCGCGGGTACTAACCCCTCGAGATCAAAATTCAACATAATTTTTTAAAGCTTTTTTATTTTTAAAATCAAAAAATTATTTTTTTTAAAGAGAAATGTTGAAGACTACTAATCAATCTTAATGTCTAAAAATGTATAAAAATTTAATACAAACGTTGTATTACAGTGATTTTTTCAAAAATAAAAAATTGGGGACCCTCTTCCCTTCAAAAATCCAGGCTACACAGGTTTTAAATTTAGCAACGTTTCCAGTCACGATACAATTACTATGAGTTTGAGACGAAAGAAGAGGATGCCGTTACTTTTGAATCATATAAGAATAAAGCACATACCCTCTTTTTGAAGCTTTAGACAGCGAAATCACTTTTAGAGTGGTTTATTAGACAGAAGGTGCCAGAAACTACGTCAATCATATATTCATGACACCAGGTGATGCTTATAATGCTGATAGTAACAGCCCACAATCTTCTCACAGTAAGAATATCTTACTTCCCACATACACCGTCAATAATCTGGTTTATTTCAATTTCATCGCAGTATGTATCCCAAAGTTGCCTAGAAATGAACAAATTTTGCTCAATCTCATACTTAAAAATTTGATAATTTCTTTTTCTTCACAAATAAAACATTATTAAGCTGTTTTCAGCACTTTCTTAAAACCTTCTCAAAATTGCGCGTAGTCACCATTTTACAGTGTCAAAAATAATAATTTTCATGCTTTCTGCATGACTGAACAAAGAAAAGTTTTTTTCTTTTCAAGTCTCATTCAGGAGATGAGAAGAATTTGGTGATATTAAACAAAAAAAAGTGTATCACAAAGCCATTGTAATGTGATTGATTGTATTTTCATCGATAACACTCCATAATGTTCCTTAATCAATTTATACCCTCCTTGTGATGATGATGATGATGAAATAAGTCTTAATCATTCAAAATAAGAAGAAGGAGCCTAATTCACTTCCAATTTGCAAACTCAATTTATTAACTTATTCTTTTTGTTCAGGATTCTCTAAAGGGCCATTCACTTATTACGTGACGCAAGACGTTGCAGTAGGGAGGGGCGTCTGAGATTTTTTACAGCTCAAAAATAATTTCTGTATAGAAAATTTGTGACAAAGGGGGAAGAGGGTCTAAAAACTCTTTTTTTACATTACGTAATAACTGAACGGCCCCTAATGGAAAAAAAGAGATCGAAAAGTTTGAGGAGAAAATCCAACAATTTAATACTCAAAGCACAACAAAAATAAAGTGCTCAGTTTTTCTCCTCTTCCTGCTTCCCGAAAATGTTTATTATTCCCTGCTGCTTTTCAACATATCTGATTAACGTTTCTAGCTAATGTTTCATGGCACATAGAATTAATATGATGATGCATTTTGCTTTGGAATGAAAGCGCACAAAATTTTTAAACAATGTACAGCAATTAGTGCTGCAGTTAATTCCATCTGATGAAATTTTAGGTTGTTTTGGCAGATTGCGTCGTGTTTTGTATTTTAGGTTAATTTAATATCAAGGAACTAATTGATTACACGTTTCTGACAGAAGGCATCCTTACTCTGTTTGATGAGATCTTACAGGTAATTAGATTTTTGCTTCTTGCTTTAAATGTTAATCTAATTCCATCTAATCTAATTTATAAGATTTAATAAGAGAATTTCCGAGGAGGAACTCAATTAAGAAGATTCAAGGTAAGTAAAATATTTTGTTTAATTCTTTAACATTTGCGTTTCATAAGACCACTTTATACCTTCAGCTTCTTGAACATGGTGGAGGAAGGACTGTTTATTTTTGAAGTAGGCATATGTTAACTTTGAAAAAGGTGGAGGATTGAAAAAAATTATTCCTCTCCCTTAAATGACGTCTAAAAGTAAAAATTTCGGAATCATCTTCTCTAAATCTTTAGCTTGATGAACTAATTTAATCCAAGGCGTTAACACTCGAGAAAAAATTATTGGCTGCACATGATAACTTGGAACTCTGAGAAATCCCGAAGCAATTCATCAAATGATTTCAAAATCTGTTGGAGCAGTGTTGGAATTGACGGGCCGTCGAGGGTTTGATCCCGGACGTCGTTAAAGGGCGTCCAATTTTATTTACGGCGAGTACTCTTGCTACGCCACTGCGTTGAATTTTTTGAGATAACATGCTAGAAAGTGCTAGGTTTTGTTGTTTTCTTCGACAATTTTTAGGAATTTTCGGAGTTAATTCAACTAGTTTGACTAGTTTTCATGATTAAGAGGATCACGAGTTCCAATTTTTGGACGAAATCGTGACATAAATATTTTTATTGTGTAGCGAAAAGAAATAGTTGACTCTAAAGTTTGTCAAAAAATGTTTGATGGACACTGGTTTAGTGTAATGTTTAAGTATGTTTGTCACGTTATCTATCGTATATCTAGTGAGTCCACGTTCTCTAAAACGTGATAGTAACAGATAACTGACCGAATGTCTATTGATTTCTTTAGGTATCTTAGTTTCTGAATATCACAATCGCCTACACGGAACTAAGCTCTCTAAAACAAAATTGGCATTAGGTCAGATATCTGCTACTAGCATTTTCTGAATATTAAAATCATCCTAAATTTCATTTCGTTATTACACCACACATTTCGGTGTCAAATTCCATAATTGGAGTTTTGGAATATAGAGTATCTGATGTCACTAAACGAGATCATTTACATAATTCAGATTATCTCACTAGAAACCATGCAGATGCCCATGATAACAATATCCCTCGCATAAACACTTTGCACATTAAATTCTCCAAACTCTTTGATGCCATAACAGATTTCCGATCATTAAACTGTAAATGGCTTTTGTATACAGAGCTATTGAATCACTAAATACAGTAGGCAAGTGAGATGAAATAATCGACCAACAAATAAATAAACTTAAAAATTTAATGGACAAAATGTGAATATGAACTTCGTATGCCTGAAGAAAATACTCATTAAAATCATTTGTTTAAAAAATTTATAATAATAACATTGTATGTTTATACTCTGGTGTGTAAGCTCGTGTGTACGATAAACTGTTTCTTTATCATTAAATGAGTTGCAATGTATTCCTACATGACTTTCATGATTTTGTATAAATATTTTAATATAGCTTCAGTAAGTGCATTCTCATCAATCGATATTTCCAACACTTTAAAAGCGTTATTTATGAAAACCATGAAGGATATGGGCGTAGCCAGAGATTTTTTTAGGAGGGAATTTTAAAATTTTTGGTATAATTTTTTTTGAAAATTGAAGATTTTTTTGGCGAGGGGGGATTTGTCCCCCAAATCATCCCCCCATGGCTACGTGCCTGAAGTAGAGTACCTAACTGGATGCTCTACTTCAGGCGCGTTGATTGTAATTTAAGTACGACAAGGAACACAATAATGGAACTAATTTATTATATATTATTTTGCCAATGAAAAGCGATCATTAATTTTAAAACGACAAAATACAATTTTGTTGAAAAAGTTTATATTGAGAAGCAGAACTGAGAAATGCTCATTAGGGAATGCTAATGCAATGAGAATAAAATAAATGAAAGGAATTATAAGAGAATAAAATTTGATATCAATGCAGAAACTCGAAGCACTGTCAATTCGCTTATAATTTTTCATATTTAATGAGCAAAAATATCCCGAGAGACTAAAAACGTGAAGGATGTTGAAATGATAATTATGTAGGCTTTAAGGATCTGTAATAAATATTCTTTATTTTCAAATAACGTCCATCAAAACATTAAAGTGGAACGCGAGGTAATTACATTGCTTAATATTTAAAATAATATTTTATCAACTTGTCTTAATAGACAAAGAGTATGCTCAGTGAAAGCTCAGATAACAAAAATTTTTTGTTGCATATTTAGAATACTTTTTATCAAGTTTGGAGTTTCTGAAACACTTGAGGGAATTTTAATAACTTTCCATTCCATGTAGCAATATTTTATATAGAAGAACTTAGCTGAAGTCCAACCACCGACCCCCTTAAGCGTTATTTAATATTCCAGCGTTTTTATAATTTTTTCAGGTTGCACACTATCCGCCATTTTGAAGATTTGGCGGCACACTAGAGTCCCAAAAACTTATTCAATTTAAGTTAGTAAAGGAGCTCAGTTGAATTTCGAGTAGAATTTCGGAGCTAGTACAATTTCAAGAAAATTGGAGTTAATTTCGTAAAAAATCAATTAAAATTAATAACAATTTATAAAAATTTAGCGGCACACAGTTTGAGAACCTCTGCCTTAAATAAATGACTTTTGAAATTTTTAAAGTTAGCTTTTCAGTCTTATTAAATTTCCCTTTTCTCGAATTGATTTGAAAAATCTTCAAGATGCTCTATAAAACAATTGAAAAGAGTAAACGGAGAAAAATTTAAATAATTTATTCCTAAAGCTTTGAACTTTCGCAAAAGCTACACCTTTTCCATACAAAATCTACAACAAAAATATTTTAATCAATTTAAGCTCACATATTTACCTGTCTAAAGATCACCACTCTTAAATCTCTTCTTTATACAATATACAATACTTATGAATAAATAAACAAGCTACAATTTTGATTACTTTAGATAAATAGAACTTGTTTAAAGGAAAAAGCAAGCCTTTTCTTTTGAAAATCTTAAATTGATTCTGCACTAAGTGTTTGAGAGCACTTTAGACCTTTTCCTTAAATAATATCATTTTAAGTTCATAAATGAATCCACGCAAAAAATAAAGATTTTAGACCCAATCCCCACCTCTGTCACAAAATTTTCATATTCTCATTCTTTTGTATGATGTTACACAGCATTAGAACCCCTCCCCTCTGAAAATTTGACGTCATTTATGACCCTTTTAAAGCAAAATATGAATAAAATTCCACAATTTGAAAATATTTTCTTGTTTTATTCAAGATTGAGTTAAATAATTCTAAAAATTGTGGTCATTAATTTATTATGATCACTCACAAATGACGTTCACAAAAAATTTCTAGACCCCCTCCCCCTCCCTCTCCTAAATTTTGGATGTCAATGATGATGATGAGCAATGTCATTTATTTATTTATTATATCCCAATGATTATTGGGATTATTATTGTAATAAAAATAATTGGCAATTCAGGATTTTTTTCCACTGAAAAAATCCGCAATGATAATCAAAAGCTTCCTGAACTGAAGCACTCAAGGGATAATTAGCAACATCCTTTGCATTTTATCATATCTCTCGGGAATGGGAAATAAAAAGCAATTATTTTCTCGTATTTAAATTCATGGTTATCAACTGAAGAAATTTATCCACATTACACAACTTTTTTGTCATAAAATGTTGCATGTCATACTAGCCATATATTTTATTTTGTTATCCTCGTAGCACCCTGCATTTAATTATCCATCATATTTTCTTCGTAACTCGTTTAAAAAGTTAATTAAGTTCTGTGAAGGATGTTGGATACAACATTAGTGTCACATAAATAAATATAAAATTAAAACAATTTTTCTCAATTTCTTTATAAATTCACGACTCGTACGAAACTTTAATTTTTCACGTAAAATAGAAATTAGTTTGTTTGGGGAAAAAATATCCGATTTATCTTCAACAGCGCGAGACAAGCGACTGATAAGTTTGCTGAATTTTCATCTTTTCATTTTTTTAATGTTTTAAAAAAGAGATTTTCGAAAAAAATAGGAAACAATGACGTCATGACTAGAGAGAGTCTCTTGAATGAAAATGAGAATCGGCAAAAGCACGTGGATTTTATTATTTACACACAAAAGTTCTCTTTCCTCTCTGTTGTGGACTTTCTCCTCTCATTTGTTGACTCAACAAGTTGTTGACTTCAAAAAAATTATTTTTTTATTACTTTTGTTCAGGCTGTCTATGCTCCATTTATTTTTATAGAAAAAAACAAACTTTAATATCCTTCAGCGATACTTTGATTGACAACTTTATGAACTTCCTTTAATCTTCCTCACAAAGATGCTCTTGCATGAATTTTTTTTAAATATTTTTTAAAATGAAAAACAATCTATTTTTAGAAGAGATTATGTAACTTTTGATGCAATGTTAAATTTTTTTACATCAATATGAGAAAAAAATAAAATAAAATTTCAATTGTTTTTGGGCACAAATCTTTGAAAAGCATAAACAAGTCTAAATTATATTTGCTGAATCCATGGGGGTCTGAATTTCCAAGTAAAATTTTTTCCGATGCTTTTCTGAAGCTTTGGTTTTTAGTCTACTCAAAGGTGTAAAAGAGTGGAAGGGGGGGGGGAGGTTAAAATTTTTCTCAGTTAAAAAACCCTAGCAACGAAGGGGTGGAATTCCACCCGTCTACCCACCCTAGCTACGCTCATTCTTATACAACGGATACTTGATAGAAATACTCCTATATAGATAGAAATACTAGGTCACTATACAAATAAGCTAATTTTAAGAGCACAACGCATTGACACTTGAATATGGGTGCATTGCAGCAGGGGCCTATTCAGGGAGGGGTTTTGGGGTCAACCTCCCTTTTTTGGGAAATTTTTTCAATTTACTAGGGTTTTTTAGAAAAAAATCCCAAAACCCCCATTAAATTTTCCCGTTCATACAAAAAAAATCAAAACCCCTCCCTCGAAAAATTTCTGGATACGCACCTGCATTGCAGATCATTTAATACTACAGAAACTTGCTAGAACTTTTTTGGTTTGATTTCTCACGAAACGTCTAAAACCGTCCCATAAAATCAGAAAATTGCAAATTTTCAATAATATATCAATTGGTTTAATTAAATTAAGACGCTGATTTATTTTTCGTAATTTCTAGAAATCATTTTTTCTCAAGGAAATAAGAAAACAATTGATTTTTAGAATTTTTTCGAACATTTTATAAGAAAATATTTATTTTGCAACTGAGTATCGCGTTCCATTCCCAAACGATGATTAATATTTCATTACATCCATTTCTCATTTCTCGAATTTTTTCCTCATCAAATATTATACATAAAATCTATTTATAGGATTTGTACACATACATGTGGATTAATCATCATTTATAAAAAGGTGAGATCTTCTCACGTTTTGAGTTTTTTAGTGTGCGAAGTGTTTATGCTTGATGATTTTCATCTTTATGCCATACATGTGTGACTGTATGAAAATTGAAACAGAGAAGCTGCAAACAATTTTTTCTATAAACATTTCATTTTGACTTTGAGCCAAGAAATTTTCTTCATTTCCACTTGATGATTCGTAGGATGTATTACAAATATAATAAAGGGGAAAAATTGGAAAATTATTCAGTAAAACGGGAATAGTCGAGTGGAAAAGGTCTTAAAGACTGAACAGTAGAAAAAAATAATCTAATAGAATTTTTAATTAAAATTTTCAAGTGAAGTGATTTAAATTTGAAATAATGTCAAGAGTTCCAATGGTATTCCGTGACTGGTGGGATGAATATGACTGGGATTTTGACTCATTTCGTCGTCCCCGTACGTCACGATTGATTGATCAACATTTTGGAACTGCATTAAGGAAAAATGATTTGTCGAGTTTATTGGCAAATACACAAATTTCAAGTGGATCTCGAACGACGCCATACTATCGTCCTTGGGGCACCAGCTTGACAAAAGCTGATTCCGGTTCCACAATCAATGTTGAAAAGGATAAATTTCAAATTATTCTCGACGTTCAGCAATTTACACCTCAAGAAATTACTGTTAAAACCTCAGACAAGTTCGTCATTGTTGAAGGTATGTTGTTATTGAATTGTTCTTCATTTCAATGACTTTTAAACTCTGTTATCTGTGCTAACAAATTTGATGAAAAGAGAAAACAATTAAAATGAAACCAAAAAGTGTAGCAAGTGAATCGTGTTAGTATAGAATTAATATGATGCAAAAAGTATCATATAGAACAAAGATGTGTTGAATTTTGAACCGACATAATGAAATATGTTTGTGTAATAAATCATGTGCTGTCAGCTGAAATTAAATATTTATTAGTTCATGGAAATTGACTTTAATTTCTATGAAAGATTTGACAATAATGACAGAAATTTTGGATTTAGTTAAATTAAATGTTGAATATTTCGTCAACTATGATGCAAATTGTTATTTTTAGAAACACTAGAAAACTCGAGAAAACTCCAGAAAATAATTTTTCTCGTGCATAAATATTTTTTTAAATTTTCAATCTGAAATATTATTTCATATTTAGGGTGATCATAATATTTTAAAACAAAATACAATATATTTTAAGAATTCACTCAAAAATACAGAACATAAAGTAAAATTTGAATATTATAGAAAACATACAGGAACTAAAACAAAATTTCAATTGTTGTCCATTGAAAAATTACACAGATGGTCACCCTAGTCATATTTAAGTGAAAATGAATATTTTGCCAAAACTAAATACTTTTTTCTCTAGAAAATTTTCTGATACGTCATTCACTTGACAATACTTGTAGATGAGGGTCTAATGGTGTATGACCAATGATTCTCAAGCTGAGTGCAATGAAATCTTTAAGAAAATTGTATAATTTCATGAAGTTTTCGTTAAACTTCTCCAAAATATGAACTTCAAGATTTTTAAAATGCCATGAGCAAAAACTTCAGAAGCTCTCATAGGGCCGTAGCCAGGGGAGGGTTTTTGGGGTCAAACTTATACATACCACTTTAGAAATTTTCTTTAATTTTCAACTTTTTCTTTGAAGAAAATTCCATAATACTCCAAAAAATATTCAGAAAATCTCTACCTACGACACCAAACACTGATATATACGAAGTAAATGAATCCTTAGATTCTGAAATTATTAAAAAAAAGTTGAATTATAAAAGAAAAAAAAGAATTCATAGAAAATTAAAATATTTATAAACTAATTCAAAAATCTTTTCTTCCTGTTCCAGGTAAACACGAGGAGAAGCAAGACGAGCACGGTTACGTCTCGAGACACTTCACAAGAAAATATCTCCTTCCACCAAATTATAAACCCGAAACAGTATCATCAACCCTTTCATCAGATGGAATTTTAACGATTTCAGCCACCGCACCTGAAGCTCAACCAATTAATCAAGAAAGAGCTGTTCCAATTACTCACGTTGGACCATCACGTGTTGAAAATTCACAGTCACAGGACTCACAACCAAAGATTGAACAAGTTAACTGAATGAAAAGCTTGCATACGTCATGTTAAAAATAATCTACATCCAATTAAAATTCATAACTGACAATGTTTTCACGAATTGTATTATTTTTCCAAAATTAAATTAATAAAATGATTTCGTTTTACTCTTTTTTTATTTTAAGACTTTCAATGTTTTCCTTTGATGTCAAAAAATGTCAGCATAATTTTCAGACAAATTTTTTCGAGGAATAATAAAATTGCTTCTTGACTTAATTGTGCAGAAGTTATACGTGAGAGTCAAATATTTATTATTTTACTTATTTATAGTAATGTCGCTTACTTGTTGAATTTAGTAAATTAACTTAAACTTTTAAATTAATAATTTTTTTAAGATAAATCCTATTTTAATTAGCGTTAAAAATTCACTAAATAAGAAGCTCTTAATTAGATACTCTTTAGAATTTAATGTTTATCAGAAACTTCCATTATAGCATCTTATGGTAATTAAAAAATTATATTTCATCCAAGTTCTCGGTAGATATTGAGGAATCTTAAATTTAGGGACTTTGAAAGACTACATCAGACAGTAAGTCAGAGTCGTACCCAGAAATGTTTTTAGGCGGTTCAATTTTTTTTGGAATTTATACGCATTGTTTTGTACTTGTTCTTAATTCTCATGGTATGTGAATAATTAACTAATAAATTAGAGCTTCGGAATTTTTTTTAAAAGAATAATTTTTTTCAAAAAGGGGGGGGGGGTCCGAACACCCCCTGCTTATGCTCATACTATAATTTAACAATTTTTATTAAATTTTTAAATTTCTTTAGGCATTAAGATTGCTTTTAGTAGCTGTTTTTACCATTATTTGTAAAAAAATTAATTTTAAGATTTTTAAAAAAATTTGTATTGAATTTTGATTCTGATGGGAGGAGGTAGTGCCCGGCCAAGATCATATTCGGTAGTTGTTTTTTAAAAATTAATTCTCTAGAGAATACGTACAAATGCATTTGTAATACATTAAAAAATCTTTAAACTTGATTTGAAAATTAGTGGCCAAATATTAAATTATGAGAGAAATGAATATTGAAGTTTACTGAGAATTAAGAAAAAAAAACGTCATTTAAAGTATTAATGAAATGATGTAGCAATTTGGTCATTGGCTACACGACATGAAAAGAGATAGAAAATAAAGTTATTTGACGATAAGGAGTTCTACTTTATGCGTACTATAAATAATCCTGCTTTTATTTCTATTCGGCATCTCAAACAGAATAAGTCAAACAAGTTAAAATTAAAATGAAGCAACGTAAAATGAAGCAACAATCAATTGTAGACTTAAATTTTTAGTTACCTCATTTATTGTCATAGGTTAAGAATTAAAACATTTTAACTTTAAAACTTAATTTTAAATATATTGTAATTTTTATTTGGGATTAAGTTTGATGTTTTTTATATTCTTAGAATCTTTTAATTTGAATAACAATTTTTTCTTTTAGAATTAACGAAATATTTTGTAAAATGACATTTAGAAACGTTTAGATTGTGTGACTCATTAAACACACATTTTTTATTTCGAAAAACTACTAAAATTAAATTTGGGGGTATTGTTTGTTTAATGCCGTTCGGTTATTTTACTTCCAGCGTATATTCTACCTTTAACATGATTTGGCTTATTAGTTTGAATTTTTTCATTCAAAAGCCCTAGAAAATTCTCGAAGGAGGAGGGGGTTTTTCCCCCAGATCTACCCAGGCTCCGCGTCTCGTTTGATCATCTGATTCGTTTTAGTTTTTCAAAGGACTGTCCTCTTTTTTTAAAATTTGTTCTCTGTCTTCAGAAAGCTTCAATGTTCTAACCACCGTACACTAGATAAGATGGACTAATGTACACATTGTTCAAAAAATATCTGGTCACCGTACATATGATGCAGAAATCAAAACCAAGTCCTGCAGTTCAATACATGAGAGTCCTTTTTAGGCTTAAGCTTTGCTAGTTTAAGAGGTCTTAATTCAAAAGCAGAGAATTGAATTCAACGATTTATTAACGCTTAATGAACAGTTAACTTTTGACCTATTTTAAAATCTAGATTTGTCATCGGAATTTTTAAAATAATAATTAATGAATTATTTTCTGCTTCTGTAAAAACCAATTTGTCATTTATATTTCAACAAAAATAAGATCTAAGGTCGTTACGATTAATTTCTTAAATTTTTTTAATACTATTTCACTTAGTGATATTTTTTTATATTAACAAGCACATATTTGAACCCATCTGAAAATAAATGTAAGGATTAATAATCGTTGTCGATTTAACGAATTTAAAATATTTAAAATTTTAAATTGCAAAAAGTTTAAAGCTATATCAACAGATGTCGCTAGCATCATCTCCAACTGACAAAATCTTTTCCAAAATTACATTAAAGCGATGAAAAAAGAGAAAATAAATAAGAAGCATAAACTCTTTGCTAAATACCTATTACATTAAAATATGAATTTTCTGATTTTCAATTTATTTATTTTTACAGTAATATTCATGACATACAAAAGTATTCAGCTTAAGTTTCAATTTATTTTCTCGAAAAAGAAGCGAATATGTTCACTCAATGCATTTAATTCCATAAATGTTAGACGTATGCTTAACAGAATTCTCAACTAATGGAACTATTTTATGAACTTGCATTGCTAATATGATGTCTGCAAGAATATTGCATGAGAAGAGATTTTCCGACAATCCCAAAAAACGTAAATTCGAATTGTAAATGCTCTGATGTACGCTTTCAATTCTATTACCGTGCAGCAATAACATCATTAAATTTTGAAGTAGTGAAAAAATTTTAAATTTTTGTTGAATTTCCAAATTGTTGTACGATAAATCGAGCGAATGTAAATTCTCCGGAAATATGCCAAATTTAAGATGGAGTCGATTATATCTCAAATTTAATTCAACAAGATTGTTCAATGGCAAAAACAAGTCAAACGGAATTGTTGTAATTTGATTATAGCTCATGTCGAGAACCTGTAAACTGTCCAACTTATCAAACACATTTGACGAAAACTCACCGATTGAGTTGTGTGATAAATTCAAACTGACTAAATTTGGAGCGTCATAAAAAATCATTTCATTTAAATTTTGTATCAAGTTCCAAGATAAATCAACAGATTTTAATTTCTGTGCAAATGGAAATGAAATTCTTCGGAGTTCGTTGATGCTCACGTTATTTGCATACAAATGGCTTATGTTGCTTTTCAACGTCATAAAAATGTTGCTTGGGATTTCCGGAACAAATGACTCGACGAATATAAGACACTTGAACTCATGAATAGCTCGGTCAATGGCATAAACATTGCTGGTATTTAAATTTCGTAGTATGCATGAGCTTTCTGGCAGACATTCAGGATAATTTGTCAAATTGAAGTCTTCTTGCGAGCATTGTAATGCATTGTCGGATTTTGAGTGTTTAAAAAGTATACTGAGTACAATTAAGACATTTTTAAACCTAAAAATTAAATTCGAGTATGTATGTTAATTAACAATAATCCATAAATCGTCTAATTTCATTTACAAACCTCATTTTTCTCTTCTCTTTTTTTATATTTTCTTCAATTTCTTCCACAAACGAACGCCTGCAAATCTCAAAAATAACTGATATTGCTACTCATTCAATGAACAATAAACAATTAAATTCATGTCGCTAATGGAAGTTCAATATCTACATTGTATCGATTGTATCTTTATAGGGTACAATTTATTATTGAGGTAACTCATTCTTCACGTTTTCATTTACTCGATATGCACCTGAAGTTTATTTTACGTAAGAAAAAAAAGTCGCTATTACAAAATTGATACGACAGAGTTCTAGGAATAATGAGCTCATTTACAGATAGCAATATTTGTAAATAATGAGAGCATTGTTAAAGTTACAATTTCAAGAAAATGGAAATCTAGTGGCACAGGGGAGTAGTCAGAGCTTTTAAACCCCCACGATTATTTGTTGATTATATGAACAAATTTAAATGATTTCTAAAAATTATATATTTTTGAGTCAGGGCGTTTTGTAGTCTATATAAAATGAATCAATAAGATCAATAATAGATTAGGAATAATTTAAAAAAATATTCATCTAGGTAGTTTTGACCCCTCTAATACTCCTTAATATACCCCTGGTTTGTTTTCAAATTTTTGAAACACTCAAGGGCATAGCATGGTAGGAGGGTTCATCTTAAACATTTTTTTCCACTTCAAAAACCCAAGCTTAATTTTTTTAATTTAAGCCATTTTTTTGAAAATTGGGGGCTGGAAATCCACCCAATAACCTAAGCCACAATCGTCTAGGCAGAGATTAGATATGTTTTAATCCAAATGTTGACAAAATCTCTCTAAGATTTTCAAAAAGAGGGTTTTTGAGAATAAAAATTCAATTTTCCATTTCTACGTCTCTATTGTACACTATAATTTATTCATCTTACTGATAATTTTCCAGACAATGTCCACATTATTTACAAAACCAATTTGCTTGACTTTATTTCTCCATTGATCTAGATATGCATCGCGAGTAATCACATGACAACCATTTATATAAATTTATGGCTCTTTTTATTAATACAAAAATAAGAAAATGATCAACACAATTTTTCCTATTGTAATTGAGAAGCAAACAAACTCTTTTCATAAAATTTACTCACTAGATAAAAAAGTTCAATTTTCTGACTGTAGCGATTACATTTTATTGTACCTCATTTTCTCTTGTTTATTTTTATTGAAAATTAAAGTTGACAGCACTAACAAAAGCAGTTTTCATTATACTTTAGAAGTAATAAATTTATCATTGTTTCCACTTGACGCAAGCAATGATTCACTCGAAATCATTCAACAATCTTGACGCTCATAAACTTCTTTATTTAACAATGATGGAAATAAACATTTTATATTAAGTTATTGAAGTTCATTTAATGAACAAACACTTGAGGAAGTTCATTTTTGTTCAGAAATCGCTTGGGAAGTTGTTAGTAAGGTTCAGGAACTTCACATTAATTAAATATTGAAACTTGATATTACATGAGTATTTATGGATGAAGGAGTAATGTGTGTATTCAAATCAATCATCAAGAAAATTCTATGCTGTATGAAATGTTTGAGGATAAGAAGCTTGAATGATTTATGAGCTCAATATTATATTTTGTCATAAATTTAGAGATTTAAGGTTAAGGAAATTTTTATGCAGATGAAATTTCTGTATTTATACTTCAAATGGAGGCTTTAAATTGCTTTTAGAGTTCTAATGATTCAAAAAGTGACAAATCATCAAGTCAGGAGCGTAATCAAGGAGAGGGCCAAGGAGATTTGAACCCCCCTATAAGACTGAAAATTGTATGGGAATTGTTTTTGGTACCCTCCTAAAAATTAAAACATGGACCCCAAATCAATAGGTTGGAACACAACATCTAAAGATTTCTGGCTACGCCTCTGCATTGAGTCTTAAGTTTAGTGCGCAAAAATATCCCAAAATGGCTAGGTCAGTTGACTTCATACTTTTTGGTGCGCATCAAATCAGTTGTTTAGAAAATGCAAAATTATTTTCCGTTTAAAAAATCACCAAATCATCTCACCCTAGATCTATCACTGTGACATACTTAACTGTCGGACCTAGTTTTGTAACACATTTCTTGAATCTAACAATTAAGTATTTCAAAAGTTAAACCTTCACATCAAGCGTCCCATCCCTACAACCTTTTATATGTAAATCATTAATTTATTATCTACATGATGAACATGAATCGTATTTGATTACGAACTAATTCTAAGTTATGGGTTCATATACTCTGTCATGTAATGCTCTTACTAATGAGTTCTTGCTCACATAAATTCAAGAACTGAAGGTTTCTACGACTATGCTCGACATGAAAAAATTAAATTTTATTGGGAATACAAAAACAATAAGAATTAATGAGAAAATTATTATAAACATTTTCTCAGCCACGGGTTTAGAAATTCTCACGTGAATCCTAATTAATTTAATCTACAAGGAACCAAAACTTTTTTACTGGAAGGAATAAGAAACTTTACTTCCAGTGGAAATAAATTTCTCTCTCAGAATTTTTATCCTCAGTCATTCCCGACTTTTTCTTATGTTACGAGCTTACAATAGCTATTTTATGCTCACAATTGACTACCGTTGAATTCATGCTAAGGAATGATAGAGAGATGTGCATTTTTGATTAGACATGTTCATGTACGGAATCGATTTTTTTCGCTGGTCGTTGAACCAACCTTTTCGTATGTTATTTTGTGCTGTAAAAACAGTATAACGAAAATGTTTATGTTGAATGTTTTCCTTCTTCTACCTAAAATATACAACCTTACAGCATTTGTATACTTAAAGTAAAATAAGTAGTCTGAATATTCATAACAGAAAATTGAGAAAAATAAAAATGTATAATGTGGTTTAAAGCAACAATGTTTCTCATTAAAATTATTGCCAGCAAGGAAGTGTATTTCTCTTCTTAAACCATAACAAAGTTTGATACAAAGGGATGGAAAATAAAATATCCTGTCATAGTTTCTGAGTAAGCAACACAACACAAAATTAAACCACATCAAAAAATATAAAATTCCATAAAAGAATTTTTCTCACTCGCTTTGTTGAGATCTCGTGATGGTCTCCATAACAACCTTATATACTTTGTTCCATTTCTATGTGTGATTACTTTAAATGCTGTAATTTTGAGAATATTCTTTTATGTGGGAGTTAAAGATTCTTGGATGATGTTCTTAATGTGGGATTTCTTGATCCTTTTTTCATATAATTTGCTTGTTTATACTCATGAAGGTGTATTGTCTTGAATTTTTTGATATTAATATAATTCTAGGGTTTAGGGAAATTGAGCTAAATATTTTAATTTAAAAAAACTCTGATTTAAAAATGGGAATTAAAGGTAATGAAGGCACTTTTATTTACTTAGGGATCATCAGGATATCATAAAATCCCAAAAATTATCTTTTTTTTATAGAAATTGCCTCACTTTCAATCTAAGCGTTACGCAATATCCTTGGGAATATCAGGGGTCGGTTTCTAAGACTACCCAGGGTACCCTACCTTGTTTAGGTAGGGTATACCCTAGAGTATGTAGCGAGGTACTGTAGGGTAGAGCGAAGTAAAAATATATTTAATTGGAAAGATAGACTTACTACTTTCTCCAGATCAACACAGAACAAGAAATATATCGGCATATCACCTTAATTTGATTACTTTCGTCAATATACATAACAAAACTTAATTAAATTTACTCACATATTTTTAATTTGTTTACCTTTTGTACTAAAATTTAGAACTAATTAACTAATTCTGACCGGCAAATAGCTAGAGAGCATAATATTTCCAGGAAATTCACAGGAACTTTTGTTAAAAATTTGGGATTATCCAGTCAAAAAGTGAGCAGATGGACAATTTATGATTGATTCCTGAAAACATTCAATCGCAAAATGACATGCCGCGTGTTGCATCAAACACCCCCAGCTCAAAAAAAAAAAATTCACTCAAAGGATTTTTTTATGTGCAATGTGCTGAATAATTTTTTGTTATCAACAATGCTGATGAAAGCAGGACGATGACTGCAAAAGGTTACAAAATATTTGTAATGAAACAAAGGAAATATTTTTCAGGAGAAAAAGCTCATCGATGCTCTTCCTTGTTTTTCATATGATATATTGTTCGTTCTACTGTAACACACTTATTCGTCGTAAAACATGTCAACGTGATAACGAACGGAAGTAATAAAAGAACTTTTTTTTTGACTTTTTGAGGGGTTTAGTGCATTTTTATATGGAAAATGGGGGTTTGATGGAATTTTGTCGGTTCTGTGTTGTTCTGAGTATTTTATCAGACTTTCTACGAAGTTGTTTAAATTATTGTCTATTTGTGTTGTATTTTGTTTTACACAATTGGCTCAAATATGTGCAAATTCTGACGATTTGTCGATGCGATCGAAGTTCCGTTGAAAATGTGAGTGAAAAAAATTGATTCTTCAGAAGTATTTTGTCAAATTTACTATCAACGTGCGTCAAACTCGTGTCAAATTTGATTGTAAGTAGATTTTTTCAAGATAAGTAGCAGTATTGGGACTCTGTGATAATATTCAAGTGAAAGTTCTATAAAAAAGTCACCAAAAAAATCCACTAAGTTCTATATTCACTGCACTCCCGCAACATTCATTTCACATGCTTCCCGCGAATGTTGATTAGCAGTAAGGCTCCCTTAAAAATGCGCTCCGTTTCTTCCCTCACAAATAACATCCATTTCGTATTCCCTTTATATGCTCAAGTGTACATCGAGCATGAAGAGCACGATATGGAGAGGTCATGTAATGAATTTTCATGTTTACTGACTGTCGACGTTGCTACGCTTTACACATTTTCATACTTTTCCTCGAAATGTGGATAAATAACAATAATCTTCGATTATTTATAGAACTGAAATTGTATTTTTGATAAAAAAACAAGACTTTTTAGAATTAACTCTTAATTTAATAAAAAATTTGTTCTTTTTTGCAGAGTTTATTTTTAAAAATACAACAGTAGCCGACAGCATTACGTAATAGCTCTCATTAAAGCACATGAATGCTTATTTGTTGAAGTTTACTTTCTATCTCAGCAAGCAAAGCAAAATGTTTAAATTAACACGCGCAAATGACGTAATGAAGATAAATTTAGTGGAATGCTTTGTGCTTACATACAAATCTACAAATATAAACTTTTTCCAGCTCTATGACTTTGAATAAAGTAATGAGATTCCATCCTCTTAAAATCACATTTTTCTTTCTTCACATTCAACTGTGAATTTATTTAATTTAATTATAAATTCAATTAGGTTTAAATTTTTAATGCCACGAATAATCTTCTTATCTTTCGTCCACTTTCGTAATGGATATCCTTAATTCCACTTCTTATTTTATTATTAAAAATGTCAAGAAAATTTCATCTGTTTTTGGGGTCGTTGCAGGTTATGTTTTAGCATATTTAGTTCTGAAGTAAACAGGAATAAGAAGAACTGAAGTTGATGGTAAACAAAAATGCCGAAATACTAAATAAAGTCAGTTTTATTGCCTCTAGACTCTTTTTGAAGAGTTTTCAATTTCAACATGAATTGCGGGCATGAAGGTGAAAAGACTTTCTTTTGGTATCCGTGCGTAGGATTGAGAATAAATACGGAAGAATTGAATTGTCTCTGACTGATAAGAAAAGTTGAAAACTTGAAGATTGTTGATTTTAGAGTCTTTCAATTTTCACTACTGTATTCTTTAAATTTGATACTTTTTGGAATAAATTTCCATTTAGATATTCGGCATCTTTTCAAATGGAATTCTTAAAATTCATTAAATTTTTGATTCATAAGAAATGAGAAAGTTCTGAATGATGTAAGTAAATTATTGTTCTTTCCGCGTGGGATGTTCATTTATGGTTGAGTTAAATTCATCAATTGATTAAGCAATTGAATACATAATTGATAAGAAGCACCCACCTACCGTTGGACGAATATAAAACTTTTTATGTAATTATACTTATTTAATTATATAAATGAAGATAAGCACACCTTAGTGACAAATCGAACAACAAAAGTTGTCAATAACCTTCTGATACCCACTAGAAAATGATGTGTTTTAAATATAGACATGTAATTGGTTCTTAGAAGAAATTCATTGACAATACTTTTATGAATATATATGAATTAGGTTAAAAATAATATTAAACGTTTTTGTAACTTTTTTTGTTCAAAATTTTGTTCTTCATTAAACAGGGGTCGATTTCTAGGGATACTCTAGCCTATCCTTCCCTACCCAGGATAGGTAGGCTATACCCTAGAGTACACCTATCCTCCACTAGGTTGCCCCAGGGTAGGGTAGGTGGGTTACCTTAGTGGTTACCATAGACACAGATACAGACAGGTTAACATAGAAGGGTATAAAAATAAGTGAATCACTTTAAATTTTTCTGTTTACATCAGTGTTGTCTTTACTTGAGTTCGCAGCTCACATGTGCTAGGCTACTTTAATAAGCCACTTCACTACTAACCAGTGGAATAGCAAGGGCTTGATTCCCTCTTTTTATTTTGGTTTTAAAAACAATGTTGTTGCAAATACAGTACAGTTAAAACTATGGTTCTAAGCAGCAGTAACCCCCCTCCCTTTGGGAGTTTTTTTCAATTTGCTAGGATTTCTTAAGGGATCGTTCACTTATTACGTTACGCAAAAAAAACGAAATTTTAGACCCCCCCCTCCCCCCTTGTTACAAATTTTCCAAGAAAATTTTTTTTCTTTGTTTGACCTGTTACAAAATTTCAGACCCCCCCTCCCCCCTAAAAAGCGAACATAATAAGAAGAAAATCCCAAAACGCCTCTAAATTTTCCCGTTCATACAAAAAATTCAAGATCCAGGTTCTAAATAGTGTTAAGTATAATGACCATTAGAATTGAGAAAATGCTCAAACTTTTCCAGAATTTCAATAAAAAATCAGAGATTGACTTTAATTAATCAAGTCGTCGTCTGCTCAAACAAATCTCAGTCAACATCAAGAGATTTAAAGAAAAGCCGGAGAAATTTAAAATCATTCAATGTAATGGGAATGTAAAATGTATTAATGCACAATAAATGTTCATAGTATGCAACAAAAAGCTGATTTTCAATCGCTTTCCTGTCACGCAAAAGACAATAACAATCATCATCCAAACCTAAGCATTTCTCTTTCAATATCTCTCATTAAAGAGCTAATTAACGTAAGCATAGAATCAAATGTTAATGACATGGATAAATCAAAGAGAAGAAAAGAGTATAAAAGCAAAACAAAGAGAAAGAGGGCAAAAAACAAGTTCCGACTAACTACTTTAAATAATTACACACGACATACATGCATTGAATATTCACAACAACTAAGCTAAGACGAAATACCATTTGGTTTATTTTTATTTTTTACCTCGAATGAAGAAAAGTTAAATAACAAGTATATGTACGCGAACAATGTTATTTAATTGAATTAAAGCATCAACATTTCAAGCTCAACACTTTTTTTTCGATTTCAAAAACTATTCGTAGTTTAGCTACCGAGTGTTAAACATCAACAAGCATAAATTGGCAGCAAGTAAGACGAGAAAGAAAGAGAAAGAAGAAGTAGAAAATAACCAGTACTGTAAATGGCGCTTTGAACTTTTCTTCTGTTCAGTCTCAATATTTTCTCTTCTTTCTCTCCGACCAGTGTGTTCAAATGAAATCGAAAGTCTTTGTCTGTGCAACATTATTTTGGTTCCAATAACTGGCAGTGCTAATTTAATTAAAAGAAGCCACACAAAAAAGTGTCTTTATTGATCACAACGAGCTGCTTGCTTGCTTGCTTTGTTCATTTTGCATAAGTTTGTGTACGAAGCTAGTCATCAACAGCAGTCATGTCAGCGATTATGGAAGGTCTGTTTATGAGAAAGTTATAAACTTCATTTATTTCTACAAATTTGATTAATTGAGAATCACTGTCGTGCTAATTTGTGGAAGTGACATTTTCTTAATTTGTGTCAATTAATATAACAAAAAAAATCCCCTTAGGAGTGACGGGTGTGGCAAAAACAGGCGGTCATAGATATGAAGATGGTACACGCTACATTGGCGATTGGAATCAGAAAGGACAAAAACATGGAATGGGTCATTTATTGCTACCAGATGGTACTCGATACGGTATGTGCTGTGTGTTGTGATTCAAAATTTATAGTCATTGAAGACTTGTAGGAAAGTTTTTGATTATGATCAAGTTAGTGATGAAAGCGCAATTTCATGGTGAAGTGAAAATTCTATCGAGTGACAAGAAGACATGCCATAAATTAAACAAATCTAAAGAATCTATTCGAGAGTTGAATTTGAAAGTTTCTTTAGGGCTTCTTTTTATTTACATAAAATGTTCATATAAATTACTCAACATGAAATCATGTAAAATTAAATGCCCCCTGAGGCATTCATAATTATTCAAAACATTTTAATAACTTTCAGTATGAATGAACCTTAAAAGTGCTTACATTAAAAGTTGTGCTGTACAAATATTCTGAAGTTTTGTTTTTAAAGAAACTTTCTTCAAAAATGTTCAAGGAAACTTCTAATTTTTTTATTGATTGAGAAGCAGTTCTTTGGATTTTTACATAAAATTGAACCTTTTGGTTTCTTTTGAGTTTTTATGGTTTGAAGGCGGCCCCAGCAGGGAAGAGGGGTTGAGGAATTAAAAAATTATCGAAAATTTTCATAAAATTAATTCGGAACACAGAACGAAATCAATAGTAGTATTACAAAATTAGGGCAGAGGGGTAGCCAGAAACTTAGAGGGAATTAGAGATATTTTCTCAAATAACAATAGCAAGTTGAAGAAATGTTCAGCCCTTAGTCAGAGGTGTAACCAGGATGTGGTCCTTAGTTGCCTAGGCACCCCCTTGAGAAAGAAGGTGAAAGAAAATAAAAAAAACAGGCACACCCTTTAAAAAATCCTGGCTACGCTCGTGCCCCTAAATGCGCCACTGGATTAGGGTGCACTCAATATTTTGGTAGAAAATCGGAATACCTTAAGTAAAACTAAACCTGATGAAACTTTTCTAGCATGCACCTCGAGTAATCAAATCATTTTTATTCTATAAACGTTTTCATTTAAAGAAATAGAAATTAAACGAATTCGAAAATGTGCTTAATGAAGTGGCAGAAACGTGATTGCTAGCGTAATTTTTTAATAACCTTAATATTTTAGTACAATCCAAAACCATGACTAGATACAAATTTTCCGCCAAAATGATTGAAAATTTGAAAAATATTTTACAAAAAATTTGTTATTGAAATTGTCGATAAATTCATCCATTTCCACATTTTACAGATGGTTCATTCCAAAATGGACTATGCAGTGGATTAGGAATAATGAATTTTCCTGATGGATCAAAGTACGTACAATACTGACATGAAAAAAAAACCAAATTAAAGTTACTAATGTAAATGTTTTTTCTCTATCTCATTCTACTTTTTCACTGTTTATGTTTGTCTGTCGAGCAGGTATGAAGGAGAATTTATGCAAGGATGGTTTCACGGAAATGGAATTTTCTGGCGCTCTGACGGAATGAAATATGAAGGTGAATTTCGTGGTGGACGCATTTGGGGCTTAGGATTGGTTACATTTTCAGATCACACGAATGGATTTCCACGTCACGAAGGATTTTTTCAAGATTGCAAAATAATACGCAAGAAAGATTGTCCTGACATTATACAACGAGCGCAGAAGATTGCTCTTATGGCTCGCGTACAATGTGAACAGCTAAATTAGCTTATTTATGTATGTTCTATTATTGTCTCATTAACACTATCATCATGACAACATTATGTTACTTAACTCCTCGTAAATGTGTATTCTGTGGATGTATTAAGTTACATGAAGGTATTTTAGTCGCGACACAATGGAATTTATTTTTGGTTACTAAAAATATTGGGAAAATTGTGTATAAATTCCACGTGGCTAATTTCAGTCCTTTAATTAAAGATGTGAAAGTATCAGAGCATTAACTAATCGATATTGAATCCGTCCGTTTATTATCAATTAATATGCGATACCCGAAGCTATTTTTGAATAATTTTACATAAATTAAGAATAAATAACTGCTTCATGACGTTCTGTGTATATTAATGGAGCTTTCATGGCGTACATTTATAGAATTTTCATTTAACAACCTTATTTTGTATAATGAACAGGCAATGCTGACAAAGGACAGAAAAATACGACATTTGATGTTTGAAACAGTTGAAAAATACAGAAAATTAACAAAGCAAAATTGCAAAGGAAGTGCAGCGGAAAATTGCAAACTTTTTACCTCCGTTTGCATGAAATTTACAATTTATCATGAAAATAAGTTTTCCTTGACATTTGTTTAACAAAGAATTTTCCGCTCTCGTTATGAATTTTGATCTCAAATAAATTTAATAATAGAATAACGAATGGAAAATACCAATAAAAAAATACAAAGTGATTTAAGTGACAGCATATTGTGATGAAAATGAATTAGATTGAATTGCTTTTCAAGCTTCAAATTGATTGATGATTTGTTATAGAAAATTGATTTTGATGCATTGTAAAAAATGTTGTGAATAAAAAATGTGAAAATGTTAAAAATCGTTTTTTTTAAATTTTTTAATTTAATTTTTTCAATAAAATTTTTTAACTTTTTTTTTTAAAAAAAAATGTCGGTTGACTTTATTTATGTTTTTATTTTTGATGTATACATCGATTTTGCTTTGAAAAAATGAAAATGATAAAAATATTTTAATTTAGTTTTCAAAAAAATAACAATTAAAAATATAAAAATGATGAAAATCGTTAATTTTTTGTTAATTTTTTCAGAAATGTTTCTTAAAAATAACATTGAAAAATGTAAAAATAATGAAATCAGGTAGTCAATTTTTTTAATTTTTTAAAATTTCTTCAAAAAAATTCTTAACAATAACAATACAATTAAAAAATTTCAAAAGTTTTTGAAGCAAATTCTGTATAAATGCCGAAGTAAAAGGCATCCACATCATCATTCAGCAGCAGAAACTTCTTCTGACAATATCAGAAAATTTTTCTAATGCAAAAATGAGTGATCAAAGAATTTTTTGTTTAGAAAATTCAAAAAAAAAACAAGATTTATTTCAAAATCTTGTATTAAGTTTTGAAAAATTTCTATCAAAAGATTCAAAACCTTTTTGATCAGTATTATTTTAAGATATTGATTGAAGTATTTTATTTGAGCTATATAATTTTTTAAAGCTGAAAATCGGTTTGGAAGTAAGAGTTCATTCTAGGATTCATTCCTGAATATCATATTTTCTCCTTAAAAATATGATTTTTCAAACTCTTGGATCAGGATATTGTTGTTGTCTTAAAGCCTGTTGTATGTTTTGCATGTTGATTGGTTGTTCATTTTCAACTTCGTGTTCCATATTCCTACGCCAATGTCGCTGTGTGATAACCAGGTTCATCCAATTTGAGCAGCAGCACAAGAACATGTATGGTGAGCATATTCCATAAATTTTGCTCAGGATAGCTCCGTTTGTAATTAAGTTGAATACAAATGAAATGGACTGTATCAATAACGATAATAAGGTCGTCAATAAATCCACAAATGTACAACTACTAAAGGCTCGCGAATCTATTGACACCAACTTCATATCGTGCAGAATCATCACTTAAGAGCAACATGATCGTGGATGAATACACTGTGACTAAGGAAGTAACAAGATCTGTTTGTGAAGATATGCATCTACAACTAAGATACATAGATCCGGTGCATGCAGTAACTACGGTTAAGACTAAATTTAGTCTTAACAAACTTTTATGCAAGGATTTTTGCTGCATTTGTCAAAAATAGTCTAAAATTGTAAATAAACTATAAATTTGATAAATTATTAAACAACATGAATTTTAAAAAAAAAATGAATATCCTAAGAAACAAAAACACAAAGTGAATTTCAGGTAGGAATTTAATAAACATTCGTGAAAATTGTACTAAATAATTATTTTTACATATGTTTCAAAAATATACAAAATTTTCTACTTTGCAATAAATTAAAAACTTATTCCACAAAACCATCACAATTATGAGACTTTTCCAGTCCAACGACTTCAAGACAACACTTATTATATTCAGAAACCAGCCATGCAGTGATGACTACAAAGTTTTTCTATCTACAAATTGACTCAATGTGTGAAAATGATTCCATATCATATCCGACACAAAAACTTTTTTTAAAAGCAAAACTTTATTTTTTAAAAAAATTATTCATCCTATGGATAGAAATGGAGATGGTTTCTACAAATTTTTTGTAGTTGTGTTATAAAAAGTTTAAAGATTAATTGCTCTTTTAAATACTTTAGTCTGTAAAAACTTTTCAATTTGGATGAGAATGCAAATTTGAATCAAGGGGTGTATCAAGAAAATTTTTGAAAATGGGGGAGGGGATCCGTCTTCTTGAGGAGGGTGGGGGGTCCGTAATTTTTTTTATTCATTTTTAATTTTTTGTGGGGGTTCAATTTTTTCTAGACAAATTTCAATTTCGAACGGGGGTCTGGACCCCTGGATACGCCCCTGTTTAAGTAACTTAAATGGAACCAATTCCAAAGACTTACGGAATCTACAAATTTGTTTTTACAGAACAGCATGAGAAAATATGTTTCCAGCAAAGACCACAATTGTCACATAATTCTAGCTGATGTCAACATTTTTTTGTTCCAAATTGTCACTCAATATTGGCAGGGGACTCTTACTTCATTGGCTGGTTTCTGTTTTCCTAGGACGTTCAACCCAAAGAAAATGTCTGCAATATATTTTTTTTGTTCACTTAATCACATTCTTTTTTGTATTTGACTACAATAGACACATACGTAGCCGCATAGGAGTGGAAGGAAGAAGCAATGCCCTAGATTATGCCATAATTTAATTATCTTTGTATAGGATGATGTGAGGATGTATACGAGTGCTTTTTTCTTGCTAGAAAATGATGGATGATTATTTCATTGTGTACCAATAAAATTTATTATTTTCATGCATGATGCCATAATTGTGGCGCCTTGTGGCACTTGCCTCTTCCTTCAGATTCATCAAGACTCAATAGAAAGGTTCATTTACTTGCCGCTTTTTTTGTATGACGTTATTAGCAACACATTTCAATGTCGCACGTTTTGGATGTATTGTATTATTTTGTTGACCGTTTCTAGATGTTTTGAGTGTTGCCGTTGGGATTTATTGGGTTTTGCAAAATTCTTAGAGGACGAAGAACTTTTGAAGGATCAAAAATGTCTTTTGGCAAATTGGGCAGATTTTATTTCTTCATGTTATTATCTTTTAAATTCGACATTGTTGATTGCGTAGATATAAACCTAACTAGGCAGGTAGCCAAGAGGTGATTGGATGGAAAATTAATCCCATGTTTAGTTAAAATGGTTAAAAATTTTCTTTCAAAGAAAAAAATTCCTATTAAATTTTAAAAATGCTAATTACATCCTATAAAATATAACTAGGACATTAATCCATTAGTTATACAAATTTCACAAACAGGAATACAAAATAAAAATAAATTTTCTGGAAATTATTAATTTATACAAAATTTTAAATTTCATATTTTTAAATATAAAGTTCCGTTATAAATCGACTAAATCTCAAATCTGTTATTGTTTATATAACACGTAATAAGCTAAAATTGTCTAACTTTTTGAGAATCAATCTCAATACAAACAACAGTATACGTAAAAATCTCAAATTTAAGTTTAAAAGGATGCAAATTTTCAAAAGGGATATCAGAACGAAGATTAATTTCATAAGAACAAGTTATAATTCTTTAAATTATTCAAAAATAAAAAACTACACAACAAAATATTCAAAAATTAAAAACTACACAACAAAATATTCAAAAATTAAAAACTACACAACAAAATATTCAAAAATTAAAAACTACACAACAAAATATTCAAAAATTAAAAACTACACAACAAAATGGGAATCTACTCAGAAGTCAACATTTTCGGTGAGTTCGATTTGCAAAAACCAGCAAACTCTAAAGACAAGTCCCAAAAAGGGACTCTAAATCAAGACAAGAATTTGAAGAAAATTGATGATGCTGAAAAGAAAATTGTAAGCAGTAAGCCGATGAAGAGAAAATTAGATGAGAACTTAAACGAAAATAATAACAAGAGACCAAAAATTGACGACAGAAAGTCCTCAAATGAAAAGATTTCCTCAAGCTCATCAGAAGCTCAAAAGTGTAGCTTCAAAATTCCAAAACTAAGTGACAAACTAAAAGCCAATGAACATTTAAAGAAATCTGAGTCTAAATCAAGTGAATCCGAGTTAAGGGATGAAAAATTAAAGGAAGCATCAAGAAGAGATGAAAAGTCGCAGAAGGTCACAAAATCAGGCAAAATTGAAAAAGTTTGTGACGAACAATCTCAAAACAAGGTAAACCAACGTGAAGATAAACAAAAAACTCAGGAACAATCGAAAGAGATCTCCAAAAATCGGGATGTTTCTGAAAAGTCAAAGGACAATACCCAAAATAAGGAACGTTCTTCTCATAAACCAAGAGAAGATGAAAGTAAATCGAATAAATCTTCAAAATCAAAGGACAGAAGTGAGAAACGTTCAGAAAAACCAGAAAAGGAGTCGAAGTCTTCAAGACCAAAGGAAAAATCTACGAAGTCAGACGCTTCTTCAAAATTGAAGGACAGCAACAAACAAAGCAGTCAAAAACACCAAGAAGATTCTTCAAAATTGAAGGTTCAAAAGGACAACGACAATCAAATTGTCCAAAAACACCAAGAAAGCTCCAGAAAGCCAGAATCTTCAGAAAATTCAAAAGATTCCAGAAAGTCAAAATCATCAGAAAAGTCAAGTTCCAGAAAGTCAGAATCAGCAGAAAAGTCCAAAGAAGATAAGGCAAAGAAAATTGCTAAGGAAGCTTCAAAGAATTCTGAAGATAGTAAGTCTATATCTTCCGAAAAGTCAAAGACCTCCAAAGTTGAAGGTCCAAAACCTTCCAAAAATGAACATCCATCAACAGAAGTAAAATCAAAATCATCAAGAAACAGAGAGACATCATCAAAACAACAAGAAGTGAATACAATTTCTCACAATGTCCCGAAACCTGTTGCAGAAGAACCAAAACCCGAAGTCAAGGCTTCCGTTATCTCAACAAAAACGGAAGCTGCAAAACCTCTTGATGAAACAACAAAACAAGAAAATAAGGACGTAGTTAACTCCACATCATCAATTACGAATGAAAAATTGCAAATATTTTGGAAAATGTATGAAGAGTCTATGAATCATGGCGTAGTATTCAGCTCCTCAGAATCTGAGAGCTCAGACGAAGAATCTGAGGATGAAGAAAATGTGGTTCAATCCTCAAAACCAGCAGAAGAAGCAAATATTAAAATTCCAGATGTTGAGCAAAAGCCTTCAAAAACAGAAGGAAGCTTAAAATTAACCATAAAATTGGATACAATTCCAAAACTGATACTCACTGAAGAAAAAGCTCAGCCCTTACCGGAAGTCACAAAAATTGAGGAAGAGTCATTAACTCACTTAAAGCCAACCCGAAGAGTTGAACATTGTCAATCGTTTAATGGAAATCCAACCAACTTCCAACAAATGAATGAAAGCTCCATAAAAGTACAGCAACCATTACAAAATTCTGAAGTTCCTGCTTTGAATGATCCACAAAAGATCGAAGAAAAATATTTTATTCCACAACCAGCAAGAAGAGTCCAACATCGTCAATCGTTTAACGGCAAGTCCAGCAACATGAATGAAAGATTAATGAGAGTTCAACAATCAGTCCAAAATCAAGGAATGTCCTTTAGAAATGAACAGCCAGTCCGAAGACCTGCCAATCGTCATTCTTTTGGAGAAGTTAATGCAAACCGAAGAAGAATCACAGAGAATTTTCAAAGTCCTGCTCCAGTCCAACAACAACTTTTTGGATATCCTCGAAAAATTGATATCAAAGAATTAACTGACCAATGGTCTAAAGATTTGGACGAAAGACTGAGAAAGCTTATGAAGATTTTTCAAATGCCACTCCACGTTGACAATCCTCCACAAGTCATCCAACCTCAACAATTCGTCAATTCACGAGAAGCATACAAAGCATCACAACAAATTGTACAAAATCCAATCAGAGTTCCACAAAATTCTGCAACTCAAGTTCCACAGAGAAAGTTGGAAATTGTTGAGTATAAACCAAATGGAGGAAACATGGCATCAAAATATCCAGTTGAGAGATCTGAATCCCTCAAAATTAATCCACAAAATTCTCGAAATTACAACATGCAACCTAAAGTCTCTGGACCATTAATGGCAGGTACTCAAAATCAAACTAAATCAGCAAATAATGCCCAATATCCAACCAAACCAGTAAATCAAATTCAACCTTTAACAAAAGCAGCAAATAATGCTCATTATCCAGCAAAACCAGGAAATCAAATTCAACCTTTAACAAAAGCAAATCCAATTCAAGTGCCACTAAACCCAGCAAATCATGTCCAACCACCAACTAAGCCAGTAAATCATGTCCAACCACCATCTGTCCAAACTCAACCACCAACAAAGCAACAAGCAAACTTAGAGCGACTTAAGGAAGCATTTAAGAACATTAGCTCCACTAAGAAAGAGGCAGTCAAGAAGAACACCAACCAAAAAAGACTTCTCAACATCGGCAGAATCAGAACAGCAATCAGAAAGAACAATCAAGCTAAACTTCAGGAAAAGCAATCACCGAACAATCAACAAGAGGAATTGCCAAAGGAAAATCATTCTGAAGAGATGTTTACAAAAATCGAAAAATTCTATAAATCACCTGAGCTGATCAAGACAATTGAAGTCATTCCAACTGAGCTCCTCGCAAAAGAAGTGAATCAGCCTAAAATCCACAATTCTTGGAGTTCAACATCAAATAGCTTCATGCTGTCACCTCCAACAAAAGAAACCCCAAAAGCATCAGTTCAGCAAATTCAAAAGATTTCATTGGACGACTTGGATGTATCAGATGATGACAGTGACTCTGATTCTGACTCAGATTCAGACTCTGAAGAAGAAGTCGACAACCATGCAGCAAGAATTGAAAACCTCGTTTGGGGTAACTGATATAAAAATGTAAAAAGAACTTGTAAATAAAAATTTGACAAAGAAATTGTAATGGACTAAATTAATTAATTATTTAAGTTTACAGCATGAACATCCTGTTCTGGATCTTTAATTCTATGACATTTCCAGCAATTTATTATCTTACAATACAAAAATACTAATGAGTTCTACCCAATTCCTCATCTTAACCTAATTCCTTTTGTGTTTTTAATAACTTCATCATTTCTTCATAAGCCTTTCATTCTTTGTTTATTCAAGATATAAATTCTTCCTTTATTATGTCCCAAATGATGACAACTTGGATGTAACATTTTATCATTCTTATTATATATTAAGTATCATGTACGAATTAGTTCCTGCTGTTTATCTTTTGTTGTCATCAAAAAAGAAGATTAATTACCATGGGACAGTAATAAGAGGTAGATCATTCTTAATAAATGGAGCATCATGGAGTGAACATGACACAAGAAGATGATAGCAATTTATTAAGTCAATTTTTTGGCATGTTTAGTCCCTTTTCTTATAACGTTGTCCACCCTGGGCTTTAAAAGCTTATGAATGAGACATGGGACTTGTTGTTCAAATTTCTTTCGATATTTATATATGAGGCAGGAAAAAGGACAACGGTAATTATACATCAATATGTACATAATACATAGAAAAAGTGGAAGTTGTCATGAAGCAACGGAAACAATTTTTCCTCCTTTCTTTACCTCAAGTTGCTGACAATGCAAGTAACTGGAAAACAATTCCACACAATTCGAATTTATTTGTTGGATATAACGCCTATATATTGTGAAATCATAAGAGCAGTTAGCTTTTTTATTAACTATATCACCCTATTGTTGATAAAGGGGGGTTTGAAGCTGTGTGGCATTTTATAGAGAAAAAGATTCTTTATTTCTATTGCTCTTGAAAGTCCAATCAATAAAGATATGGGTCAACGTAAGAATTTTCCCAAAGCACAGAACCTTTTCAATAGAGTTGCTATAAAAAGAAAAAAGCAATCATTTTGTCATTAATTTCTAAATATAGTTTCTGACAACTTTTGAAGCATGCTTGAAAGTTATTGATTGAAAGTATTTTTATTTTGAAATTAGATTGTAATTTTCATATTTAGATCTATTTTTGAAAATATTTGATATACAATATTTGGTTAGTTCAAATAACTAATGCATGAGGCATTGTAATGTCAATCAGCATTCTGTGAAAACTTCTCATATCAACAAATTCTGTTTAATGCTGAGAGATAGGCTCCTGGTTGGAATCGAACCCACGTCCTCACAAAAAGAGTGATACAGGTTTCCAGTCTGTTAACTATCCGTTCGACCAGAGAAGCTTTCTAGACTCTCTAACTGGCAGATTGCCTACATATTTGTCGATACCAAAGGGATAGATTGAAATTTTTGAGGAGGGTCCGGAATTTTTTAAACTAAATTTTCAATTTTTGGAACTCTTTTCCATATAAATTTCAATAAATGTGACCCATAGCTGCGCTAGGACGTTTCATGGCTTAAGATTGTTACGTGTAAGGGTTTTCCAAGCCACCACACTCTATCTAGATTTACAATTTATAGTTTGAACTACTCTTGACATTTCTGGCTGTAGCCTACATAGGAAGTCTGTGAAGTTTCATTTTCAGTACATATGATTCAAAAAAGGACAAGTGAAAAATTTCCCAGCCGAGTATCCAACCCATGATTGTTGTATCGGTGTACAGTAATTAGGTTCCACCATCGAGCCACTTCAGCTCACTTAAGCTAAAAAAAAGCAAGTACCGTAAATAAAAAAGTGAAAAGAAGCAACCAAGAAATTTTCTATATTAATCAAAAGTTATTACCAACTTCGATAGAATGAAAATGATCTAAGAAAACTTTTATATAAAGAGACATGTCAAATTGTCAGGAAAATTTATTACTTTATGAGCTTCCTTACTTTATCATTACATTAAGTCTGTAATTGTTAACCAATAAATGTAAGGTGTGCAAGCTGTCAATTAATTTAATTCATTGTTCGCAATTAACTCCCCATTATTGGAGACACATTTACATCCAAGACAATATGCAAATAAATGCACACTTGTATTAAAAAAAAGGTTATAATAAAAAGAAGAAACAATAAGAATGTGTCGTGTTTTATCATGATTATTTTCATTTCGCTCACTGATATACATACAATAACTGTTGAAGACGAAGACAAAGAGCTAGATGGTAATTGAAAGGGAGGAATATAATACAAAAATATGGTAAAGTGGAAAAGAAAGGAGAAGAAGTATCATTTCGAGAGTCTTTAAGACGAAAAAAACATGTGCTATGCATAATGGTAATAAAAATAAGGTCAAACTTTTGTGAGTGACAAAAAGGGAAAGAAGGAAGAAGAAAAAATCAATATTCGAGCACTCCGCATACATAAGAATCAATTTGACTGTATATAGATAATTTATTTCACTTTTTCCGTCTACTTTTCCATCGTCGAGCACACAATATCTTTTTCATTGTTGTAATAAATTATTTATGAGAACGACTGAACATGGATTTGATGAAGTAAGATAGGACGAGATGTTGTGGTGGTGTCAATGATTATGATGACGAAAATAAGATAGAAATGTATAAAAATAGAACATTTAAGCTCTCATTGTTGAATACTCAGGGGGACTTAATTATACATTTTATCATAAAACATCTGAAGTTTCTCTTTTCACAGCAATTTACATTAAAAAAGTTGGCTAGCTACTGTTAATATAAATATAACGCAATAAAATATTGTTAAATAATTGACACTTTAAGTATTTAAAATTTAAATAGTCAAGTGCAATCACTGTTGATGTAAGCAAGGAAGCCAATTATGGTATTTAAATTAAAACAAGGGATGACTTTCAAGTAATCAATGGGATAATGTTTATTCATGAAATGTCATGACTTTTGACTTTTGGTTTAATTGCTGTTGATTACGTTACGTAGGAATCACATAATTATGGTAAATTCAGACGCTGCTAGTACTTCAGGAGGGATTTATAATTTTTTTAAAATCGTTACTAGGGGAGTGAAGATTAGTTCAGTGACGTAACCAGAATTTTGGTATGGGGGAAGAAATGTGGGTGCAAAAGAATGTCAGTTCAAAAACCCTAGCAACTTTAAATAATTTTTTAGTTTAGACTAATATTTTTTGAAAGAGGAATTCCACAAAACATCTCCCTTTCTACGTCACTGCCCCAGCTATTATTCTTAGTATGAACCAAGAAACTGACCCCAGTGCTTTTAAATATAGAATATTATTAAATTAAATATAGAATAAAGATTGAATTAAAAAAATTATAAAAAAAACAATAACTTAAGTTTGACATCCCTTGTTTAGAGGCTGCCTGATGTAGTATTATAAAAGTGCATGATCCGATCGACTAAGTTTTTATAATACCGAGATTAGAGTGATGATAATCGGATTAAAAAGTTCTTTAATGATATTAAATGAAATGAATGAGACACATGGATAGACTAAGATATACCTGACTAATAATCTGTCAAAACCTACAAATTTAATTTTTTTCTAATTCTGTTATTTATAGTACATTAATATTCGATCGATTTTTATTACTCGAGTGTTGAGTTAAGGAAATTTTCACAATTTTTTTTGAACTTTTACAAAATCTCAGATCCACCCTCCCACTAAAAAGTGAACTACCCTCTATCTCCTATGTGAGTTAATAGTCTATTTATACAGTCCTTGTGTGCAAAAAGAGCAACTCATTTAAAATTCAATTGGAAAATTTCTTTTTACTTACTTTATGTAAATTTATTTAGAGTAATGTAAAATTTATTCACGATATTTAAAATAAAAAAAATCAATAAATTTTCTTAATTTAATTAATAATAAATAATTTTTTTTGTTACATTAAGATGCTTACATAAACGAAATTCTAGATTTTCAAGCTCCTTATCACTGATTAGAATTCGAACGGAAGTTTATCATTTTCTACATTGTAATTGGGGATAAAGACCGAGAAAAGTAATTAATCTTTTTGGTGCTAAGGTAATTTATTATATCATCATTAGCAACTTCTTTCCTACTCGATTCAAGTGGGGTGATGACGAAGCAATAAACACAAGAAACCTTCAATTAATATTTTGTCGTTCACTTATTACGTTACACAAAAAACCGAAATTTTTGACCCCCCTCCCCTCTTGTTACAAATTTTCCAAGAAAATTTTTTTGTTTGTTTGACTTGTTACAAAATCTCAGACCCCCCTCCCCCCTAAAAAGCGAACATAATAAGCGAACGACCCCTTATGCCTTAATCTTAAAGCTTTACTCTTCATACTAATTCCTCTCAATGTTTACTTAATAAAATTACTTGGTTGCAAATTTTGAGTTGAAAATGTCAATAAGTGGTTATCATAAGATACTCTATTGTCTGTTTATTAAGTTCAAAGTTACAAATTCTCTAAGTTTTGCCTCCTTAAAATTGTTTATTAAGCTTGAGTACGAAAAGTTTTCAAATTTTGTAACAAAAACTTTGTCTTTTATTTCCTTCTGAATATGAGACAGCATTTCTTATGATGTGGTCACACTTCCTTAGTTTCCTTTGTTTTTCTTCATAAAAGCATTAAAACCAGAGTTGGTAGGCCTGTGTTTTAATGGTTTCTTCAAACAAAAGCAGAGTATCCATTGGAAGCCAAAAGTTCGAATTTTTGTAGGATTCTTTAGATTCTAAAACTATTGAAAAACTTGACAGCCTTATATTTAAAGTTATATGTAGCTGCTGTGAGCTATAAGCAGTATTAATTAAATCACCAGAACCCTTCATTCTCCCTAACCAATCATAAAATTCATCAATTTACGCTACAGGGACTTTTTTCACATCTCACGATGCAATTTCACAATTAACATTTATGAAAATCTGCAAAATTTCAGCTTATATGATTTACATTTACATAAGATTCATTCAACAGCGGCGAATGAAACTGAATCTCATGACAGCAACGGAGTTGTTATAGTAGCAAATAATTAAACAAGTTATTGATGCATAAATACATTTATGGTTTATCACATTCTACAAATTGGATGTGTTTGTGACATTTGTTAATTGGAAAAGTTTATCTTTGTACATCCTCATTCATTACTATATGTGTCAATGTGTTTTTGTATATGCAATGCCAATTTCAAATGTTCAAATTGGAAAAACTTTCAATCATGCAAATAACATACTGACCAATGTGAGAAACCACGAGAAAAACAAATGACGAAAAGTTCGTATTTCCAATGAGGTTTTGGAAAATTCGAGGAGTGCTGATTGGTGCTGATAATATTTTAATTTTTATATGAGCCATTCACTTTTTATGTAACACAAAAAAATCGAGTTTTTAGCCCTCTTTACCCTTGTCATAAGTTTTTCATAGAAAATTTTTCTTTTGATTGAACATGGGTTGAACAGGTGTAACTGAATTTAGCATTTAGTCCAAACAGGATTTTTGAAGGGAGGGAGGAGGGTGCCCAATTTTTTAATTTTGAAAAAATCACTATAATATAACCTTTGAATTTAATTTTTATACTTCTTTAGACATTACGATTCATTTTGCGAGTAGTATTCAACATTTTTTTTGTAAAAAATTAATTTTTCGAATTTAAAAATAAAAATAATTTAAAAATTTGTATTGAATTTTGTTCTTGAGGGAGGGGGGTGCACGGGCACCTAAGGACCACCCCTTGACTACGCCCCTGAGTCCAAATATCGCCAAGAAATCTTCGAAGCCACACGTTTAACAGTAACATAATCCTAGACCCCTTTCATTCCTAGAACGAATTACGTAATAAGAGAATGGCCCCATAAAAGACTCATTATTCAAATGACAATGGAATTCACAATAATTATAGCTTCACTTACTAATTACTATTTATATTTGCCTATACACTCAAATGTATGGGATTAATTTAAGCAGAAAGCATCAATTTAATGCCTACTGATTTTTCAGGTCATTTCATTTTGAGGAATCATTTGCAGCTGCTGATGTTTGTTAATGCATAAATGAGCAAACTTAATTCTTAAGTACAGTGGCGTAGAAAGGGTTTTTGGTATCCAAGGCCAAGTTTTTGATCCTCATTTATGAGATTTAATGCAATTTTGTGTACCTTTATGTAACATACAGGATGTTGACGTCAATGTAGTTGACAGTCAGTTCAATGTCTGTTGAATTTTAAATTATATTGAATTATTTATCACCTACAAGTCGTTTTAGATTATTTCCACGCAGAAATGGTCTAAAGCTGCTCGCAATCGCATTTTGACATCAATAGTTATCATCTGTTTTGATCATGGTCCATTTATATCCTCAATAGACAGACAAAAAGGTAGGTAGATTTACGTACCACATGTGAATGAACTACATGACGTCATATGAACAGATCTGATGTATAATCATAGAATTGGAAAGCTTACACAATACACCAACTCATTCATCCTACAACTTATCTGGAAATAGCTTACAACTATCAAGTTCAGATGCTTTCTTGAAATAACATTCCGATCATTTAACATGTAAAATAAGGTCACCAACAAACGTAATTTCCCCTAAGAGATTCCTCGGAAGTAACTTAAATTTTGCTAATTAATTTTATTAATTACTATTTAATGAAGTCTGCTTGCTACATTCAATAGCTTCATAAACATTCATTTCCATTCACCCATTCGTTGAAATTATTGCACTTTGTTGTACACAAGCACAAAGTCATACATATTAATTAAGAAAAGTACGCTGCAGCAATTACAAACTTAATTATTTAAATTGCAGTAAAATTTTTGAATTTTTGTTTTGTGCAAAATGTAAAAAGAAAGTTTTATGTTTCATTAAAAAAATTTAATGAATAGTCAGGAAGATGAATGAAGAGAAAAGTTTAATGATTAAATTTTAAATGCAGGGTTGATGTTTTGGCTTGATAGACTTTAAAAACTCACACTGGTGGTATTACTTATTTTTAAAAGTGGGATCCGAGACACTGCAAAATTTTGAAGTATTTATTCAGTCCTGAGTCTCGAACCTATGTTCACTGTCACGACGTTTACGTATTTAGGTACGAATTTGTAGATAGGCTGACCATCTGCTTGGGTTTTCAGGGGACTGTTCTCAATAATTGCCTGTATCCTCTGATTTTTTTTTGGCAAATATTTTCTATTTTTTGACCCAAAAATGTTCAAAATTATTTACTTGTTGCCTAAAATTAGCTTAAAATAGTTGAATCAGAAGTTTAACTTAAGAAATGTGCTCTATTTTTTTTGAAAAATTTCTGGTCACCCTATTTATAGACCCTTAAATTTGACTTTTCCAAAAAAAATTATAATGACGCTAAGTCTCTTAAATTTAAGTATTTCAAACCCTGAATCAGGTATCAAGATCAAATATACAATCCCAATTGATAAATAATTTAAATAATTAAAGCGCATATAAATGACATTCCTGATTGACGTATTAAAATTTCAAGCAACTCATCCTTAAAAAATTCCTTTACTCCATTTTACTATGTTAATCACATGCTACGCTCACATCATATTAATGCTGTCGACAGTGGCGTAGTCAGGGAGGTGGATGAGTGGATTTTCGCCCCCCTTTTCGAAAAAAATTAGCCCAAAAAAAATATTTAAAATGGCTAGAGTTTTTGAACTGAAAAAAATATTCTCCACCCCCCTCCAAAAATTCTGGCTACGCCACAGCCTGTCGACATTCTTGCCTTCATAATATTTCTGAAACAATTTGTGCCATGAAATTCAAACAGCTAAGCTCCGTATCTCCAAGAAACATTTAAATAATGTGTCACATAGCGACACTTTATTTCCTTCTATATGCTTTTTGCAGCCAGTCAAAGCAAACAAATATTTTACAATGTCTGGAAAAAGAAATGCTCGAAAACATTTTCTCTGATCTGAATTCGCAAAAAAAAGAAGAAGGAAGGAAAAAGTTGTTCTTAGTGCAGTAAATTCTTGTTACAAAGGAACGAACGAAACAAAAGCTCGTCTAACTTTGCATTGTGTACAATTAACAAGGAAGGATATATTGTACCGCGGGGAATATTTTAACGCATCACTGTATATGTATGGAATTTATGCTTATCTACATATGTGTGTCATGTTTCAGGAAATAAACTTTCTTTGTCTCTTCTTCCTATCGCTGTTCATAAAAAATGAGTATTTTCACGTTCACACGTAAAGCTTTTGCTTACAAAAAAAGCACATGGTCCTGTTGTATTCCAATGGAATTTCCTCTCAACTGGAATTAAAGTCTCTCTCGTGGAAGGATTTGTTTTGCTGACTGTCTTTCCTTTCAACACAAAAAATATAATTTTGATATCAACTTGAGAAAAAAACCAGCAAACATTCTCAATTGATTCAGTTTTGATTCTATCGTGAACGTGACCGGACGGAAAAATAGAAAACGTCTCGTAACCAGTGAATTATCTTAAGGAAGAAAGAAGTGAAAATAAAAGAAGAGGTTGTGGTTGTGATTACCATAGAAAAGGGATTGCTATTCATTTTGACAAAAAATATTCGAAATATTCTACAATAAGAAAAAAAGAGAAGAAAAAAATGTAAATAAAAATGAATAAAATAAATAAGATTCCATTTCTGTTTTGTGTGTTGTGTGACAATAATAAAACAAATTAATTTATGGTGAAACTTTCATCAGCATTGGTTTCAGTTTCTTATTGTATATTCTACCAACAAATGAGACGAAAATATTTCTTGTTTTTCGTATCATATCAATTGAGTTATCGTCATCTATACAGCATACGACATAAAGGTCAGAAAAAATAAACAGACATTCTTGGAAGATATCAAAACTTAATCATCCGACTGCAGGATATAGGAACTTGAGTGCGACATAAAAAAGTTTTAATTAAAGGGTCATTAAATTTTGTCAGCAGTCTCTCATGATAATTTATGCTGATAATAACAGACACGTGTGAGATGTTAAAGAAGTTTAATGCGTAGTAATCTAGTGTTTTGGGTAGCAGGCTGCTTATTGCGTATTAAATTTGATTTTCAAGTGAATTCTTATTTTAAAATATACAAAATTCCAGGAGCTCTTCATTAAAATTTATGAAATTCCAACAGCAATTCATTTTTATTTATAAAAAGTTCTAAATTTAGATGCACTAAAATTCACACCCCTCAAAAAAATCGCAGACGAAATATTTGTTTCCGGATATGACGATGATTGAAGATGTCAAAATTCCTCCACGAAATCTTAATATAACGAAATAAAAAATGTCTTCAAGAATTTATGGCAATTTTTCTTTCTTGTGAACAAAAAATGTGAGAACAAGAACAACACGCGAGAACATGAGAATGACAGAATATGAAAAAATATTGTTGCAAAATAAATTCTTGCAATAAATTGTATCAGTGAAGTACACCGAATGTTGATGATGTCTTTTGGGTGTCTATCTGGACTATTGAAGAAGTTTTAGAATATTTGAAGACAATGGAACTATTTTTGTTCGCATTCTAGGGGAAGGGGGTCTGAGATTTTGTAACAGGTTTGAAAATTTATAAGAAGGGGCTAAAAATTTATTTATTTTTTTGCTTAAATTAAAGTAATAGATGAACAACCCTTAAGTGTGTATATTGAGTTAAAACAAATTTCTGTTGGATTGAGTCTAAACCCCCAAGAAAAATGTGAATTTACAAAACCTATTAAAAGGGTGTCAAGAAAGACATCTTTTAATTAAATTTGCTCAAGATCGTAAATTTACTTTTTTTAGAAAAATTAAAAGCGACGACTTCAACACATAAAGTAGATTATTTAAAGAAGAAATTTAACAGATGGGTAACCTACGTGATAGCATTTTAAAGTTGAATTATGATTTACTTAAGAATAGCATTTGGGGGCATTCACTTATGACGTCCTTTATTTAAGAGGAGGGGGTTAAGATTTTGTGTCAATTTAAAAGAATTTTTTTAAATTAAACTTTGTAACTAGCAGACATGGGGGGTTCTAAAATTCCTATTTTTTGATGGACGTCATAAGTGAATGACTGGTTATTAGAATTTTTTTAAGAGAAGAAAACACATGTTTTACTTTTTTTATTATATTTTTTAGAAATTTCTAATCCGAGTAGCCTACAACTGTGCATTATTTTTATTACAAATTCTCTTAAAATTGTAAGACTCAACATCTAGGGGTATATTCTGAGGGTGGTGTTTTCAAATTTTTTTATATGGACGGCAAAATTTAGTTAGGTGTTTTGGGATTTTCTTCTCACAAACTCCTATCAAATCGAAGATAATTTCCATCGAGGGTGGTGTTTTAACACTCAAATCACCCCCCTGGATACACCTCTGTCAACATCCCACACATTGTTTCCATGAAAATCCACTTCCAGTCAGCCAAATTGAAAAAAAAATCCAAGAAAATCCGATTAATTTTTTTTACGCACACTTAAAGTTTGATCTCATTAATGTCACTCTGGTGCCATCAAAAATCACTAAAATAATATTTCATCTAGTCACATACATTTATAATAGACGAAAGCTTTACAACAGCAGACATACATTCTGTGTACGTGCAAATTCTCTTTCTCCTTTCATTCCTTCTTCTTAATAGAATTGGAAGTATTTTTTATACTTCTTTTAATGCATACATAGCGTGAATAAATCCAATTTATCTTTTCTGCGGTTAAAAGTCAGTCAAAAAGGATATCTCATTCAAATCACATTCACTGCTTCCGTGCGTTTATTTATGAATTCAAATGTTGATCGTACTTTAATTCACTAACGTGCCACAAACTCATTTCATTTTGCATAAAACAGATTGAGACAAAGAGTACGCAAGCTGATTTTAAACGTTTTATAAAAAACCAATGACGAAGTGTGGAAACAGTAAAAAGTTAGTCAAAAAAATTTATAAGCAGGATCAACTTCTATCTTTTTATGGGAGTCATAATCATTCCTTCCATTTTCATTATTCCTTTATTCAGCTTTTTTATGTCTTGAAGAATATATGCGCATGCAGCACATAAACATAGGAGAATGTGTATCATAAGGAAGAGATGCTGACAAATATGTTTCTGATATGGATGTATGGAAATTCGTACGAAACAGCTCTTTTGTGGAGATCTATGAGGACGCATTTTTTGGAAGGATAAGACATGTCATTTTCTTAATAGCTTAAGGGGTTTCTACTTTTTGTGACACATGTTCATTATACGTAGTTCCTTGAAAGTATGTTACAATAATGATTGTATTATGCAAGACTTCATTCAAGGAGTTTGTTTATTTTTGCTATAATGGCAAAAATGGTTCCTTAACTCAGTCGTTGTTGATGATAATTTTCTGACTTCTGTTAATGAAGCATGACATCTCTTGACATTGAAATTTTCTTCCACATTGGACCAAAAATAAGATTAGATTCGCCATTGACTTTAGGTTTAGTCCAGTTTTTGGGGAATTTTTATCAAAACTACTGGAATCTTATGGCTATGCGTCTGAAATTATTTATAAGATGTACGCACTTTGTTGGTCGTATTGACCAAGTGTGATCCATGATCTCCCTTAGAATAGAAGAGAATACAATAAAGGGTTTGTTAAAGACAAAAAGGCACTGCGATCGATGAATAATACCTAAAATTAGCAAAAAAGCCTCATATCAAAGGTCAGTTTTGAAAATGTCAAAATACACTCTCAAACTTTCTGTATTATTCTAGAAGCATCAAAAAAAAATCTGAAATATTATATCCACCTACATTCTCAATAGCTGGCATCGTGATTGACTTCAGTGTCAGCTGTGAGTAACTTTTTGACAATCTCAGTTACACTTCAGATGTCATTTTGTATTAGTTACTCATTTATTGTATTTGGCACAAGACATCAGTCATTTTTGACAAGCAGAATTTTGCAGAATTATAAATTGACATGAAAGATGTCAGAGGAAATTCCAAAGTGCTCTCAGCTACACCTCAACTTCCAGTAAAATGCATAAAAAAATTTATATGAAGCTCATCGGAATTTTCTTAAGAATCTCTTGGTCTTACTTACTCTCGAGAACACAATGCGTTCTTTTGTACGTTCATAAATTTTACGATAGCTAAGGAATAATTTTTCATTCCAATTTATATCAATAAACTCAACCGGCAATGAATTATTCCATCAGCTACATCTACAATTCATTCTTCTGAATAATTGAAACGAATGAAATTCTATATTATATTATTTTGTTCCATTCGTGTCAGGCGCGTAGTCAGGGGGGGTTTGGCTGATCCCATCACCGGAAAATTCTTCGTTTTGAGAAAAAAATCAACCTCCCTCTCAAAAAATTTCTAGATACGCCTCTTCTTCTTGTCAAGTAAGTACGATAAAAATTGCTCATCATTAGTCATCATGTGCTTTTATATAAATCACGCTGAAATTGTCACGTTTTATTTAAATGATTTTTCTATACGTACACATTGTGCGAATGAAAGACACTGCTGCAAATGAGTGAGGGTGGAATTGAAGAAAAGAAAAAAATGAGAATTGAATGCGAGAAATAGGAAACATTTTTCTGTGTGTCGCATTGTTAAGTGTAAGCGACGAGCAAGAAAAATATTTGCGTGGGAGGTTCGAGCTAAAACTGTCGTACTGTTACTCATTGCACAATCATCATCAGCATCAGCAATTTCCACAAACAATGAAATTGAGCAAAAAAAAGAAGACATAGAATGAGGAGAAAAACTTTTAGTGAGTGGTGCTTGGTAAAAGTTTCCACAATTTTTTGAGGCTTTTTCTGATGATTTTATTTCTATAGAAAAACATACAAAGGAAGGAAAAATGTGTGAAGTTATTTTATCTCGACATTTAGTTGAGATAATAGGATGAAAATCAGGAAGTCATCATTTTTGGTTATGTCTTTAACGCATTTTTAGGGAACGAGTTGAGAATTTCTGGGAGTCCATAAATTTCTTCTAAAACAAATTCTTATCGGATCATTCAAAAATGACGTCGAACATAAAATTAGATTTTTTATATGAAATGTCACAAAGTTCTAGACCCATTAACCGTAAGTGGTGGCTTCCCATTTTTTTGGTGAATATTTGGTGAATAATGCCAAAAATAGAAGGTAAGCGTGAATCTGACGTGGTGCCGAATTTGGTCTAGATCTTGAACTTCACAAGACTAACTCTATTCTGTTTTTGACTATTAGTCTTAAAATGGCATTTGGATGGAACGTCATTTAAAGAGATATGTCGTTAAATAAGAACCCATCAAGCAACAAGATTAATCTTCCAAAATATCTGACAATCTTTCTCATGAATAAATATCATCAATAATTTTGGTCCTAAAAGACCAATAAAAATAAATAATGTGGAAATCAATCTCTATCATCCCATAAATCAGATCAAGTGAATAACAAATGAGACGACATCAACATCAAATTAAAACCATAAAATAAAAATCGACATACAAAGGATCAAAGTGCATGAACTACCACTATTTGTCTTAAAATATGTCAAAGATTCCTTATTTTCTCATGAGTCTAATATAGAAAGTGCTTTCGAAAAAAAAACTTGTGTACAACAAAACCTCAAAAAAATCATTTTCCATCCTCGTAATCAAGAAAGATCTTTGCAAAAAAATCTAGAAAATTTGATTGATTGAGGACTTACGCTTAAGAGTCCCTTTTCGACTCACAAAGAGCCAGACTACGTGTAATAAAAGAGGCAAAATAAAACGCCTGATAGTCAATTTATTATTAAATAGGTTGAGATGATACACTCATAGCCATCGATAGTATTGAGAGAACTTTCCATTTTATACGTTTTTTGCAGAGCTTTCACATTATTGTATTACAAAATATAGCATTTTGCTTGTGGCTATTCATCGCATTTCATTTTGTCAAACGTTTTTTCATCTTCTTTTTCCTTATCACAAATTTCCTTTTCTTCTTATTACGTCTTCCGTAAATGATTCTGTGACAAACAAACAGCATAGGATGGAAACTTCAATATGGAGTGTGGATCAGGGGTGTAAACTTAATTTCTAACAGGAGGGGGAGGGGTAATTGACTCAATATGAAGTTATTGGAAACATATTTGAAGATAGTATATTCAATAAAGGGAAGACCCTCCTCCATCCGTCACAAAATTTTCATACAATTTTTTTTTGTATGGAAGTGTCACTCAGCAAGAGAGCCCCTCATAATGCTTCACATAGCTGGAAAATTACCAATAAAATTTTCCTCAATTTTTCATAATTTTAGAAATCGAGATCCAAAATTGAAATTGCAATCGACAATTGAATGTAATCATTCATTGAGCCATAAAGTATCCACCCCTAGAGTAATATTCCTTACAATCTGAAACAAAGAAGTGAAATAAAAATATATGATATAGTTTCTCTGACACAATGATGACAGTTATTTGATTGCTGAGTTATGGCTGACTGCTTAACATTTGTGGTAATATTATTATGATCTATTGATAAACTTTATGTCTCACTGTCAACTAAACAGAAAAATTATCGCCCCAGTACGTCGATTATTACGTTTTTTTCCAAGAGCTTCCAACACTAATGTTAGTGACAGTAAGGAAAACTTTTCATGAATAAGAAACACTTTACTGCTCGCTTATTTATTTTTCATGCACAAAAGAAGAAATGAAAGTTTTTCATTTTCGTTAAGTGTATGAAAAACATCATTCGATCTAGATGAGTTACTTGATAGAATCTCCAAAACACAAAAGAAGAATCGATATAGAAAAATAAGGAAAAATATTAAAATTTTTACTTTCGATAAAGTCTATAAACTTAGATGCGGTTTATTTGCGGTTGTAATTTTATTTATGATAAGGATTCAACCTTTTTATTATCAGATTTTTTGTTGTGGATGTAAACTTGAGAGACTTCCGTTTTGTCTGCTTTTGATGTAGGTTGAGTGGATTTTTTTGTGTCTTTTACATGAATTTGAATTTTTATTTGAGAATTGTTCATTTTTTGGTATAAAATGAGGGGATCATTCATAAATGACGTTCAATATTTAGGGAAGGAAGAGTGTCTAGAGTTTTTTGCGTGACGTCTATTTATGAACGACCTCTAAGTCGAATTTTGCCCATAGATGAAGGTACCCTAGGGTGTCTCAGGGTTGGATAGTTGGGGGTACCATAGAGTGTCCCAGTGTAGGGTAGGTGGGTTAGGTAGTGTGTCCTAAGGGTCCTCTACTTATTCAGTATACAATTTCAACAAACTGTAAATGCGCTCAATTTCTCTATTCAGGTGTACCTCAATTTACCTCCTTAGATCGGATAAAGCACAACAAGAAATGAAATGAAAAAATAATTTTGATAAATGAAAGAAGAAAAGGCAGCACAGTACGAAAGGTTGATACAATTTCAATAAGCCAATAAATTTGCATTTCTTTTTCCTTCCATAAAAATCCCAATATTTTTTATAGCAATTTTTATTCTCAATTTATTTTCTTTGTACACAAAAAAAAGTTCCGTTTGCAGATGAAGACTTTTTTACCGTACTTTTTTGTTTACATTGACATGATGAAGTTTATGGCTTCCTTTCATCAATCATTTAGACTTTCTTTTTCTTTAATAGAATCTCTAATTAACTTTCGTCGGCGCTATTGCTTCTTTTTCATCCTTACTTAATTTTTTATCGAGTTCGTTAATGAAAATAAATCGAGTGATTTATGTAAGACTTCCAGATTTTTCTAGCTTGAAACGGTGAAAATTTTTAGGTCAAATGTCATTCAAAAGTTTCATTGACACTAATTGCTTTGAATGGGGTTCTTAATCCTTTTTAATCCCTACTACTGAGAATTTTATATAATGATAGAGATTCGTAAAAATAAGGATTATGTTTTATGGTAGGAACAGTTCAAATGCTTTTTTGAAGGAGGTTCAGTAAGGAATTCACAAGAAATTTGATAAATTAAATTAGAAAAATGAAGAAAGCTAAAACTTTTAAGCATCTACCTCAAAAACCACATGAAACTTTTTGTAAAGAATTTTATCCCCCACTGCTACATCATTTCGTGAGTCTTTACAGCAGTGTTTCTCAAATTATGCTTTACGATACATTAATGTGTATGATGATCAGGGGCGTAGCTAGAAATTTTTGAAAGGTGCTTTGAATGATTTTCTTTGGTGTCTTAAAAACCTTATCAAATTGAAAAATGTTTCCGTCAAGGGGTGTATATCAGGGGCGTAGCCAGGAGAGTCTTGGAATCCCCCTAAAAATTTTGAGCCGTGCTCTCGCTGTGGTTCAAAACTTTTAGGGGGGGGGGGTGCCCAGACCCTTCTGGCTACGCCCCTGGTATACACTATCCCAGGAGTTACCATAGGGGTACGCACTAGTTCATACCCTAGGCTATGTCCCTAGGGTATCCGGCAACCAGGTTCTTTAGTGCATTCTATAATGAGTCGCACTCTAAAATGTTAAAGAAACACTGCTTTAAAATCTATCACAAGAGCTATGTAAATAATATTTTTCCATTAATTTCTAAGCCTTGCCTCATTCCCCTAGTGTTGGATTTCGTAAAGTAGGAAAATGAAAATAAATGCTCAACAATCGAAACAATGAAGGTGATGTCACGCTGTGTATTCATTTATATTCTTAAGAAAGACGGAAACGAATGAATGGATACATTCTCAGAATCGTGACAATAAATGCAAATAAATACTTAGGACTTAAACGTGAAAGCTAGAAAGTCAGAAGGGAGCGAATCCTCAATACACAACAAACGAAAACAAAAGGGAAAAATTTATGAGGTTTAACGAGTCTCAATTTTTCATTTTATTTTCATGCTGATTCAATTTAAGACTTACAGAAAGCAAGTAGATTGAAAGTATGAACAGCATGAGGTGTGGGATATAAAATTTTATCTGATGGAAAAGCAATCTCGAGGAAATTTTCTCTTAATAGATTGCTACAAAAAAGAGAGAGAGTCGAGGGAATAAAATAAAGAGAAAAGTTTGATTTTAAGAGGAAAAAGTTAGGTAAGGAAGTTGTTGTTGATGTATTGAAAAAGGTAAACGAGACGCACTTTTAGAAATGTTAGGTACAGAACCTTTACCAAACTTTGAGGTTAAAGAGGCTGTTCATTTATAATTTAGTTAATGATCTAGTACTAACAATATAAGTTATCTGTATCTAATGCACTCTAAAGAAGTATTGAGTGTGATAAGCATATCACTCAGAACAGGTAATCTATTGCTTATAATAGTCCAAACCACTTCTTATACAATATTTCTGCTCATAGCATATAAAAGAAGGGTGTGAGCTTTCTTACCAGTACATATAATTCGAAAAATCGACAAAGGAAAATTTCTCTGACCGAGTCACAAACCCATGATTGCTAGGTCGGTGTGTAGTAATTGGGAACAGAGGAATTAAAGCACTGCGGCATCCAGCCACTTCAATTCATAAAGTATGAAAATAAGTCAGTCAAATAGTGTAGATTGTTGGTAGCAGAGCTCGAAGTAGACTTGAATTTTAAACGTTAATATTATTAGCGACGAAAAGTGAGAATTTAAAATTAAGTAATGCTAAACGGAAGGTAATATCTGAACGACTTCTAGGTTAAAGTTCCAAAATTTATACCGATAAATGTAGACATATGACTAGACTGCAAGAAATCAAGAAAAAAGTCACATAACCTAATTATTGACCCTGATATTTTCAATGTTGAGGTAACTAACCTTAATATACCTTGGCATGGCACATACTTTAATAAGCCAGCCAGAACAAATGCTGAAGGCAAGATTTTATGCAAGAAGAAGAGTTTTGTCTGTAAATATGAAAGGTAGAAGTTGTAAAAGTTCCTTTAAATTATTTATACCAGTAAATCTTTTTAGGGTGGGGACAATTTTACAAGCACTTTTTGTTGCTTTTAATAATGCTAAAAAGCATTTTCATGGAGATAAGTTCTATATCATTATAATGTCTGTCTGAATTTTTAACACAAAACCTTCAGAAGAATTATGTCGCATTATGGCTTTCATTAATCTTTTCTGAGGAATAATTTTGTATCACTGCATTTTATGACGATGACTTTTTGTAGTTAATGGAGGTTTTAAAGAAGAAAATCCCTGAATATTCTGACGTAAAATTGTTCTTTAAGATTAATGAGAAAAAAGTATTTAAAAGCTAATTGACATATTTAAGAGAAGTGCTCTTGAAAGCTCTTCATTAACTCATCATAATTTTTAAAGGAATTTTCTCGATTATGAAGTAATTATTGTTGAAATACATAAAGCCATGGGTTTCCTAATTTCAGAGAAATTTCTAAATGTTTCCATAAAATGTAATTAATCGATACTAAAATGATTGGTTATGTAATTTGTAATTATCACTAATTGAGTTTATTGGGAAAATAGAGATAAAATCTGCACGAGAAGTTTTCATTAGCTTTGATGACTCAATTGTATAATAAAATGTAATACAGAACAATATAGACCAATTACGGAATTGATTATTATGTAAATTCTGCGAATTTGTTACGAAACTCTTGTGAATTTCAATAGGGTGACTACAATCACTAACGTTTTTCGATTCCATGTATAGGGGGCATCTCCTTGAAGTATTTTTTATGTGGGGGGAGGGGTTCAATCATGATCTTTTTTGAATATCTCTTTAAGGGTTAGTATTGGTTTTTCAAAAAATGGTGGACTAGGTGGTGGGGTGGTGGGTATAACCTTGAATCTTGGAGTTTGGTTTTTGTTATGATTTTATTTAAAACTTAAAATTTAATTTAAAAGATTTAATTTAAATACATTAAAAATTTGAAAATTCCTACCTTAAAACAGTTCATAAGAACACCCCAACTTGTTAAGAAAATATCAAATATGTGCTCAATGCTGTTGATTACATTGAATTATTAGATTATGCAATCTATGCAAAATTTATGTTTTGATAATTTTAATGGTTTGTTTTAGTCCAATTAATAGCAAAGCCTGATTTTATTATAAGTGCTGTTTTTGATATTTTTGAAGCATTAAATAGTTGCAAACTTCAAGAACAACTGCTGTTGTAATTTATTTTATAGGCATATACGAGCAGTTTCTACCCGGAAATGAAAGTAGGTTACGAACTAATATATAGTAACTTGTCGCCTTCACAATAAATAAAGTATTTTTTGTTACCACCAGTTGTTCATGGGTATTAAGGGGGTAATTGACAAATCACGTCCATGAAAAATGTGATTTTCTGACTTTTATCCAGTCGGAGTACAGAATCGTTTCTCGATTGGTATAATTCAGCTTTATGGTCGAGTGGATAATGCTTAGAACTAATGACCTTAAAACGTCTTAATTTGCCAAGCGGCTGTAAATAAATTGCCGACAACGTTTGAAATGCACATTACCATTTCGATTTAATCATTCCCAGGGGCGTACCCAGAAGTCTTTTAAGGGTTTGGAATTTTTTTCTCATAAAACTCTACAAAAATAATGAAAGTTTTCAAAAAGATAAGAAAATTGACCCCAAAAATCTTTCCCTAGCTACAATCCTGATCATACCTATCAGAATCATAATCTCAGATGAAAATTTTCTCATATTCATGTAACAATGATCACATTTTCATTGAGGTAATAAATTTATTTTAATAGCCATCAGACAAAACTTCCCAAGACTAAACTTACGTTGGATCTATAAAGTTTTCTCTAAACGGCATTATTTAGATAGTACAATTAGCAATTAACTGTCTTATGTTCATGACTCTTTAATGTTTAACAAGTTAACATATCAAGCATGTAAAATGAACCAGAAAGTTATTAACCTTTAAGCCTTTAAGCTTTCATTAACTATTAAAGTTTTACAAACCATCACGCAAAGCCTATTATACGTATAGCCACAAGATTATCACAACTTAGACATTTTATGTTGAAATCCTTAATTATTGCTTCTTCTTTTACCTATGCGAAAGGCATGTTAGATATTATCTGAGCTATATAATATTGTATGTTGTGGTAAATGGCACAAATCTTCTTATGAAATTGTGATACTATCAATATAATGGCACTTGCTACAGTATGTTAAGGAATTTTCACAGAAAATGTCAATATCATGTGGTACTTCAAAATTACAGTTCAAATATTAATTTAATAGAAAATGGAAAACGCATAATTGTGGAAATTTTAATAGTCCCCAGATCATATTTCAGAAAGGTCTGATGTCAATTTTCGGTACTTGTCTGGCAGGTGTCTAGTGGGTTTAATATCTTTTTCATTAATCTGTATAAATTTTCCAATATTGGCTTCATAGCTCAAGGCTTTTTCAAGTTATAATAGCGCAATAAATCGTGAGGAATAGAATGAGCTAGATCCTGATAAAGCGAATGCAGTTTGTGGTTGAAAAATATTTATCAGCATGGATTTTCAAACCATAAATTTACTAGTTGTATAATTCGCGATTAGTTTACAACATTGTAGGTTGCTGTGTGGTTTGAGCAACTAACAGCAATACATGCTTCATGAAAGCTTTTTTATTTGCTATTTTTTCACGAGGAACTACACGTAAATAAGAAAATTCTCGTTCTACTTATGAAATTTGGTTCAATATCTGTGAACTTGCACGTGTATCTATAAAATATGATTGGCACGCTAAGTAATAAAATTATGGGAGATATTTGAACATATTGCTGAGTAATGATGTAATCCTTAAGTGAATTTGTTATTATAACTTATTTTTCGATAGCTGAAATGTCGCTTTGGGTCAATTCATAAATGATGGCCCAAAAAACAAGATTTTTAGACCCCCTCCCGCATCTGTCGTAAAGTTTTCAAATGAAATTTTTTCTTTTGTATTGAAGTGTCACACAGTGTCAGACTCCCTCCCTCCATAAGCATTGGACATCAATAGTTTGTGACCCTAAACCATCCAAGAAAAATATTTTTGGATATAATGATATCCAGAATGTATCACAATCTTTCAGATTCACCAAAATTTCTACAAACTTATGAAGCTTTTTACATGGTAGAATAAATATATTTGTAATAAATTTGTCTTATCGAGTATTATAATTAAATCTCTCAATTACGACTCCTCTCAGCTGCTAAAATTCACAAAATTGTTTTCACACGGCTAGAAAATTTCTTTTCATTTTTATTGCCTTCATGCAAAATGAAAATAAAATTCCCGATAAGGAAGCACATAAAAATATTCTTTAACACATTACGAAAGAAGCTGATCATAAAATTTTCTAGCGTATTCAATTAATAAATGATAAGCCAACACGCTATGTCTATAAAATAATCTTGAAAATTCTCACAATTTGCATCCTTTTTTACAAATGCTTTTGAATTTCCATCGCATTAAGGATTTAAAAGGTTGAAAAAAAAGGATTTAAAGAGGATAATCACGAAGCAACGAAGAAAAAGTCATAAAAAAAGTTCTCATTTAACGAAGCATATTCTCAATATCCGTCCTGAATATTAAACGAATTTTCTTGGAAATGCGCTTCTAATGTTCATCAATGAGTTTTTGTTGGTATAGCAATTTTACGCGATGATCACAATTTACTGCAGGTCACGCGTAAAATGAAAGTTTAATGACTTTCAGATATTTCACATAAAAAAATATGGAAATGTTGAAATTACCATGAGAATTAACAGAAAATTGAATGAGAATTGGATAGCAATAAAATGAAATTCAGCAGAATTCAATTAAGTATTTAGATTTAGTCCACAAAAAAAAACTTTTTACCATCCATAAAATCCAGCAGATTAAACTTTTCAATTAACGCAGAAAAGGAGAAAAGCCAATGATTTCCGAGTATTATGACTGTTTAATATTCATGAAACATCTGATGAAAATTTCACCATAAAAATAATCTACTGCCTTTTTAGCGCATTTTCCTTGAAAGTAATGCGCTTAAAGGTCCACTTTGGCTGGCTGGCTGGCCCGCTGGCCCGCTGGCCCGCTGGCCCGCTGGCTGGCCCGCTGCCTCAAAAACTTTGCAGGGGAAGCACGTAGAGACTTCGGGTTTTTTGCATTAAATAGCTGCTATTTCGTAGGGGTGCGCAACGTATTTAGTTTTTTGAAAATCCTCACCTAAACTTAATTAAATTAACTTTTCTGTTTTTGGTGTAAAAAATCACTGACCTTGGATTAGTCAAAGTTTAACGTGACGCTTAAAAAGAATACTTATATTAAAAAACCCTTCAAGTCGTGGGTTCGATCCTCTCCGCGGGCAACTTTTTTTTACACTTTTTTGATTCTTTTTTACACTTTTTTGATGTTTTATGATATTTTATGATTTATTAATGCATAATTAAATTTTTTTGAGTCATAAAACAGCAAAAAAGTACATTTTTTCATAAATTTTATTTTCTCGAAATGTAAATGTATGTAGAACCATACAAATGTTGCTGTCATTACTTGTGAAGTATAAGTGACAGATTTAATTTGTACTAAAACCATACAAATGTTTTGAAATAGCTTCCGGAATTTTTTTCAGCTACAACTATATATTTCAAGCATTTATGCTATGTTTTCAATTCATTTGGGGAAATAAATTAAGTGGGTACTTATTTTTACATTCTGAATTATGGATTTATTTACTGATCTGTGCGGGAAAATGCGCTTAATTCCCTCGATGTATAACACGAGGACTTTCTACATCTTTAAATCAGGAATTTGTGCTTAAAGTGGGACCATAAAAATAAAGAAGGCATTTATTGTGTGATATAGAATCAGAAAACAGACACACATGCACATAGCATTATATGGCTAATAACCATCATTTTCACTCAATACAAATTTAATTCTTTTAACGCATTTTTGTGGTATCATTTAGGTTTGATTTTCGTGGTGTTTAGTAGAGTTCAAGATTAGCCAATTTTGCAGAGAAAAATATTTTTTTCAGCAACTTGTCCCAGTCTAGTTCTTAGTTTTCTCGCTACACTTTAAGTTCCTGGTTGGTTTTCTTAGTCCAACGTTGCTTTCAATAAGCTCCACAATTTTGCCTTGATCTAAAACTATTAAGCAGTCAAAGTATCTAAACTTTTAAGAAAGCGTAGGATTCGAACCGACGAACTTTCGAGTTACCACATGAAATTTGAGTCAAGTGCCTTAACAATTGCTCCACAAAAGGCACTTAACAACTTGTGAGCTACCAAACTAAATGGAATTACTAAGAAACTTTACTAAATATAATGAATTTTTTGCAGTTTTTAAAGCTGTCCTGGAATTTTTTTTAAATTTTGTTTTACCTCCCAAATTTTTCTTTATGTACCAGATTTTCACAAAATTTATTGACCTTACATAAGACTAAACTGTCAAGGACATATCACAAATTTAAAAAATTAAGTACTGTCTTCAGAAAAGTCAAGCAGAAGACCATCCTATGTCTTACTGTTTTCAAAGTTATCTTTTAACACAAAGCCCTTTATCATTCAAATAAAAATTTCAATAACACTTTCTATGTCTTAATTCTCCGGTTGTTTGGAGAGATGATTGCTTTGAAAATTGGATAAATAAGATTCTTTTGTAGGATTTAACAATTTCATTTCTTACATTTCACAATACTTCTTCTTTTGGAAGGAAGGAAGTAAGCAGAAGCAAAGGTTTAGCTCAAAATAAATTCAAGTCTTTTGTGAACCGTCTTCTTTTGTGATAATGACGGATGAAAAAGTTGAGATAGCCAAAAAGATTTTTCCTTTTTTGGGGGTATTCATGCTGTATTTGACCTTAAAATGTTTACTTCATTATTTGCAGTGGATTACCGTTGATTTCTATGGAGCTGTAAATTTTTTTCTGTTGATTCCAAAAGCTTGATTCCTGTTTTTTCGCCGAAAACCCAAAGAAAATTAATTTTTTTAAAAATCCAAGCCAAGGGCTGGATAGAATTTTTTTTGAATAAGTAATTTTTTGCCACAAACAACTCAAAAAATAACACCACAAAAATGCGCTCTAATAACAAGAAAATAAACAGAAATAATCCATTTTTTACTTATTTTTATTACAGTCATTCTCATCTAGTAAACGATTGTTGGTATAATCCATCGTTCAAGGCTAGAAAAAGTATCGAAAAATGTAAACATAGAAGAGGAAAAGTTCACATAAAAAATATTCAATTAATCTCCCATCTATATCCTCCGCGTTGACTCTTTGCTTCGTTTACGCACCAAAAAAACAGCCATCACAGAAAAGCACAATTGAAAGTCATTGAAATACGCAAAAGCTCAATAAAATTTAATATTTTTTTTGTTTGTTCACACACAATTTTTTATGAGACAATAAACAGGCGTCTAAGTAAAAAGTACAGCACATATTTTTCAATTGCCGTAAATGATAATGTCAGATTTCGAACGTATCAGACTGGTGCTTTTAGGCGGCCCATATGTGGGCAAGAGTTGTATAGTCAGAAGATTTTTAATGAAAACTTATAATGATAAATATCGACCTACAGTGGAGGATCTACATAATCGAGAATATGACTTAGGAGCTGTTACATTAAAGGTACGTGACACTAACAATGTGCTTATCATGTACTAATTATTATACTATGTTTGCATGCGAATTTACCACTAATTAGGTAGATATATTGGACACATCAGGCGATATGCAATTTCCGGCAATGAGGAGACTGTCAATAGCAACCGCACATTCCTTCCTGCTCGTGTATTCCGTTACGTCAGCATCTAGTTTTACAGCTGTTAAACAGTGCTTCGAGGAAATCAGAGAACAGAGGGCAGATTTTCAGGTAAATATTCAGATACTGCATTTTTTTTATCAACAAACATTTTCCCTATTTTAATTAATGCTGCTTCATCGTCATTCATTCCATTAAAAGTAATGTCCACTCAACCATCCAGTTTTTAATTAGGCAACATTTTCTTCTTCTCTTCGTTACTTGCTTTTATATAATTCGAATCCTGGGGCAAATTAAAAGGAGGGATTTTATTTTTATTGATTTCAGTTTCTGCCTACATTAGCGCATTTTTGTTTGTACACATTGAAAAGAAGTGAAGAATATATAATTGGAAATTGTGAACTTAACATTTAGAAATCATTTAAGTAAATAGATAAATATGTAAAAGTTTTAAGTGACTTGGTTCGAATCCTATTAAAAAATAATTATTTATACAACTTATCTCTTCCAATTTTTTAATTTTTTTTTATAAAATTTGGAAAGTAAATATCAGAGTCGTTACTAAACACGTTGTTATGTAACACAAAAAATTATTTTTGTATTGACCCCCATCTCTCCTTGCCACAAATTTTGCCTAAAACTAATTGTTTTTTATTTAAATTATAATACAAATTTAGATCCCTCCCCCCTATGGTGTAAGTTTGATTTTAGGCAAAAATTAAAAAATTTATGGCAGAGACTCAGTCAGAAGCTAGAAATTTTTTAAGGAACCGATTTTCTATTTTTGTCCATATAAATAGATATAAAAATCCATAAAAACCCTAGAAAATTAAAAAAATCACGCTCTTTTAAAGCCCCACGAGTTCATTCACATCACTTGCTTCCATTCATCCGCGAACGTGTACAAATTTCCACATAAAATTTTATAGAAAAATGATTAAATCATCACGAGTGGAATGAGATACAGAAATGGCGCCGATATAAAAAATACTTTTAATACGCCAAAAGTATTTAAAGCTCTTTTTTTAAAGTCAATTGATCATTAAGGATCTGTAAAATGGCGGAACCTTAATTTTCAATTTAAATGGTTTTAATGCTGATGAAGGACGTAAAGTAGATTAAATGAGGGACGGTTCTTTCTGTTCCTCTAATTTGTTCACAGAATGAGTTTCTCACATCGTTATTTTCTTTTCTTTTGTCTTCTTCCTGCTTCCTCGATTCTGAAAATTACGTAACAAAAATAACCATAACAATCACCATCACAAACATCATTGTAATAATGCAAAACAACAGGAAATACCCATTGTTATAGCAGGCAATAAATCGGATCTAATAGAATCAAATCGAGAGGTTCGCATTGAGGATGTTTCGGAGTGGGTTTACTGTGAATTGCCGAAATTGAAGTAATATCATAAATTAAATTAAAATTTGCTTGTATAAATAACTAAATTTTCTTCTCTAATCCTTTACTGTTGATGACATCCTTCCCAAAACAAAACAGGGTCAAAGTTATGGAATGTTCAGCAAAAGATAATTACAATGTAAATGAACTTTTTAAAACTTTACTGTCATTATCCAAAATAATACCGACTGAGAACAATGAAACGTATGGTGGACCATTGAAACGTAGATCATCTGCATATGTTAGTGCAACGAGTAAAGGTACATGATTATACGATAAATATTTTCATAGCAGTATGCAACATGAAATATGTATTATGACAATCTAATTACGTTGTAGAAACAAACAATTTATGCTAGATACTTTATTGGCTTATTCATGCTGTAGACTCACATTGAATTTGATTTATAATAGCAGTTACTTTGTGTCATTATAAAAGAAGAATTTTATGAAGTCTGCGAAAAACATTCTTTTTTGATAAAATAAATTTATGTGAAATTCCGCAAATGCTTCAACAGTAAGTCCACCATTATTTTAGCCACATAGCAATTTGGGTATTGAAATGTGAAATCCGAAAATTTTTATTACAATGAATGCGATCGAAAATAATAATAGTGAAATCTACCTTTTATTTGGTTATATCCACAGATATGAGCATATCTAGAATTTTTGATAAAGTTTACAATTTTTTACCTCAGCAACTTTTGTAAATTGAAATGAATGTTGTGTCTAGGGAGAGGAGTTGACACCGAACAACCTTCTTGAATACGTTTCTTAAAAAGAAATTTTGATAATTTTAGACCATCGTTCAGGGACGTATCCAAGGGGAGGGTGTCAAAAACCCCTATTTTTTTGAAAATCCAAATCTCATGATTTGAAAATATACCGCCTTAATACACCCAACCAATCCCTTTTAAATCATTTCTATAGAGCTTGAAAAAAATTGAAAAAGTTAAGTGAAGCAAAAATTTCAAAGGATGAATACTAAAAATTCAATAATTTCACGTTAGATTGACTCCAAACATATAATTGCTATGATTACATTTGCGTTTAGAATTTTTTTAAAATATTTATTGCTCTTTTTTAAAAACAAAAACAACAAATCTGATTCAAAAAATAATAATTTCAATTTAATCTTTTATTCATCAATCATGAATTTTCCTCATCTGAAAAGATCTTCCATCGGAAAATGCTTCAATTTTCGAGATGATGTCTTGAGATAAAAAGAACAGAAAAACGGAAATTAATTCTCATTGATATTAATGAAACAAAATTGATTTCATCAAAGATTTTCGTTTCGAGAAGCTTTTAGACGAAAAGCTCAGAAAAGTTTATAAAAACACCATTAAAATGTTTGATTTAAGAAAAAGGTTATAAAGAATTTCGAAGTTTAAATTATGGAGGAAATTGAAGAGAAGTAGAAGTCATGAAATTTTTTCAAGCCGTTGGCAAACTCGGGGAAAGTTTTCAATCACTAATGAACAACTCATAACATATATTTGAGGGGGTCGTTCACAAATGACGTATATAAAAAAATAGAATTTTCAAACCTACAATTTTACAAAAATTTTCGTAAAACTATATTTTTTTCTGGATGGAATCTTAAACCTCCCCTCACCCAAAATATTGGACGTCATTTATGAACGACCCTTAGTAACACTTTCTCTTGAAAATTTGAGTGTAAAAACTTTCAAGTCTAGCATTTTATATCCAATAAATTACAGCTTTATATGTCTGTCATAAATCTACAGCCATAAAACTTTCGAAAAAGAATTTGTACCCAAAATGAAAAATGGACTTAACTTTTTAGGATATTACACTCATCCTTCCTCAATTTCATTTACTTTAGTCTTCGTCTCATGTCTTCTTTTTTTCCTTTCTCACTCATAAACTCACAACAGGAAGAAGTCGAGTGCCAAGTCCGTCTCTTAGTAACGATAAGACATCATCATCATCATTTATGGCATCATGTAGTAGCAACGGAAGTGAGGCATCATCTGCATCTGACATCAAGTCAAAGCCACGATCTAGGTAATATTATGTTGTGTAAATCACTCAGATGATTACATAAATACTTACACTTTTTTCCTATGTACATAGAAACTTGTATACAATATTACAAACCCAAAAAATATACATGAACCTACATCAGCATCGTCACCACTCGTCTGATGTGACTGAATCTTTCATATAGAGTCGAGTGATGAAATTTTCATTTTCTTTTCGTTCCTCTTGTTTCTTATTTGTTGTTAGCGTGATTTTATTGAATGGATGTTGTTTATGTTGATTTTGTGGATTATGGTGTTTATAATAGTGATGTAGCCAGGGGGATGATTCGGTGGATTTCCACCACCCCTTTTGAAAAAATTGGAATAAACAAGAAAATTATTTAAAATTTCTATTATTTTTGAACTGAAAAATTTTTTAACCTCCCTACCAAAATTCTGGCTACGCCACTGGCTTAAATACATGTTTTACTGATTGGTTCTTGTAAAAAAACAAAAAAAAAACACAATTTTATTATTATTTTATTACTTAATTTAAGGATTTGGAGCTTTGATTTTAAATTTATTTTAATATTTCTCTTTTAAGGTTTAAATTTTGTTTGGCTAAAGCTCGTTGCCATTTTATAGAAACTGAAGTTGTCAAACTTTTTACGGTTTTTTCATATTTGACCTTTATTGAGTCAGTTTTTGTCAAATTGAATTTCTTAACCATTATATTTACATATATTTTGCGGGAAAATAAAATATTTTTTAAAGTAAGTTTACTTAAGTTTTAGACAATTATGTGAACTAATTTCTTAAGTATTTATTTAAATCTGACATCAATAAACAAGGAGTTTTTGAATTAAAGGAAAATTTATTGTTTTAGCAAGTTCCAGAAAGTATTTCATATTTAAGTATTGTATTTTCCTGCACAAAATAAGGAAATAAAACCTTAAACTTAAGCACTCCATACCTTTTAAATAGCAAATACTCATACCTTTCTTGAAAATTTTCTCATTTTATTACGGATGATGTTATACATATGTATGATATCATTTATTGAGTACGAAACGTATGTTCATAGACATAAAGCTATTTTTGAATAATCAAAAAGAATGTAGATGGGGGAAACGGAAGAAGAGGAAAAAAATCTCTTTCTATAGATTTTACATGCTTAGTCAACCTGGCCAAAAATTTTCCTTCCGAATGATCGAAATAATTTGCATATCTTCTTTTATTTTATTCCACATAAGTTTCCTTTTTCCGTACGCTTCTCAAATTGTCTAAAGCTATTTCTGATTTAGATTACGAATGGATTAATCTCTCAATTTTGTTCTCTCGGGTTTTTCCTTCACATTTCTATGTTCTCTGACATTAATGCTAGTAAATCTTATTTACTCGTTTCACTTTTTATTTTTTTCCATCTACACTCAATGTTATCGTGACTTTTGCTTTCCCTTTTCATTCGTAACAACAAAATATGTTAAAGTAAATGAGTGAGTTGAAAGCTTAAAGTTTACTGTCTATAAAAAGAAATACTGCAGGAAGGGTATAGAAGCAGAAATTCTGTTTACACAGAGTATTTACTTTTTCCATTTTGAATCAAATGAAGTGAAATTTAATTTAAATATGAGAATCTAGTAAAATTTAATTATTGACTAGATGATTCTTTGACAGAATTTAATATTATTCAAATTCAAGCAATTTTAAATCATTTTAAATTTTTTTCGGGCTATTGAGCTGATTCCCAACCTAACAACGTGCGTTTAACTTAAAACTAATGATCTCCAATTTTCAATTTTTTTGAACATTATTAATTTTTGTTTTGAAATTTTGATTTTGTTTAAATTCTGAATTTTTATTTAAAATTTTGATTTTTTTTATATTTTTTGAATTTTTTAAATTTTTAATTTTTTTTTAATTTTTTAATTTTTTAAATTTTTAATTTTTTTTTAATTTTTGAATTTTTTAAAATGTTTGAACTTTTGATTTTTTTAAAATCTACACAAAAATGTAAAAAATGCGCCTTAATCAAAATCCATAAATTGATAGAAGCGTTCAAACCATTTCTTTTCCAGCCATCCTTTTATTTTCAAAACAGGTTTTATGTACAAACAAGTAAAAATGTACACAATGTTTAGAAACATCTGTTCACTTAGCGTGCAGATGGGGGAAATGCTTGTAGTTAAATCCTTAATCGTTTTTTCTCGAGTTTTCTGGAATTATTTTCTTTCAATGCTGCTCCTTTTTCTTATTTCCTTAATGATTCTCATCTACATTAATAGTTTTCCATTTTCTCATTTCCTTGTCAGTTGACTTAAATGGATAGGATTATCGTGTTTGTTACAAGAAAGTGTCTGGGAAGCACGTTAAATTGATTTATAACTAATTTGTTTTATGAATGATTATGCTTAATTTATTTAACGCATGGGAAAAATAAATCATTAATTTCTGGATGTTCTATTATGCTCTGGAAATTCAAATTGTGAATTAAATTTTAAATATTCCAAAAAAATATATTTTTTAATTCTATTGACATTCAGAGAATTTTCCAAGGGTGCCAATACACAGGTTAGATAGTGCAAGCTTTCAAATGTCATTCACCTTTTGCAATTCAATCATGCTTGTTGGTTGTAATGAAAGAGTTTTCATGAATTGAAGCTTATCATTACATTCGATTAACCAATAAACATTTTATACCTTTTGGATATTTTTAAAAATCATTTCCAAATTGAAAGAAGTAAACACACAATTCTTCTTTATCTGCATCAATTTCATTTTATGACTGAGTTGAAACTCCTCATAAATTCTTTAACAAGCAATTTTGTACAAGCATCAAACTAGCAATATTTGATTCAGTACAGCTGCTTTAAAGTTTGACGATCATAAACACTTTTTATATAGTGTTGTTGAAAAGTTACAAAATTTTCATAGAAAAAATATTCTAAGGAGTGTCACTCAGCTCTAGACTTTATTTTCCATTAACTGTTAGACATTAGCGAATAACCTCTAAGCAGCTTATGAAAAAATCAATTTTAAAAGTCCATTCAATGAAATAAAATCTAGTTTCTCAAACTTTTTCGACTCTCGACACACTAACCGTCATTTTAGGGAGTCGATGTCACACCTAAAATTCCAAGCAAGATGAATTTTACCTTCATTTTTGTTTAGAACGTAGCATTGGTATGTCTAGTAATTAATTATTTTGAAGAATCTTGGCACGGAAAACTAGTAAAAACTCGATGAAAAACCGTAGAAAATTCAAATTTTATATGAAATTTATAAAATTATAAATAAATCTTAGGGCGCCGGGGCACATAGATTGTGAACCATTGAACTAGTTGTTTTAAGTTTGACTGTATTATATTTGTTTGAGTAAATAAAAGAACCTTTTTGCCAAATGTGTAGCTAATATTTCTAAATATATTATCTGGTTTAAAAATAAAAAGCTTTGACAATTCTAATTGAATTTTGATATCTGGGGGGGGGGGGGGGGTTGATTATCTGGGCAACTAAGAACCCCTCCAAGACTACGCACTTGCTTTTTGTCGCTCTTGTAATCAGTTTGATATAGTTTCTGGGATTTTGTTAGGGGGTCGTTCACTTATTACGTTCGCTTTTTATGGGGAGGGGGTATACGATTTTGTAACAGGCTAAAGTAAAAAAAAATTTTGGTTCCAAATTTGTAACAAGCGCGGGGAGGGGCGTTCTAAAAAGTCGCTGTTCTGCTTAATATAATAAGTGAACGACTTCTAGCATGTTTTCCTTAAAAAAATATTTTTCTGTACCCAAAAATGAGTTTGACTGTTTAACTTGTTATTCCTTTCAACTTAGCTATTTATTCAATTTTCTCAAAAATTTGATATTTTCGTCATTTGCCATTGAAGGCTTTCGAGAAATCTTAAGAATTTTTGGTTTAATTTCATTTCAAGAATGTTTCTAATCTCCAAGAGTTTGAGAAAGCCTAAAATACTTTTCATGCCTTATTTTTTGTTCACTGTATCCATAACAAGCTCAGTTTCCCCATCACTGAAATCAATGTGTAATAAAGTAGATGAAAAATCACCCATTCCAGACACAAATCTCTTAAAATGTGCGTAAGGTTGGAATTTATTTTTCACATTATCAATTTTCTTGATTTCCTCACTGAAAGATTGAAGGAAGTAAAAGGAAATAAATAATACATCCCTTTTGAAACATTCTTGTTTCTATTCCCCTTCATTTCATATATAATAAATATTTTCGTGTATTAATAAATCCATTTTCTTATTTTTCATGTTTTTCACATAACATGGGATTTTTGTCAATTACACATACACACATGATTCATGAAAAATACACACGCATATACACATAGGCTGCGAATCGCAAGGTTAGAGGATGAAACCTTTTTTGGATTCCGATTTTCTCCTCCTAAAATTTCCTCTTTTATTTCCGTTTACTTTGTTGATATGGGTATTATTGAGTAATATTTTTTTCATTTAATTTTTCACTCTATTATGTATAATGCCATAGTCAATAAAAGCTTTACAAATGTAAGAATACATCAATAACTATGTACAATGATTTATAACAACCGATGGTTATTTTTATTCATCTATAATAATAAATTTCCTCTTGCCATCCCCTACATATGCTCCCCATTATGATTGATTTCTGTTTAACTGATTTTATTATAATGGAAAACTATTCACAATTTTTTTTTTGAAATATAATTGATATTGATTGTTATACAATGAAACATTTACAAATCCAAAACATGTGCCACATTTGCAATCACAAGGAAATGTTGATTTCCTTTAGAACAATTTTTGTCAGATTTTTTATATGCACAATTCTAAATGTGTGAGGTGTAATTTAATGCCTCCCTTCAATCATATCCAAAAGACATGGGCATAGCCACAAAATTTCATATTTTGTGAATGCAAAAAATTTAAGCGGGGATTTTCAGGATATTTTGTTAAAAACTCTAGCTAATTGAAGAGTCTTTTGGTTAGGTTGGAGGATAAATCCCCCAATTTCCTATTGACTACGCGACTGTCAAGAAGATAAGGTTGCTTGATCCTTACTTTGCAAATTTTTTGGATATGTCCTTAATTCATAGGCTCTCGAACTGCTCTTTTTTGGCTGGATAGTCCCGCTTTTTAGGCAAATGTACCACTCTGGACCCAAATATCTCACTTTTTCCAAAACTTCATGACCATTTTTATGACCCAAATACTATAAATTTCCGTCTGTCCCACGTTTTAGGGTTTAAATGGGGAGTCTATGTACAATCTTTTAATTCATGATATTGTTAAGGGTTCGCTCACAAATGACGTCAAATTTTTAAAAGAGGGTCCAACTTTTGAGTTTGTCATTCCCATTTAAATGTACAATATTTTGGTGGAAGTCATTTATGCACAATCCCTTGCACCTGAGGAATTTCTATTTTCTAATGTTTATCTAAGAAGAAATAAGAAAATGAAAATTTTGAGCTGATACTAGGCCATATCTCAAACTAGTTTGCATTTTCAAAACTGTCAAATTTGTTATAAAACTAAATTCTTAGTTAAATTTATTAACATTAGGGGTCATTCGCAAATTACGTCTCGTAAAAAACTAGTTTTTCGTCACAAATTTTCCAAAGAATGAAAATTTTGGTGTTTGGTCTGTCACAAATTATTCAAACCACCCCTTCCTCCTAAAGCATGACGTAATCTACAAATGACCCCTTAGTGAAAAAATCTGACAAAATTTTCTGAAGGAAATCCAAAGAACCTTATTATGCGGTTCATTAATTCCATTAATATTAATCAAAACTTTTTTTATTTATTTTCACACAAACAGGAGTCTGATTCGTCGATCATCAAGAAAAACCAAGCAACAAATAGCATCAGCGGGTGGAACAGGTGTCGAAGATTGTAGCATTCAATAATTTCTAAATAATTTAATAAAAAGAGAAAAATTTACAGATGCTAATGTTACATATGCTGTTTTTTGTTCGTAAGAATTTCTCTTCTCTTAAAAAAAGAATCATGAACATGACTTGAATGAGTGATAGGTGTATAGATTTAAGGTATTAGAATTTTGTCCGTAAGTAAATAATCGTACCATTTAAAATTATGATGAAATTGTTGAAAAATGACATCAGCGATGATGAGAATTAAGTTTAAGTTTTGTAACTATATAGATGATGAAACAAACCTTTGCATTGAAGCTTTAAAAATCACTGTTTAATCAAAAAAGTCCTTCTGTATAAGTGGAATTAAAAGTGAAATAATATACACGCTAAAAATAGCGTAAATAATCAAAAAACTGATTTTTTCTGCCGAGGCTTTTTTGATTAACAAAAAACAGAAGAAAAACTTTTTGAAAAATTATGAAGGCGTAAATAATTTTAGTAAGAATTAGGAATAAATCTATTTTACCATATCCATCCATGTAATTTCCATAATCGTCTTATGATTCTTCCCATGCATAAAAATCATTTTTACAGCACAATTTGAAAAACATTTGAAGTTTGAAAGCATGTTTATTTTTATTCTTGTCGTTATTTTTGTTCGGTTAGAATGTTTTTATATTTATGAGAGGTTGGTTTTTTTTATAAATCTTGTATACATAAAAAGGCAAATCCATGATGCTGTAAACAATTTTAATATAAAATTTAAATCTGTACTAAAAATTGAATTTAGTGATGGACGAATTTTTATGTCACAGGATAAAATTTTCATCAAAAAGTTCTTTTTAGTCTACACTTTTCGACTGACTGCAATGGGTCGTGGAGCATTGTTTCTCGTACATATTTCAATCTCGAGGGGAGGGGGCGGTAACTGGACCTGGCTAAGTCCCTGACTTAGCCCCAACCCTTTTTCAAAAATTTATTTTCTAGAAAAGTCGATTGTAAGTCATAAGAACCCTAGCTCGTTTATAGGAGCTTGCCATTTTAAGGACTAGTTTGAGAGGGACGTAGTCAGGATTTTTGAAGGGAGGGTGCCCAATTTATTATTTTTGAAAAAATCACTGTAGTATAACCTTTGTATTAAATTCTTATAATTTTTTAAACATTAAGATTGATTTTTCGAGTTGTCTTCAATATTTTCCTGAAAAAAGTTAATTTTTCGATTTTAAAAATAAAAAAATTAAAAATTTGTATGAATTTTGATTCCAGGGGGATGGGTTTGTCCAGGCACCCAAGGACCAACCCATGGCTACGGTACTGAGTTTGAGTAGTTTGTTATTTAGCTCGGTCAGTAAGCATGTATTGAGTAATATCAGATTTTAATAAATCAAATTTTTTGAAAATAAATTTTTCACCAGAAATCAAATTTTGATATGTTTTATAAAGCATGAAGACATGAGCATAAACTCCAATGAGAATAGAAATTCTCACGAGCTTCCCTTAATGGATTTGCCCACACATAGAGAATTGTTTTTCATATTTAAACATTCTTATGTTTCCCTTTAAAGAAATAAAATTTACATGGAACGAAAGAAAAAAAACAGAATAATGCAAAATAGAAATTTTACACGTGTCAGCAATTTATGATTGCCGATGGCAATTCTAAATTCAAAACATTATTAATTGAGGCATCCGAGATTTAAGAACCAAGCACTTCTTATTAAAAAATAAGCATAAATTAAATTAAATTTAAAATTGTTTATCTGTTACTTATAGAGGCGTTGAAATTTGACAGTTATTGTCTATTAAGTCTATTAAGTCTATTTTTATGTTTTTCAATTTTCCTATTAAGTTATGTTAATTTTAGTGTTAAAGTTTTAATGCCTATAAATACCTAAGAAAATTATCAACTTTCTCGACACTAATTAATTAAATTTATACTTCTTTAGCAGTAATGGAAGATAATAATCCTTTTAGTCTGTGTAAAGAAGAAGAAGACGGCAAACCAACATTTGCCTACGAATTTAAGTTAATAAAAGACCAATTGTTTGCATATGAGCGCATTTTTGTAGAGGGAAATTCTGTGTTCAAACCAAAAATTGCCTATCTGTGTGGTTTTAGCATTATCACGTAAATCGGTGACACTTTCAGCAAATAAACTTGAAAACGTCAAAGTTGCTAGCATACTGATCGTTAAAAAACCATGAAAACATTTTATGGTTGTACCTCTGAAGTACAGCTATGGTGCCAGTTTAATGTGATTTAAAAAAATCAAAAAAATTATTTTACAATCCTTCTCAATATTTTACCCCATAAACAATCCCAGACACATAAACACAGAATTTCTCTTCATAAAACTGCGTTAAAAATTCCCAAACAACAACAAAAATACAAAAAATAGTTGAAATGAAATAATAAAAAGAACTTATTAAGAAAATAAAACTAAACGTATAGAGAAAAAAAAATTAATACTTATGTCATTATTGCCATTTTGTAGAAATATAAACTCATGCAAAGTGAATTGTGATGAATAAATTAGAGGAAATTAAAAAATAAATTAAACTTTTTTCCCAATTTTGTGCTGCTTTCTTACCGAAAATAAATTTCCTTTCCGCTCCGATAAAAAGAAAAACTTATTCACGCTTTAAAACACAATAAAAAGAATTTCTGAAATAAAATTTCGTCTTTAAATGGATGTATGTACTTTTCTGAAAAAAAGAGATGAATTTTTGTATGCACAAAAAGAAAACAGGAATTGCAAAGACTTTTTTCATAACAAATATCATAAAATTGTTATTAATTTTCTTTTCTCATTTTGTCAATGTTAATACAGAAAGATCTTCTTGTCAAAATCCTCTTTTCTCATTTCCTAGATAAGCCTTTATGAATAAGAAGAAGAATTAATCCGAAAAGTATTAGAGGTCGTTCATAAATGACGTCCAATTTTTAGGGGGGAGGGGGTCTGACGCTGGGTGACACTTTCTAATTGGTATGAAAATTTTGTGACAGGACGGGGAGGAGGTCTAAAAATCTCGTTTCTTGCGTGACGTTATTTATGGAAAGCCTCTTAGATATATCGTTTTTGAATATGAAATAAGAAGGAGGGAAATGAGAAGGATGTTGTTGGAAATTTTGGAAGTTTTTTTTGGAGTTTATGAGGCTTTGGCATTCAAAATGGTTCATAAATATAAATGAACTGAAATAGTTCGATGGTCTAGGACTTTGGCACTTGAATGTTCGAGTCTCAACAGGGCTAACTAGAACTAAATGTACTGAAAATGCTGCACACAACCTCAGTTTCTAGCCTACAGACAAGAATATCTTCAAGAAATTGGTTTGAATCTCACTAAAGATATAAGCCTAGGTTCAAGTGCTGTAGTGTAAGTCTTTAACTATATCCTATGGTAGGTAGCACAGCTATGATATTCAACTATACAAAAATGTATGTTTGAGGTTACTAGCTGAAAATTTATAATCAAATTGATCCTTTGATATTCCTAACCTGACATTTTGGAACATCAGGGAACATTCTTGAAAAATTGATAGAAATGAACAAAAAGCTTCATAAAATCTCATAAGAAATTCCACAAAGATCCAACGAAAAAAAATATATCAAACTTTTATGATTGACTTTTAATGCACAAAATTTAATTCAAAGCACAAAGAAAATTTTCTCGACTTTTTCTTACTCTTCAATAAAGAAACAAAATAAAGAAATTATGAGCTTAAGTGATTCAAAAAAATGAAATAAAATCGTTAAGTCTCTTGCAAATTTTGTAAGATACGAGAAAAATATCGTCAGCTTTTAAATTTTGAATAAAATAAAAGAAAATGGTTGAATAGAATACCAATTAAAGTAGTTGTACTTAAAAATTCAATGTGTAAATAATGAAAAATTGAAACTTTGCCTGTATTTTTGAGTTGTGGAAAATTATGAACGGGTATTTGGAGGTTTGATTTCGAGCAAAATGTCTGATGCCGTGGTGATAATGTTTTATTGATTTTATCCATTTACAAGGCTTGCCGTGTTATTGTTACAGCTGTGATTGTCATACAAATTTTTAAGGGGGGGACAAATACCCCAAACGACCCCTTGTCTACTCGCTTGGATTGCCATCAAGGATACAAAACTGATGAACTAAATTTTAATCATATTTGATCAGTTCTTCACCCCTAATTGTGATTTCTATCAAGGTGCATTGCTGGTGATGGTAGTCTAACATGATAGTCATGCAGATGGATAAAATCAACAGCATGGCATAACCTTGTCAACTATGACCTCATTGCTGCTCGGGTTATACAATATGAGCCCCAAAAATGACTCTAAATCACCGAATAGTCACCTCAAAAACTTTTCATAATTTTACATCACTCGAGACTATAACTTATACTTGTGACAAAGTGTGGGATGGTTACATGTGTTTTAGAATAAATAATGAACTAGTAATTAATTTATCAGTTTTAAAATCGAATTATTTCTTCCCCCAAAAAAATGTATGAAATTAAAAATCGTCCAAATTAAAATGTGAAATAATTTTTTGATACGCATTTAAATTTTCTGTTAAATGATAAAATAATGCGGAAATAAAATCGAGAGGGAAAAGCTTCATTGCATGTTAACGATATGCAATTAAATAATTTATGTGAGGCTGGCACAAAAAAATTCACCAAAAATTCCATAATTTATTCATTGTCATCTGTGGTGTTCATAATCAATTCAGCTAATAAATTCAGTTCCTCTTAGAGTACATTAAGCTGAATATCTATCGATAACAATGATAATAAAAATGTCTGGCATGAACCGTAGATTAAAAAAATGAACAAGATTTGAATGTTTAAAATTTTTTGGCATTCATTCAACAATTGTTGCGCTATATTCACCAAGTAAACATGCATTAGGGCACAAAATTTTGATGAAGCTTTTTATCTTTTCATCTCCTGTTAAAACAACTTTGAGACTTTTTGTCTTAAAGGCTTATGCATAAATGAAAAATGCTCAAGAAATGAAAACAAAAAATTTTCCCTCTTTTTTGTTCTCAAATAAAAAAAACTTTAAAGTTTTAAAAGAATAATAAAATTACATGATGTTCATGTATGTTGTTGCTAAAATATGTAAGCTGAATAAGAGGAAGTAAAACAAATGTGAAAAATGATGAACGTTCTTATTATTCACAATAAAAAAATTAGATTAAGATTAAAAGAAATGAACGAAATGGAAAGAGGAAAAGTGTAGAATTGTAAGCTGTTTAGGAAGATATGATGGAAGTGGATTTAGCATAATAATAATTATGATAACTGTAAAAACCACACACATAAGCTGTAATATTGTTTAAATAAAACTGATGAAAATGTAAAAGCTTAAAAACTAGCATAAAAGTGTTTGTTGTTAATTCCTTTTCACAGGTGAATTTAATGCTTGTATGAGATGACTTGATAGTTCAAATAACCATTATGCTGGCCATTCATGCAGTTTATTCTATTATGGTGATAAAAACTTGATTGTGGTAATTATTTTCATTGTTTAACGATCTTAGACACATGCTTCCCATGAGAGCTTTAAATAGGCACATTTTGCATTAAAAATAAGATTTCAAATGAAATAATAATTTCAAATAAAGGTCGAAGCAGCATTGATTAAAGCAGTGGTTCTCAGACTTTTTCAAGCGCGACACACTGAACCATCTATTTAGTGCAAAATTGGTATACACCATTGGGGGTCAACCTTCCCCCTCAATGGAAATTTTATTCAATTTGTTAGGACTTTTATCAAAAAATACCTCTAAATTTTCCCATCCATCCAAAAGATATCAACACACCACCCTCGAAAAATTTCTGGCTACACCCCTAATCCTGGCTTAATACAGAGGTGTATCCAGGATGTTTTTTTGGGTATTCGAATCATGACCGTTTTTAAAGCTAGTATTACTTTTCAAAAAATAGGGAGTCGATTGACCCCAAAACCCTTGGATTAATACGTAACGCTAAAAATGCTAATTTTTGATACCTCCTCTCAAAGCGTCAAACGAAATATCCGAAGGACTCCTAAGTTTCATCATAAAAATATTTTCAAATCTACATGATTAGGCAAATCTGTATGTGTTTATGATTTATTATGAAGGACGCAAAATTTTATCATACTCAGTCAAAATTATTCTCATTTGTCACCCAATGCATGTAGATTTTATGAAAAGGGGTCATTCACTTATTACGTATCCTTTTATGGGGGAGGGGGTCTTCAACTTTTTAACAGGTTAAACAAAAAAAATCTTTTTCGTGGAAAATTTGTAACAATGAGGGTAGAGGGGTCGTGTTTTGCGTAACGTAATAAGTAAACAACCCCAATGCCACATGTTTAAAAGTGGTATTCGTTAAAATTTCATAAAAAAGGCAATTTCCTTTTTAAACTTTTTAAAAACAAAAAAGAGTTTGACAATACGCCTAGAATTTCTCTTTCCATATAACAAAATCAGCTAAAAGTTGTCAAAACCCAGCAAAAAATAAGAATCAAAGAGATTTTCTTTATTCTCTTTTACATTAACGTTTGCTTGGGTAATGTTTGCGTAATGAGAGTTTTTATAAATTTACATAATTATCACCATTGTTGTAAGCTTCAAAGCCACATCCTTTACATGTCGCTTCCATCCATACACAACGACATAAAGCTCGGAGTTTTTATTCGAATATGTAATTTTCCTTTTTCATGTACATTTTTTTATATCACGCATTTTTAATTCCCTGCAAGCTATAATGAGACGTTTGCATGATTGATAAGAGTAATTTGCTACGATTCAGAGCTTTAATACTCAGTAATTTTTATTAAATTATATTGTCTTTAACTCTCGTGAATTTAATTTCACTGAATCTATTAAGCAAAAAGTTAAATGCACGGATTTCATTTTCCAGTCACGGGTTTTACATCTATTTACCTCCAAACAATGCTGATATTTAATGGAAACAAAAGGTAATTAACTTATTCTACATGTAAATCTAGTATTTCATTCAAAAACGGTATTTAATTAAGGTTAAGGGGATTAAATTTTATGACTCATGATCGTGGAAAATTGAAAACTTTGTTGATGGATTTTGTCTTTTGTGAGTAATTTAATTCCAAAAAGTTTTAATGCTTTGAGAGCTTTTTGGTTATATTCATCAGTTATGAGACGATTTATTAATGTATTGAATTTTGAAGGATCATTTGAAGAGGGATCGGATCAATTTTAAAGACTTTATCCTGAATAAATTTCACTGAATCCAGCCTCATGTCTGCTAGATGCTAAAATTGATCACCTGCCTGATTTTTGATAGGTCAAATTCTAGACAGATCGAAAAGTTAGCCTATTCAAAGAGACATCTCCCAACTGATTATTTTTGGAACCATCCAGAAAGTGGCAGTAATTAACTAAATGGATCTTGAGGAGAATCAAACCCACGTACTTCATCAGGGCACCCTCGTTTTGACATCAACACGGTGACATAGCAGTGACCTAGCGACCACGTTGTGTGTCTCGGATGACATAACCTCTTAGTTATAAAGGTTGACATCTAGTCTTTGAGATTACATGACTATAAGTCATATTCATCTATCGATCGTCAACTAGATACGCATTTTATCTCATTAGGCTTAAGTCAGATAATCCATCAGTAAATTAACGATAAAAGTTTATCTATGAGGCACATTGTCAATACATTATTTTTTCAGCTTGCAACAACGCCACAGAATAATCCTTGTTGTAATATTATTGATGCTTGAATAAATAAATGAGCGGACAGAACTCAATCAATATTATCTGTACATAAGAGCTACACTAGAAAATATTTATGGTTAATTACCAATGATTATGCAAGCCACAAACCCCAAAATATAAACAATGTATATAATAATGAGTAGACGAAAAATGCTATCCATTTGTACATAAAAATTAATACCACAATATTAACATTTCCTTCCTCATTGTCTAAAGAGCATTAAAAGAATTTAATTAAAGAGAAAAGCTTTAACATCATTGACGTAGACTTGTAATAGGATAATTTATTATGATATTAATTAACGTCGTCGTCATTTCAATAAGCTTAAAAGTATCAAGAAAGAGGAATTAGAGAGCAAGTGCGAGACAAGAGGAAGATGAAGAAGACTTTCTAAGCAGTTGATACAGAGATTAGCATCGGCTTCAAACTTTGTCTTCCTCGACAGCATGGATATTCATTTTCATGGTTGTGACTGAGGTTTAGTCTTGTGTTGCGATTTAATGAAGTCTTTAGGGACGTCCGAAGGGTCGATTTTAGTTTGTTATCGGATATGTTAGATAAGTGAGAGGATCAGTTGCCAGTAAGTGTCAAAAAGAAGAAAATAAATTTTATCAGAACTTTTAAAGGGATTGCTTGAATATTTTTATCATGATCATTGGAATGGACTCTTGGGATCTATTTAAACGTTTTTTTATAAAATTATACCTGGAGGAACTTTAGAGATAGTTTCGAATCGCAATTGAGCATTGATTTATGGATCAATAAAAAGGATGGTTGTAAAGCATCTAATTAACAGAAGCAATTACTACCAACACCCAGCCTAGATACAGGCCAATGAAACACAACAACTCTAGCTGTCTCTATGTTCATGCTATTTAAAACATCATCAATCTTAACCTCCTTGTGACATGCAAAATGACAATTTATGGACGACTTTTATTGCTCCGACATAATCGTATTTAACAAGCATTAAAATTTATTCCAGAAAGACTCGCGTTTTTCCGACAATATTTAAATGTTTTCAATAGACTTGGAAGCACATGCTTTGTTACATTCACGGAAATATTGAGGATTACTTGGCACGTGTATACATTAAAATATTTAAGCTTAATGTGGTGTTATTAATGCAAGAAAAGCTTCATGTTTAATGTAAAAAGTTTAAAATAAAGACACGATTACCACGAATGACGGAACTACAGCACAGAATATTTCGCTTCATTTTTGTAATTTAATGTAATGACTTCCCGCAATTTGAGAGCCGTTTCTCATTAAATCTTAATTTTTTCTCATGAAGTCCTAATTAGATTCCCAAGAATGAGATTAAGGCTTTACGACTCCAGCAGTTCCACTTTGGATTCTCTACAAGACTCAATTGTATAACCATCAGTTTGATTTAATTCAGTAAGGACATTATGCAATGACTTTAGTCTTTAGACATCGAGGTATAAGAAGGCAACTCTACCATTGCAAGAATAGTAAACATTTTATATTGTGACGTGGGTTCGATTCTCCCCAGAAGTCAGTCTCTCAATCCAGTACATAGAGTTTTGTCTATATGACATGGATTTGCTCTATTAAATCTGAGTTTCAAAATTTATTCTAACTTCATACTGCAACATAGTCTTGGATTTATCAAAGAAAAACACATTATTATGGTACATACAATTAGCCCTTCCTCTTACTCTTTGTATACTGCTTTAGTTAATATCAAAGGAAAGCATAAAGAAAAGTGAGTTATCCGGACTAATAATAGCAGCCCATTAGACTTTTTATATTATGGAATATGGCTATTGCAGTGACCTCAATCATAATATCCATAATAAAAACATTTTGTGATTAATCAATAATATTTCAGGCTCCATTCATTATTGCTATTTAACTTCTATTTTTGGGTGTATTTTGTGGTAATTTTGTGCTGCTTATTCCATTAATCACGTGCCACTTTTATTTCTTGAAATTTCTTTCTATTTTGATGAAAACTTTATTGAATTGTTGATTATGTTTTGACTGACAAACTACAGAACCGAGGGAGAATCACATATCACAGAAGAGAAGAGAAAAAAAACTTTTGATTCTCAGGAAAACTTTTCTCGTTTCCATTCTAGTGCTGTGGGTAATATTGTTGACTTCTGTTCGCTTTGTTGTGATTGCCGTATAAACTTTTACTGACTGCTTTACATCATGCGGTGCCAGTATATTGTCACATAAATTCCCATTTGATATGCTGGCTTTTTATTGCTTCCTCTCGCCTGATGATTGTTTTGTAAAATTTATTATTTTCAGTCAAAGAGTCCCGAGAGAAACGTAAGAACTAAAAAGTTTTTGGTAAGGAGACGATGTGGGACAATAATCGTTTGTTTGATGACTGCTGGAGGGAAGGCATGAATAACAGATTGTTGAAGTTGTGACCTAAATATATTCAGCAATATATTGCAGAAAATAAACCTTTTTATCTATTTTTTGGTAAGATTTATTGAAATTGTCTGCTTTATGAGCATAAAGTATTATTGAAATATGATAATTTTGTATACAATAGATACCCTACATAAAGATAGATAGTACCCTAGGTAGGGTAGAGTAGCCTTAAAAATTGGCCCCAGGTAATGTAATTTTAGTTTGATTTTCAATTATTTATCGACACTTCTTCATCCAAAACCAAAGACCGTCGATAAATTGATCATAAAATGAATCTAAAAAAATCATAAAATTAAATTTCATGAACAATTCTTTAATCCTCATGTGTAACTCGGATATTTCACACTTATCCGTTTATAACTTAAAAGCGGCACATGCGGTAAACGTGCTTTGTGTGGTATTTGATATTGATTTTTTAAGCATCATCAAAATTTAATATTGGGAATAACTTCGAGAAAGTTTTCTTCTGAAAAACAATTTTTGCTTATCTTCACAAAAATATGTTCATGGATGAATGAGCTAAAGATATTCGGAGGTAAAGGGAAATTTTGTAGAGAATTTTCCTTACTTGACAGATTTTCGAGTAAATTAATTGAGGACTGAAGTGAAAATTATGTGTTTCCAAGGAAGCAAATTCTTGCTTCTGAAGTTTTACAGTTCATCCAGATGAAAAATCATGAAACAAGGGAAATGATAACAAAAATTCTAGGAATGAAGAAAAAGCATAATTTTGCTATTTTCTGAACTTTTCATCTCATTGTTAGTCATTTGAACAAGCTTGGGGAATTTAAACTGAGGAAAACTTTAAGAAAGAATTTTTATTGACTCTATGAAATGCTTTTCATAAAATCTGAAAGTTTTTAGTTCATTTTGAAGCCAATTATGTCTTATGGTGTTGCCTTGAATGATGGGAATTATTATTTGCAAAATATTTTCTCTTATTCAACAGAAATGGGGTCGTTTAAATGTGACATAATGTCACAATTGACATTTTAAACCCCTTTCTGATCTCCTTAACAAAATTAACGTAGAATATAAGGATTTTCTCAAAGGGCCATTCATAAATGACGTCACACAAAAACGAGATTTTAGACTCCCCCCTCTGATTTCATATAAAAAAATATCTTTTGTATGTCACACAGCATCAGACTCCCTCCCACCTAAATATTGGACGTCATTTATGTACCACCCCCAAAACAATTAAAACTATTCGTGTTAATTCCTCCACAAATCCTTCATTTCTGATTGAATCACAGCTTATCTAATATTTAATTATAATTCCTTCTATAAAACTTTCTTAAGTAGCCATTGAAAGAGCATCAGCAACAATAAAGAACCATTATCATCAAAACAATACGAGAGAATATTGTTTGGATTGAAATGGCGCCATACAGACTATACAGCTACGAAGAAAAAAAAATGAAAAGAAATTCCTCGATTTCCACCAAGTGCATTGACCGCAAAATTTGGAGAAAGAGGAGAAAGAAGAAAAGGAAATAAAGCTAAATAGAGGATGTGAAGTATATTATAATGGAAATGACACCTTTGTTTTCCTTTCAGCCATGAACTATTCGTTGCTTTCTGTTATTTCCGTTTTGCGACACGCTAAAGCTCCTCTAATGTTTGTAAGAATATTTTAATTATCTTTAAATTACGTCACGCTTTAAGGGGAAGGGGGGTTTAAGAATTTGTGACAGTCAAAATACGAGAAAAAATGTAAAATTTGTGACAAGAGAAGGGGAGGGGGTTTGAGTAAATCATTTTTGCGTGACGTAATTTACGAACGACCCCTAAGTGGATTTTTTTTAGGACAATCCTATATTGTGTATCGTAAGAAGACTCTTTGCAGTAGAAATGTTCTTATCGAAATTTAAAAAATCCCTTTTTTGGTTCCGTAATATTTGAACGGTCCTCTTTTTGAATAGGAAGCTATTCATTCCTCCATTACTTCTCATTAAATTTTAATTATATAAATTTTAATAATATTATGTAACATTTAAAAGGAGAAGAGGGTCAGACCTTCGTCACAATTCAATCAAATTACGTAATATCTAAACAATCCCAAATTGAAATTATTACCAAACTTTTCTAACACGATGATGAAATGATTATTAAGTAACCGAAGTAATGTAATAAAATATTGCGAAAGGGGGGAAATGAAATATATACAAGGCATTTATTTGCGCAATGACAAATATCTTCCCAAAGGAGAACAGAAGAAGAAAAAATCGATGAAAAAATTACAATCATTGCCAGAAAAAATGTTTATGTTTTCTTCTTTTCATTAGGTGCACTTTTAATAGAAACCAAGGCGTTGATTTTATCAGCATTTTGTACATCAACATGTTTACTTGCTTTTTTATTTGGCTTGCGGAAACTGATTTGACATATTTTTTTTTGTATAAGTTCAAGAAACAGATGTTTGCGAATAGGATGTAGTTTGTATTTTATTTGGGGAATCTGTTTAAAAAATTAGAATTTTTATGAAAATTTTGAATTTATTTTGATTTTAGATTTGAAGCTTTATAAAAATTGCATAGACTTGCTTATTTAGCGTTTTATGTCTGAAAAATATTAATTTAGAAATTATGTAAAATTGTTAGGATTTTAGAAGTGATATAAAAGCTTTTATACTCCCCTCCCCCACACCCTCACATCATCTCACATCTCTGGCACAAAATATTCATGTATAATACTTTTTCTTAGAGTCCCATAGAGTTTTAGACATTCTCTTGAACGTCATAAGTCAGTGGTTCTCAATCTTTTTTTTAGAAAGTGTTACACTAAAATAGCAGACGAGATTTTGTATAAAATTTCTTGTTTCGACAAACTTTTCTCGACATACATGCGTTGATGCCGTGATACATTAGTGCTGCGGAACATAGTTTGAGAAATTCATTTTACTTCTATTCAGACTCACATGCCATAATTCCTTCTGACAAGAATTCTATAAAAAAATCATCAAACTGATGTGGGTTGGCATCTTCAAGTCTAGTATATTTAAGAAGCTTTCACTAACAATTAACAAACGTATTTATACACGAGTGTATAATTTCCTAGAATATGCGCTCAATTCGTTCTGCTTACAGTGCATTAAACAATTTTTTTCAATCTCCAAATTCTGAAATGTTTTCCTCTTACGCACAAGTGGCATAGGTAATAGCTATTCACTCACAGAAGTGCCTTAAAGCTGTGTAACTGAATATGTATTTCATGTGAAATAAAATCGAAACTCCATGAAAATTGTGAATATCGTTCTCGTTTTTATTTGCTTGACACTTTTATTTCGAGCGCGTTTTCTCGACAAAAAGCTTAGATTTAATTCCAATCTACCTGCAATTGTACATGTTTCGTATTCTAGCAATATCTCCCTGACTCATTCTCAATCTCTGTCCAATTCGATTTTGGTTGTTTGGATTGAGTGTGGTTATCGTATCACGGCCATTTCTTGAGAATGCTGATCGTGAATAATGCATAATCGATTCCATGTCGTAGTTTGTGCTGAATAATCCAACAACATTTGAGTCATATCTTAAGAAGTTGTGCTCCATTCCGCTTTGTATATTTTCGTAATTTATTCTCACAAAATTGTCACGATTTGGACTTGACTGCATATGATACAATCCTAAGGCATGTATCAACTCGTGTATAACGATACCAGTTGTTACGCAAGTGCCGCTTGCTGAGTGAGCTAACGAAAGCTCCTGTGGACCACCTTCATCGATCATAAAAATTTAATTAATTCATTTGTCAAAAACAAAGTATGCAAAATTGATGGGAAATTTTTTCACTAACCATTTCGTCCTACATGACTCCAACATCCTGTACCGGAAAATATTTCGATATAATCTCGTTGATTTGTTCTTGGAATAAATCTTAAGCAAGTATTTCTTTCAATCTCATTCATTGCTAATCGAATTGTACTGTGCTGTGCCTGAGCTGTTGATTAAATAAGATAAAATGAGATCAATCATCAATTATAAAAGTATATTTTTTTGACGTGTAGGATTGGACACCCGGGGATTTTTTATGGGGCTAATTATGAATATAAATTCAATATATTTTTATTGCTATGCGTTGAAGCCTAAAAAAATAATTTTTCATGCAAATTAGATTGGAAATACAAGTGAATAATAATAAACAATGTCAGGGTTGTTCATAAATGACGTCCAATATTTAGGGGGGAGGATGTCTGATGCTGTGTGACACTTTCATACAAAAGAAAAATTTTTGTAACAGAAGGGGAAAGGGGGGCCTAAGAATCTCGTTTTTTGCGTGACGTTATTTATGAATTTTTTGTTGTACTTCTGCTTATTTTTATTCTAAAAAGAGGCTCTGATGAAGAAATGAAGCTGAAAGATTCAGTAAATTTCTTGCTTATTTTCTGCTTGATTAATTTTCACCTCCATAAATTTTCGTCAATCCGCATTTTAATTGAGTAACAGAGCATATTCTAAGAAAATTTTCGCATTTTCAATGGAAAATTTTATTCTTTTTTTAAACTTAGTTTTTAATGCACTTAGTTTAATTTCACAGCAAATTGCAACGCAAATTGGAAGAATCATCCACAACTTTACTTACCATAAGGCGTTCCTGGTCGAACTAAAAATGGAACAGGCACAAATCCAACACTATCTGGTGTCCATCTATAATTTGTATTCAGCAATCCAGCATTTCTATTCACAAATATATCTCGGATCTGCGATGGTGTTAAGTTCATGTCACCTTCGAAAAATTCTCCTTGCTCTTCAAGCGGCAAGACAACAGTTGGTGCAGCATTGCATAAAACGTAAACAGCTGATAATAAAACAGGAAAAGTGTATCGTTTCATTCTTGTCTCGAATACTGTCAATACCGATATGAATGAAACTTTTGTAACTTTTTTCTATTATATATTTTTTGTGCTGATATTTCGACTCTCTTATCATGTCACATTTTCTTCATAATCCAATTGATATTGTGTGCTCATCAATTGTGTGACAGACGGATGTGTTGAATGAACCAAAAAATATGTTTCTTATCAATTTGTTTAACAAAATGCATCGTGATTCTTTTTTTTTACAAATCATTGGTGTTAGACAATTATGATGGATTGTGGGTTGATAGAATATTTTTAATTTTAGGTTGTGAATTGGAATATTGTTGTTCAGATTGTCTATCAACTGATTGGCAGATATAAATTCACTCAGAATTCTTTGAAATAAATCAAGCTACTACTTCAGAATCTTTCTTTCTTTTTAAATTAATTAAGGAGTTTGATTAAATATACGAGCGTGTTTAAGGCGTATCCAGGATTTTGGGGGGGGGGCGGTGGTGTCTTATAATTTTTTCAGCATAAATTTTTTCCTGGTATTTTTTTGATAATCGTGCTCGTATTGGTTTTCAAAAAATATGGGGGTTGATCCCCCTACCCCCAGAATATGCCCCTAGACGTGATTAACCATCAAAACTTTTTATTCTAAAATCTATCTTATACACTAGCTATCGTCTTTTGTAATGAAAAGGGTATACTCCAAGCTATTTTCAATATAAGAGAAATTTTAAGTCAACAATGTCTGCCATAGCTCAAAAAAGCTTGGACAACACTGATCCAGATACTCCTGTACACATTCAAAATAATTTAAAGTGAATAAGAACCAAATGCGTTATGAACATTCATACTTGCTAGTTACAAACGACCAGTATTTATCTATAATTTGCAGAAAAATTAAAGCTCACATTCAAAAAATAAAACACGGAAGTAGTAATTGGCATGAACGTTTATCTCCTTTAAGTATTTTTTTTCAAAATCGATTAATCACGTTTAACTACATAAAGCGCGCTATTACCAGACGATGAACATATCAATTCCATGATGTAATAAAAGAATCACTTAAAATTCATTCCACTCAAAACTCGTAAATATTCTTTATTTTTTTTCGTGTGAGTACACACACGTTGCTCAGATTTTCATCGTACACCGTACGTGATTGTAGTTCAACAAAATAATTTAATGATATCAAATTACTTCCATAAAACATTATAAATGTTGTATATACCACAACACTGAGGATTTATTTTACAATTTGAATTGAATTGACATAAATTTTGTGTACAGATTGTGCTGATTTTTTGTGTTGGGAAAACAGCTTAAAAGCATTTGAATGTTAAGATAATTTGTGAAATTGGTTTGTGATTTTCCTTCTCGGTAAAGTGAGAGAGTAACAAATTGGGGTCGTTACTTTGTGAATTCCCAGTCGATATGTCTGAACATGTGTTCAATTTCTTCTTATTCTCTGACATTTGTCACTCTTCGGAGCAGCTTGATAATAACTTGCGTCATTTTTGAAAGCAAAACAATACAAGAGAAAAAGAAAATATAAAGTCAAAAACAAATTCTTGTGAAGACACGAACTCAAGAGAGATTTAATCTCCGAAGAAGAAAAAAAATATTGAAAGCTTTTCAAATTGTTTAAAGATTTAATTTTCTTATTTTTCTTAATTTTTTTCCAAGTGAACTAGAGTGTGAAGAAAGAAAAGAAGCTTTTGATTTTAGGCAATTTTGCATTATTAGCAATCAGGATTATTTTATAGAAATACATTTGAGGCATCATTTTGCTTCGTTTAACTCAAATCGCTTTGATTTACTTCTCCGTCTATTGTGTCTTAATTTCATTTTCATTATTCTATAGTTCTCTGCTGAAATGAAAATGAACCATTGAAGCTAAATGAACAAAAATGTACAGATAGACGTTCTTTATTGAAATAAATGCTCTGACTTGGAAATGCCTTTGGACAATGTCTTTTAGTATTGTGAAAGGAAATAGTAGAAACAATTCAGTTAAGTTGAATGCTATGTTGATAAATCGATTTGTGCAATAAAGTATTGAGATAAAGCTATTGTGTAATTGTGATTTGATATATTTTCAGTTTATCGGAAACAATATGCTGCAGATTTCTTGGAGGTTATTTGCAGTGGTATATTTGGAGTCATCATCCAATTTTAACTCATATTATAGTCCATAGAGGTTATAAGGGTTTTTTGATATTTTTGCAATTAACAGGCATTGAACAAAACATTCCTGATCGGCTCCATGTTCAAAGACTTAATCAAAATACAAAAATTATGCCGGTCAGGATTTTTGTTGAATATTCAGATGTCCCGGTAGGTTTTTGATCAAATTTGTTATTATCTCAGGGAAGGAGCGTAGCCAGAAACTTTTCAAGTGGTTTTTCATATTTCTTGTAAGAAACAAATTTTAGGAGGATCTTTTTCAGTCAAGTGGGGATCTGTCCTTAAATAGGCACCAAACGAGCATTGTTCCTGGTTTTTATTAAATTTTACCAGCTACATTATCTACATTTTAATTTACAACTCGTACTAATTGGGATTTCAGTACCCAGAAAATGTATCGAATTTCATTGAAACAAGTTTGAGCTCCAAATTGAAGCACTTCACTCACAAAATTAGTATACAATGAATTTTTATGAAAACTAAAAAAATATTTTTCCTTCTTATATTTCGTTTCTCTGCTGGAGCTGAAAATTTTGGTTATGTATCTCATATAAATCGACGTTTAACAGCATCCGGATGAGAAATTGAATATTCCTCAAAAGTTACAACCATAAAATTCGACAAGTTAACTCAGCCGCTGGCAAATTTATGTTGTAAGTTTCTACAACATGGGTTGAAGTTTAAATTTTTTTGACTTGCTACTTGCTCGCATTATAAAGTTCATATATATTGAATTTCATCAGAAATACTTACAAAGAGCTTCAAGTTTTTTCTGAGAAATCTTAAACAATTTTGCTCACAAGTTGCTTGACTCGAGAGCACGTAGAATTCATAGTGAATGAAATTGCTATACATAAAAGCGTACAATTTATTAATGACTGTAAAAATGGCAATAAAATTGCTTCCTTTTGCTTATTTTTTAATTTATGTTACATCTTTTTATTTTCCATTTCTTTTAGCTTGCGAATTATTTAGAATAGAAACAAAATAACGATTTAAATGTTCTTGAAATATTAAGCAGAGGACAGAAAGTTTATCTTCATAAGGAAGTCGAGAAGTTTAGAAAAATTGTCCCCCAATGTTTTGCCATGCAAATTTTAATTAATTATTGGAAAGACATGAGGATGTAATAGCATCAGATGACCCATTTTCCCAACATACCCATTTTCCCAACATACCCAGCCACCTTCTCATCACCTTGTAATGACCTTAAACTAGTATTGGTTTTTCAAAAAATAAGGGGGAGGGCGGTTGACCCGTCTTGAAAATGATTTAAAATCTAGCGTTCATTCCTCAAGATAAGAATGAGTATGTGGACATAAGTATATAAGCGAAAGGTCTGTTGAAAAAGCACAGATCTGTTGAGCTTTCCATATTCAACCTTTTTCCATGAAAAATGATATATGAACATTGCTCTACTTTTTGATTTATGAAAGCTTAGAATAATCTGATTTTGATTATGTTGAATTTATCATTTCTGAAGAGGTTATGAGGGCGGAGTGGTTTACTATTAATTTGAAGACGAATGAGGGCTATCTTTGAACTCTTCTTGGCTCTATAGTTGTCAATGTGTAAGATCCTCAACCCCCCCCCCCCCCCTCCAAACAACCGTATTATATTGGCTCCTATCCTTGTTAATGTACTGCCCTATATATTTTTAGAGACTTCAAAACCTTAATTCATTATATTTGGTGCATTTTAAGAATTTTAGAAAATCGAAACAAATGTAAAGTAAAAATAAATAAACAAAATATGACTAAATTGATCAAACCACAACTCACATACTCAGACAATTATGAACAGCCCACGAACGTACACTTTTAGATCAATATAAATAAATGAAATGCAAATATTGAGTCAATCAAAATATTTTTTTTTTTAAATTTAAAAGTATCACAAACTTATTATTTCGCTTCAGTAAAATCATCTTTTAATATTTTGACAAAAATAAAATTTCCAACATGATTTTTGCGTCATGAATTTTAAGACTTGCAACAAAAAGTAAATGGAAACTTTATTTATAACTGCTAAAAAATGTTGTTTTATTAAAGCTTTGTCAACCTTTTTAAATGTCAGCCTTCACTTTGTAGCTTTATTTACTCCAAAAACAATGTTTGGCCAAAAAACGTCAAAGAAAAATTTCATTTATTGTAAATATATTTTATTTTTATGTTTTAATCTAAAAAAACCACTTCTAATAAAATTATTCCGGATTTTTGGTTACGACAGACTATGTTCCTTTGTTTCACTTCTCTTTCATCCCATTTAAATTCCTCACACTATTCTAACAACAACATTCTTTTTATCACAAAATATTCTCCTTTTCCAAGCAACCTACATTATTTGACTGACATAAAAAGTAATTGAAATTTTGTTTCCATAGAATAATATGGAAAGAATTTTCATTTTTTTCTTCAAATATAAAGAGTACTTCGACGTTCACAAAATTAAATTCTAAATTGAAATACTGCAAATGTCACTGAGTGGCGATTTGTCGAAAATGTTACAGGAATTGAAAATATATTTGAATATTGAAATTTTTTCCTAGAAAAATGTAAATTAAATACAAATGAAGAAAATATGTAGAATGAGAAATTGGGAATGAAAATTGTGAAAAAAGAAAAATTGAAAAAGTTAAGAAGAAACACAATTTTAAAGGGAAACAGAAGAGAAAGATAGAAAAATAAGAAGGAAAATTTATTTTATACAAACTTTTTATTCATAAAAATGTTGAAAAAGGGATGAGCTCTCGAAGAAATGTAGCACAAAATAGGATGTTCATTTTACATAAGAGTATCAATTTCCCAATTTACAGTAGCAGCTACTGATTTGAAGAAAATAATTTTTTTGAGATTATGACGCAATTTTCCATATAACAGGGTACTTGATGGTTGAAGTTTAGAAAAGATGTCTTAAGGAATTGAATGCCCATCGATATTGAGGATATTTTATCTTCTTTTAAAATTTGAGACTAGCGCTGTGAAAACTGAGCAGATGGGATTTAGATTTTTTTGGTGTCCCCTGGATACGCCCTTGTAAGACTAAGAATTCAAAATTTTCTCCTGAAATTGACAACTTTTTTACATACAGCTAACCAATATCTGTTCCATTGACAGTCAAAAAAGTAATAACATCCAATAACAACTACAATCAGCACCATCATTAAAATAACTTTAAAAATCTCACTTTTCACTCAAAATTCTTTTTCAACCGAAACTTCTTCAAATTTTATTTTTTCCTCCTCGACCCTTTCATTCCATTCAATCGTAGCAGGGACGTAGCTTTCTAACTCAAAATCAAACTAAGTATAAAATTTTCCGACCGAAAAAAATTCTTGAAAATTTTAAAATTTTACATTCAAAATTTCACGCAAATTAGTGTCGAATTTTTAAATTAAAAATTTTCACCAAAGAGAATTTTTGGCTACGCTCCTGAATCACAAGCTTCTCAAACTGGTATTCAAATTAAATACAGACAAAGAATTATGGACAAATGCTTCAAAAGTAAGGAAATATTTTTCATTCCTAAAATAAAATTCCTAAAGCATGTAAAGGAATTATTTTTGGGTAAATTGGTTCTTTATTTTATTTTCCTTTTTCCCGGGCCATAATAATGTTTTTATAGTGGCTTTATATTTTTAACATAACTTAACATCAAATGTTCATTTCATGACTGAATATTGTTCTCTAAAGCTCTTTATTTTACGCCTTACTGCACTCACCATAGCATAGCATTATATTTCATTTAACATCGACATCAAGGCATGGAGACTGGCTGTAGATGTTCCCATATATCGGCATTACATCACTCTTATCGTCATCGTTGTCAAGATATATTTATTGAGCATCGTAATATTATGTAAAGTAGATTTTTTTTTTAAATATTAAAAAGAAAAAGAAAGTTCATTTTGCCTTACGCCTTACGTAAAAATTCCTCTTTTCCTACAAGGCATGATTTATTCAAATTTTTGTCTAAGAATAAGAAAACATTACAGGCGAATGTGGGTGAAAGGATAATACAGATTTCTCATCCAAATTTTACGTCACAACATGTACAACTCGACAATCTCTGTGTGCCTTATCATGCTTTCAATCACTATGTCTTTATCAGAGAAGAAGGATCAAAGGAAAATTGCTCAATGTTTTTAGGAAATTCTTTTGGGATTTTTACTTACTGTATCAAAAAAATATGCAAAAAGGCCTCGATTCGTCGTCTATCAACAACCCCAACTTTTATGATATGTGTCTTCATCGAGCTTTGATGTAAATACTTGGGTGATGTTGGCTCTTAGTTATGTTATTCAATTTTCATAAGTGCTATGTTTTATGGTTTATAATATTGGCACTAAAATTTTGATTACTACCTCCCCGAAAGAAGTATCTAAGTGTCTTAAATCTAGGATGTTTTGTGATAAAGTTCACACAAGTGACTTTAATGTCTCTATATTATTTTTTGAGCATTTTTTCAGAATAAATTGAATGATTGCTTGTGATTTGTCGGATTGAATATTATTAAGCATAATAGCTCTATCATTATCATAGAGACGGAGCTTTATTACAAATTTATAATTTTGAACGAGTGCTTTGTGTCTATCAGTCATCCTTGATGTACAAAATTATTACTCTTATCTACGCCTGAACAGACAAACAAAATGAAAAGCGGCCGTTCCAAAAAGAAAAACAAATCGAAGAAGCAAAACATTCATAAACCTTAGTCATTAATTTTTTCGTCTCTAGAAACCGACATTTATGATGTCTTATGTGAATATAAAAAGATGTCAATATGAAAACACACAAAATGTCATGCTTTGGTTTCCAAATTAGAATTTTACATACATACATACATTTCTATGTGCATTTAATTTGTGGATGGAAATTTTTGTGGTTCTTTTATTCATTGAAATATAAATGAGAGAAACTCGTGTCACATTTTTGAGGAATATTTATTTTTGGGTCTATAAAGAATGAAAAATTTTCTGAAAAAGATGATTTTATTTTAAAATTATGGAAATTATGACAAGTATGCAGAAGAAATATTTGAGAAGTTTTATATGCAAATTAATTATTATTGCTGTATTTTTTTTACTTAAACAGTGCAGGATTTATCTACCAGGTGCCGTGTTTAGGAAAAAAAATTCAGTTTCTAAAAGAGACAATTTAGAGGGTGCAGAGTCTAACCCTTTTACGGTGACCTTCTCACAATTTTAAATGGCATCATGTTGGTTACATTTGAAAGGGAGCCCTTCATAAATGACGTAATGCAAAAAATGAAATTTTCTGGTTCCCCTACCCCTCTATGTCACAAAACTTTAATAAAAAATTTATCATTTTATATTTTTCTTTTGTTTGACACAACGTCAGACCCCCCCCCCCCCCGCCAAAAAAAATTTGACATCATTTATCATGGAACGATCTTTAGGATGTAGATCGTGTTCGAATTATTAAAACAGTTCTTCCCAAACTTTGCTCCACGACAAAATCTAGTTTTCTAGTTCATTGTGTCACACTCCATAAAGTTTGAGAACCAGAGCTATTATGTACATCAGAAGAACACAAAACATCAAGTAATTCAATTAATTTTTGCTAAATAAATAAAACTTTGCAGAACATACAGTTAATGTAGCGAGAAAAAAATATTAAAGCGCTTTCTCGACAAGTTTCTGACATTAAAAACAACTATAATCGTATAGTTTGTGCGATTACTGTAGCAAACAAACAAATCATGAACATTTTGTAAACAATATCTTCATAAAAACGTGACTATTGAACATTTTTCAACTTTCAATCTTGATCTAAGCTGAGTGACTAAAAGGAAAAAAGGCAAATTGAAGTGCGATGAGTTGAAAATAAAATTCCATTTTTATGCTTTTTTGCTTTTTGCTTAAATGGAAAAATTGTTCACAATCTTGTACAATACGATTTACTAATCGAAATAAACAATTCACAAAAGCATTTTTACATTCATTTGCGATGAATGCGTGTTTGTTAAGTGGTCAGCGAGGCGTTGAATGATGAGATGAGAGCTTTTATGGAACAAAATATGGAATATTTTACATGATAAATTATATTTTGTGTTGAAAGTTGGACAAATATCGATTTTTTGGGTACATTTAGAACTCGTTGATAATTTAGGTGACTAGGGTGGGGGTTCGACTTCTCGAGAGGGGGCCTGAATTTTTTTTCTCATAAGTTTTTATTTTTTAGAAGAAGCCTACTCGGAGGGGCAGTTCAGACCCTCTTGGATTCTTCTGTGGTTACCCCCAATTTGAACCCTAGATTCTTATGAATATGCCTCTGTCTTGTCAATGATTTCACAATTTAGAAAAATCTAAATTCTACACTCAAAAAACATTCCTGCTCTTGCTTATTTTATGGATTTTTTTACAATCCCAACAAATTTCAATGCTTTGCAGTTATCAGCACGTGCAGACCCAACAGCCCCCCTCCGACCATTTTGAGTTTATTTCATTTTCTAAGCGAATGGATTTTTAATTGCATTTTCAATTCATCAAGCATAAAATGTTCAATGTTGTGTGTGCCTTTCACATCCTGTATTATGGAAATATTTAGCATTTTGTGTACGTAAAAGTGATATATTTGCGGTACTCACTTTGACGGGTTTGCATGTTTGCTAAGTTATTTTTTTGGAGGAAATAAATGCATTTAATTGATTTTATTAAAATATTGATTTAAAATTAATGAATATTATTCGAAAATTCAACAAATTTTTATAAACTGTTGAACAAATAATTGGATTTGTTTTGTAAATTTTCGATTATGTTAATAAACTCGTAAATACCAATTTGAGTTTAATCGACAATATTTTGATTATTGTTATGTTTTGGGGGTATTTACAAATATTTTGTAATTATACATTAAAACTGTAAATATTATGTCATATAAAACTTTTGGAAGATTTTACATTCTATGTAACTTTTCATTCCCGTTCTTCCTCTAAAGATGAACTCATTCAGTCATAAACAAATGCTCATCCAGCTTAGAATTCTGTCCATAAAACACATTTTGCAGACATATGCAGACATTTCTACATTAAAATTTCAAGCACAAAAGCTCGTTCGTGCAACAAATTTTCATTTCATTGGCCATGCGTCGCAAATGGCTCATTAAAAATCTTCAAATATTTTATTGCGTTTTATATTTTTGTCTGTTTTATTTCTGTTTTCCGCTTATTAAATTAGTCAAAGAGAGTTTACTGAACATTTAAGAATAAGTAAAACTTTTTGGTAGCATTTTCATCTTTTAATGTTTGTTCAAATAATGCTTTGCGTCATACTGGTGTAACGCAATACACAAGTTACACGCGGTCGGCCTCTCCTTGATACAATACTGGGTCTTGGATTAGAAAATTTTTTAAATGATTTTTTTTAAATATTTTCTTTAGTTATCTAAAAACCTCATTTGAATAATTTCTAGCTAACGTCCCTGCTAGGGGTGTATTCAGAATGTATTTTTTGGAGGGTTTTTTCAAGTCATGGCCTTTTTGTTTTAAACTTAATATTACGCCCCCCCCCCACCCTAAATACGCCCTTGGTCCCTGCCACAGAATTAAAGGTATGCAACTTACCTTTATCTGAATCATTCAAAACTACCATTCCGATTACAATCAGTCTCATCCGCAAAATATTGAATCCATATTGCTCTTAATTATTCTCTTCCGTCCTTTCTTCTTTTCAATTTTTTTCTTCCATTGAGCTTTTATCAACGAATGTGTACACAAAGGAAGGAATGTAATTGCTTTTTAACTTGTTTCCATTCCTGCTTCTTTTTTATAAGAACAAAGTTGTTATATTCATTTCCGTTCGTTTACATGATTCATGAAGCTTCCATCATGATTTCTCTTGATATGATTTTTATTAAGATTTATGTGAATTGACATTTTTTCATGGTATTGCATCAAAAACCAATAAATTTTGATTTTATGACTATGAAGTAGTTCTAAGTCACTCTAACTGAATAGTTTCTAAAAGCATTTTATATAATGTAGGCAGAAGAAAAGTTTATTATCACACCTGCACGCATTTATCATAAAAATTCCAAGTTTAGGTCAAGCACTCAATCTTAATGAACATCCTTTCAACACTAGCATAAATATCGATTTTCAATAATCATAAAACTCTAGCAAAGTTCTCTCAAGGAATGTTTCGTAATCGATGCCATCTATTAAATAAATCGACATGAAAACAGATATTTCCATCTTCTTTACTTCGTCTTCCGGACATTGAATTTTCTTTGAATATTAATAACATAAATAATCTTCTTCCGTTATATTTCTTATCATAATTTTCTTCATTATGTTTTTGTTGTTGCAAGAAGCTTAATAGCTATTGTCGACTATACATATTATCAATGCAATGTGAAAGTTAAACATTTTTGAGAAACAAGAGGAACTGAGCACTGAATGATGAAAACTTTTATAACGAGGAAACTTTTTCTCTCTTTAAAGATTAAACATTAATAAAATATGAAAAGTTATTCGATAAAAGGATGTGATTAGCATAATTTGCTTCAATATGAACATTTACGACCATTAGTGTGCATTGTAATAACTCTAAGTAAATCACGTCATCTGCTATTATGATAAAGTTATTTCAAATGTTTTTCTTCTCATATCCGATCAGCATACCTTGATATAATCCACACGTCTGCCACACAGACAGTAATCTTAGAACCAGTAGCCAGGGGACCGTAACCAGGGGCTGGGGTACCCCCTCGAGACCAAAATTCAATAGAAATTTTTTAAAGTTTTTTTCATTTTTAAAATCGAAAAATGTTGAAGACTACTCACAAAATCAATCTTAATGTCTAAAAATGAATTTTTAAAATTAAAAAAATGGGTACCCCCTCTAAAAATTCTGGCTTAGAACCAAATTTAATAACACTTTAACAAATTTGAAGCACTTTGTCTTGAGTAGTGGGCATTATTATTTTTTGTAAATATAAAACCTGTTAAACATATTAAAGTATTTATCGTTAATTTTCACCATTTGCCCTCTATCTGGCTCTGAAAATTATCTTCAACCTATACAAGTACCATATATAGTATCTTATGAATCATAGTTCCCATTTAATAGATCTCAAGAATTTAAAAGCGGAAATGGATATTAAAAATTTATTCAACCACTTCCATACGCTCGCTCCTTTCTTCCGCATCAACAAAACTGGAGCATCTCCCAATGGGAAGAATTTAATGAAGAAAGAATGGTAAGCATTCAACTATAAACTCAAAAAGTTAATTATTAAATTACAGTTCCGCATTCTCAAACAATTTTTATGAGCTGACATGAATACACTTTAAGACCCAATTTTCACTTTTCCGACACTCAGTTAAGCAAAAAAAAAATGCAGACATTTTTTTAATAAAACGTAAACAAGTTTAATATGCTGTGGTTTTTGCTGTAAACATCAGGAGAGTTTTGAGTGGCAGAACGGAATACAATGGAAATTAAATTTTTCCATCGTACATATAAGGAAAGATACGAAGCTTCCTTTTAATTGTTCATGCCTGTTGGCTGAGTTTACCGTCGACTGTAGTATTTTTCAGCCATTTAAACTCATTTATGCAAATAAAAGGAAGTAGAAAGCAAAGTGCGGAATATTTTGTTGAAATTTAGGTTGTGCATTTTTTGAGATTAAATACTGCTGAGAATTTTAAATGGTTCAGGGTTGGTTACGACATGCGATGAAAAATGTTGAACTAGGTGTAAAGGTTTACATAGTTTTAATGTTGTATCCTGGATTTTTGAGAGAAGTGAATAATAAATTTCATTTCAACTAAATATTCTTGTAATCTTTAGCCTACCTAAAGGCACAAATGTAATTAAAGGAGTATTTCTGGTCCATAAATTCTGTAATGATGTGAGCATTGTACGAATCCTTGTCATATCGACAACAATCTATGTATTGATTGAGAGATCGTCTTCTAGCAGGAATTGAACCCACATACTTACAAAAAGAGTGATACAGATTACCCAAGGCTTATCAGCTTTTAATCTTTTTAATCTTTAATCCCTATGCATGGTTCCATACCCTAGATTCTACTCTGCTCAGACACTACAAATTCTAATGTAAATTCTAGACAAAATGTTTTCATATCCAAAACTTTTTCATTCCTGATCAGTTTTCTACAACCGTTGTGCATCATAAAAGATCTCATCGTGTGTGATTTTACAAGAGAAAACCACATCAATGATTTATTCAAGAAAACGTTAAAAGGTGATGATGATGCGGAAATTGATAATTTATGAGCGAGACGTTCATTTATAATCTCAACATTACACATTTCATGCTGTTCTCATAAAATTATCCGACTCAACATGATTTCATCACGAGAAAATAAAACTTGTTCCACTTGAATCATAAAAGGTATCCTCAAAGAAAGCATGATCATCGTGAAGGCTTAAATTGTAAAAGGATACGTAAATATTGTGAAGGAAAATAAAGATATCAAAAAAAGAATAATAATAGAAACACGTTCAAATTATATCATTATCCGAAAGAGGAAAGAAAGGCTTTTTTTCTTATTTTCATGCGTCCATAAATAGAACTTTTGTGTAAAAAATTTCAAGAAGAATAAAAGCATTCTTAAAGCCTCAAGGCTTATTCTCTCATCCTTTTCAGATTCGTTCTATTAACCACAATTTTCGTTACAATGCTGTTTTAGCTGTGCAAAGTTTTGCTAGTCGACTGAACCCATTGAAGATTTTTTTCTCGAAAAATTAAATAAATTGTATAAGTCGTTGTGTATTGTTCTGTAGAATTGTAAATTTAATTCCATGATGCTTTCAAGCTACTAACGTAGGCATTCAAATTTCTCGAGAGGGTTCTGGATTTTTTTCATAAATTTTCAATTCTTTTGGAGGGTTTAAAAAATTTTCTTATACAAATTTCAATCTCGAGGGGGTTTAGGACCCCTTTTGACCCCTCCCTGGCTACTATTCTGATTAAATACAATTTGAACAATGTGATGCCCTATCTGCTTACAAAATCCTAAAAAAATGTAATCACTATCTACTTGAGTGTCCTAAAAACTACAACTTTAGCTTGAAATGCGTTTATAATCCAAACTTCATCTCCAACACTACTTAAACTATTAATCCTCCTAAGCACTACGATTTTATTCACAACAGCGGAGATTCTTACTTAATCATCATACCCCAATTTTAATAGCATTGTGATCTGCTTTTATTATCAAATAATTTCCTCTCTTTTTCCTTTTATACACAGATATTTACATAATCCGCTTCTGTGGAGTAGAAAAAGGGGGTTATCTATGTGACAAATTTTCTTGAATTCCATTCCAACATTTATTATTTTGCTCCTTTTATCTTTTTTTCTCTCATCTAATTTGAAAAGTTTTTCCTTTTGAATTTTTTTTCCTCGTGCCTCATCTCGACCTTTTCTCATTTATTTCTCAGTTTACATAACGTCAAGATGAAGAAATGAGATGATCAAGGGTGGAAATTTTTGTTGAATTTACTTAAGATTTGGTTACTTTGTGTGCGCTTTTTCTGGGGGTGTTTGTGGACTTTATCATGGATAAATGATGACGATGTCTTCTTTGAATCTCAAATAAAGCTTTGACACTTTTTTGGTACCTTAAAACTTAATTTGGCAAATTTCGTTGTTACACTCATAGAAAAAAATCAAATATTCGTCTATTTGATTTTTATTTTGGCAAAATCAAATATTGAATATTAAAATTTAATAAAAATTTATTTGAAAAGGGAGGAAAAATATGTTTCAAATATTCATTTATTAGAATCAAATATTTCAATATTTGACTTCACGTTTTTTTAAAAAACCATCAAATATTCGAATATTAGATTCTAATATTAGTATACTAAAGTTGGGACCTGAGTTTGAAGAAATTTCTCGCGGTAAGATTGAAAAATCTTCATTAAAATAAAGTGAATAAAAGAGTGATTTTAAAGAAAAATTAGTGATTTTCATTCATTTTAGCTAGTATAGCTGATATTTGTGATAAATAAGGATTCAAAAATATCGATATATGTATGGAAATAAATAATGGAAATTGTTGCAACATTCAGAAAGTTTTTGGACTTTTACAGGAAACACATTGACGATATTGGTAAGTATTTTGATGAGTTATTTAATTAAGTAATCTAACATATTAATTATTGTTAATATTCTAATTTACATAGGTCAACAAAAGTGAATTCAAAGAGGTAAAGTGTGTTTTATATTTTTTGTCAAATAAACTGTCTAAGTCTTTTTTTAAACAATTTTACAGCTAGAGACTATCAGTGACGTTTTAAAAAGCTTAGTTTTCATCTGAACATGCTGAAAATGGATTACGGATTTCTTCTACTTAAAGTTCAGGATACAGAAGCAATAAAGACAATTTTTTGATGAAAAAGTCTCCTGTTCAACCTCGTGGAAACAAATTGATGAGTTATGAAAATCATCATGCTAATGGAAAATTAAATCATTTAGTGCTGTGAAATGTAATCAATTAATAAAATGTCTTGTATGAATAAATAAAGTATATTCTTAATAAATAAAATAATCAAATATTTTAATATTTAATTCAAATATTCAAATTTTTAATTTTCAGCACACAATTAAATAATTTTTCATTAAAATCAAATATTTCAATATTTGATTTCACAATAATTTAACGGTTTTTTTGAAATTCAAAAAATCTAATATTCGAATATTCAAATCTAATATTTTTTCTTTTGAGGGAAATCAAATATTAAATATTTGATTTCTTCATACAAAATGAATATTGAATATTAGATCTTTTCTATGAGTGTAGGGATCGTTCGCAAATTACGTCGCGCTTTAGGGGGGGGGGAGAGGATTGAAGAATTTATGACAGTCCAAACACAAAGAAATTTTTCTGTATAGAAAATTAGCGACAAGGAGGGGAGGGGTTTCAAAAAAGTCATTCTTTTGTGTCACGTAATTTACGAGCCACCCGCTAGTTCCGACAAAAACAAGGGGCTAAAAGGGAAACTTTGAAATATTTTGTGACCTAAAACAAATTCTTTAAATTAGAAGATGCTCACCTCTTGGCAAAAGAGTGATGAAAGAGGAAAGTAAAAAAAATTGTTAAATTTTTGTTGACGCAAAGGTAAAGTCATTTACACATTAATTGAAAGAATTAAATTATACCTGGGGATTTTCAGGTGACAGAAAATTGTTTTTTACGAGCGATTAAATAATCTCATCTGATATTTGCGGTAAATTAATTGCGATAATTGCTGGAAATTAAATGATTTTTATTGACGTAAGGGAGAATATGTCCATAAATATTATTTTCATTTACGATGAGCATATCAGACATTAACAATGTTGTATCAATGTTGTATCTTGTACTCTTTTATTTTAAACGAGGATTTAAAATGAATATTGATTATTTTGCATGAAAAGAACTGCGATGGTTTTATTTTTGATCTATAAAAATTCACATTTTATGTTCGTACTTTATTATTGAACTTTTAACATAAAATTTTGCCATTTTTATGGAACATTATATTACTGAAACATGACACATGTGATGGAGGATGAATTAACTTTTAGCGAAATAAATCATGAAATACGAGAAAGTTTAATGACTCGTAAATTTATTCTGTTACAAATTAAATTATCGGATGTATTACGCTGTAATTTAAAACTCAATTCAAATTATTTTTTGCTATTGCTCGAGGGGGGGGGGGGGGAATTTTGTATGGAAAAATTAAAAGGGGAAACTTTTTCATTAAGACCCTAGCAAATTATTGATTTTTTTTTGTGCGGGTTGTCCTCAAATTCATCACCTGCCTATGAGCCTTAAATATTTTTACAAAGAATGTGAACCGAGCTCAATTTTAATTATTTTGTAATTATTAAATTAGTGAAAATTAAATTTTGTTTAACAAGCAGTGGAACGTAGCCATTAATGAATGCTTATTCGAAGATTTTTTATCTGAAACATCAAAGAACCTAAAAACAAAAGATTCTAATTAATTCCCGCAAAATTGAAGAGTTTTCAAAAATGAGGATGCTCAAAGCATGGAAATCCTTGATAAGCGGTTAATCAAAGTGTATTTTTCACTTGAGTGAGTCTTAACAGCTTATTGTCTATAAAATTGTTTGCTAGTGGTTTTAATCAGACCAGCAATCACGGACAAGGCTATTTTTAAAGTGGAAGTAATGTCTTTGATCTATAAGAATTTAAAAATATATAAGGTAAGGCGATAAGGGGGTCTTTTGGTCTCATTTTTTGATCGACATTATTTAAGAATGACTCGAAAACAATTTAGAGAGCAATTTCAGACGGTGTCTAGCTCGGATTTTTTAAAACACGCTTTTATTGCATATTAAAGATAAATCCATATTCAAATCTTATTTGAGCTTCCAATAAAATAGTTTTATTATCATCACAGTAACAATGATGTAGAATTGAATCGTTCATTGACTTTTTGGCTTTAAAATCTTTACTGTCGAACTGAATGTTTCTTATTTATTTGCTTTAAAAAATTTTCTCCTCGAATATAAAATTTTCTTTTGTATCCAGGGGCTGGTTGCTCGGGATAACCTAAGGTATATACTACCCCAAGGGTACAGTCTAGTGTAACCCCAGTCTAGGATAACCCTAGTGTATATATGCTAGTGCATATTCTAGTGTATATCGAGTAACCTGCCCCAGAAAGGGGTCCTAAATTTGAAATACAAAATTTTTTCAGGTAGATCACTAATTTTTATGAAGCTGCACGATACTTAAAAGAAATTTTGTAACAAAGTCTAAAATTTTAACTTTTTATAGACGTAACCTATAGACTAAGCATAAAAAGGTTCGCAATTTATTTGAGAAAAGCTGCTTTCTTATCAAAAACAAAATAAAAAATAATTAATTTTTTTTTCTTTCATCATCAACACGACATCATCATTGCCTTTATCATCAAATACGTATGTAACATAAACTCAAAATTAAATGAAGTTAAAGAAAAAAATTTTAAATTTGTTTAACATAAATTTTCTTCTTATTTCAAAGAATAAGATAGGAACAAACATGTAATTTAACTCTGTTTTTAAGGTAAATAGAAAAAAGGCAATCTTTTTTTCTTTCTTAATCCTTTTGTTGTTGTGCTAGATATTTGGTTTCTCAACGCGAGTTTTTATAATTAGATTCTTTTTTTTAACTTCCAAAAAAATTCATTACTTTTTGAATTCGATCATTGCCAGAGCAACACACAATCTTTTATTTTTAGAAAATTAATGAGACTTTTTTCCTTGCAATGCTCAGCAAAATGAAATTAATTTGAGAGTTGAGGGTAAATTTCCCCAAGTGACATTGAAATAAGAGATTTGTTGATTGGGAAATGCTTGATTGTTTCTTGAGCTAAATCTCTATAGGAGCCTTACTTATTTTGGTAAATTGAGGTTATATGACTTTATTTTTAAGAAGATGTGTATTTAGGTTTAGGATGTGTCAGAAGGGAAATTATGTTTCCAAGAATGCGGAGAAAATGTCAGAAAGTAAATCCAAGCTTTAAAATTGGAAATAATATGAAAACATTCCAATGCAGACGGTAGTCATCTGCAGAAAATAAACAAGTTGCAGATAAAAATTATAATTTGAATTTTGGTGTCATTTATGCTAATAAAACCAACCTACTGTTTCTGATCTTCATATTATTTATTATAAAAATTGAGTATCATCGAGTTTTTTTCTTGAAAATTCTTCATTAATGCGGCATTTCTGACAACAAAAGCCGTAAGTGGATTAAACAGTAAACCCTTAAATTAATGCTTAATATTGCCATGAAGAGGCGTCGTATTTTCGTGAAGTCTCATATATCAAGGGTGACAGCGTAAGTTTTAATGAAAACTTTGATGAGAAAATTAAATTTCATTAAGATCACAATTTAAGGTGCTCATTTTACATTTTGACTTTAAAGTTGCCAGGGAAACAAGCTTTACACTTTTATTTACGCCCTCAATGAATTTAGAAAACAAACTTTGACGGTAATTTGCTTTTAAACATGAGATTCTATTAATGGAATGAGAAATAAAATTTATTTGATTTTATATTTGCAAATATCCACAAGAAGAAGGTGAGAAAATGTATAAAGATGGAAATTTTACAGGCTTCTTCAAAATGCTTGACATTATTTTAGATTAAATTTACTATATTTGGATATATTTATTTTAGGTGGGTTTGTTGAAATAAATAATGCATCGATGAAGCGGTCGTTAATTGAACGTACTGACATAGAGTACTACATGATTTTGGACAGCATCTAAGTTCACTTTTTCCACCTAAATGTCAAACGTCACAAGTGAATGATTTCAATGATTATATAATGTTGCAGAAAAGTCTCGCATAAACCAAACACCACTCAACAAAAAATTATTCTCTATCCATCAAATACAGTATCTTTCTCATACCACAGATTTAAGGGTAGAATACTACACGAATTTTTCCTTTTTTGGAGATGATCCTCTTATGCTTCGTCAGAATCACAACGTTGAATAGTTTATTTTTTTGCCTTTTCTTAAGTAAAATGATATGGAAATGAAAGTGTCAATTGCAGTAAAAAAATATATTTCTTGGAGATTATACTTAACAGAAGTAAATTTTCTTCTATTCAAATTTATATTGCATGTTTCAAACGAAAATTCGAAGGTTTAGACGCTTATATGTGATTTTTGCAAATCTTTTGACGACACCGTTGTTTGAGATCTTGTTGAAACTGAATGATATTCTGTCGCTCAGTAACTGATATGCGATTATCATCACATTAAATATGACATTCTCTTTTTCTAATGCTATTTTATATGCTAAAAGGTTAGGAATGATAATTTAATGCAGCACAAATATTGTTGTGATTTTTTGCTACTTATTCAGAAACAATATTAACATTTTTTTTGTAGAAATAAAAAGGGGCCGTTCATGAATGACGTTACGCAAAAAAAAGAGATTTTTGGACCCCCTCCCCCATCTGTCAGTTTTATTTTGTATGAAAGCGTCAGGCCCCCTCCTTCATAAACATTGAACGTCATTTATGCCACAAATCCTTTCTACAGAAATTAGTTACTATGAAAAATTCTCAAGAATAAATCAATAATAACTCTTTTTCTCCTAATATAAGACACTCTAGAATTTAGTCCAACGTAAGTAAGTAACATGTACGCCTTGAACATTTTCCATAGCCATAGCTACAAGACTCTTAAGAACACGTTTCCAACAGCATTTGATGTGATTCTGTCACAAGCAGAATTAATGAATTTTTCTTTTACTTTTCACTTTCTGTTTCCATCAGTTTTCGTAGTAAAAAGCAAATCAGTCTTATGGTTTATTACAATTTCAATTGTCTGAATCTAATGCCTTCTTGACTTTTATTTAAATGGTTTTTCATCTCTTCAGCAGTAAATTAATTGAAAATACAGCTTTTTCTAAGCGAACTTATTTGAACTTCAAAGTGTGTTGCTTTTACTCAAAATTAAGGCTTCTTCAAAAGCAAAAAATTTTCCATTATACCTTGAGCATCTGAGTGATTGTGAAAGGTTTATGGCCCGAAACCCTTTAAATTTGAAAGAAAAAAGTCTTTTGTGGACATAAAAAAGCTCTTTCTTGTTACAAACACATTTAGAAAACATTGTGACGAGTATTGTGTTAAGCAGCAACATTGAATTCAAATATTTTACATTAAGGATTGTTGTGTGCTCAAACAACAAATATCCTTGGAACATGACTTTACAGTTTATAAGTTTTATTGGTTTTTCTAAAGTGCATTGTCTGAGGTTGATGTCGACGATATACTTAAAATTTAATCATAGTATACTTTGGGTGAATAACATAATTTTCAACTATGTTGTAAGAGTTCTGAAACTTGTTCAACTGAAATGAAATTGAATAAATCATAAAATTTAAAGTACATGAAGACACATGCATCACATGAACATGAGATTGTTAATTTTGGTAGCAGATGGCATTAATTGAATTATTAATTTACCAAGAATAACATCATAATGTATAATAATTGTCAGATTTTATGCAGCATCATGAAACATGCAGAGGTGGAGCGGGCTTGTTTTAAAATAAATAATTGGCTTGTCCATGCGTCACTTGGTTCTGCAATTGTTAAACAGAAAAGTAACTAAAATTATTTTTTGTTGTAGCTCACCTTTCAGAGGGAATTTTACGTGTTGCGTTAGTGGCTCGACTAAAAATTCAACTGTCTTTAAATTGATTCAATTGACTTTGATTTCTGTTTTTAGAAGGGGATAAGGGGTTGTTCGTAAATTACGTCATGCTAAAAAACAACTTTTAATGGGGGGACCTGTCGCAAATTTTCCACAGAAAGAGATTTTTTGTTTTTAGACTGTCACAAATTTTTCAACCCCCTCCTTCCCCTCCAAAAGCGTAACGTAATTTACGAACGGCACTTAATATCAAAATTTAAAACCTATGCAGGAGCTACATCAGTCTAAATAAGTAGCATCTCTTCCCATATTTAAAATGCAAATTATTTAACGTCTTTACAACAAAAAGTCATGAAATGTTGACGAATTTAAATTTTTACGAAGAGCATCCCGAAAATTTTATTAAATAATTATGAATAAAATTCACGAGTTTCCTCATAAAAATGTAATTTTAAATTGTGAAAATTTCTTAATAATTCATGACATTTATGTGATGGCATCATCTACATGTTCAGGTATTCATTTACATATTATAAACGAAGCAAAAATATCAACACATATGCACATGAGCTTCTGTCTTGTTCACTGAATAGCATATTTTTTTATTTATTTCATATTGAACATCGGAACTCGCTCCAATGATCCGCATAATTAATAACCACCCTTAAAAAATTTCCGATCAATTCTCTTCCTACTCTTAAACGTTAAAAAAGCTTAATTTACATTCACATAAAAATAAATTTTCTTTCAATGTTTTATTTTTGAAAATTCAAATAAATGTTATTTTTAACCATACCTGAACATACAACCCATGTCAATCTCTTCTCGCATATTTTCAACCTGTTTTCGATAAATCTATAACAGAATGTGAAAATTTCATTTTAGTAGAATAATACTAAAAGTATCATCACGACTCATTGATCCGGAAGCAAATTACATTTTTTTTGTTCTTTAAATATCGACTGGTAACGACAGTCTTCTGCTCAGGGGCGTATCCAGAAATTTTTCGAGGGAGGGGTTTTGAAATATTTTTGTATGGAACGGAAAATTTAGGGGGTTTTGGGTTTTTTTCTTAAAAAATCCTAGAAAATTGAAAAAGTTTCCCAAAAAGGGTAAAGGTTTTGACCCCCAAAACCATCCTCTGAATATGCCCCTGCTTCTGCTCATTCCACGTCGAAATATAATTTCAATTTAGAAATTTTCTTGTGTCTTTTATGTCTTTTACGATTAGTTCTTTAAAAATTTCATGAAAGAAATATAGATGAGATTTAAGGGAAGCATTTACAAATGATTTTTTCGAGGGAGGCATTTTGAATTTTTTTAGAATGGAAACAAAAATTTAGGGGGTCATTTTGTGGTGTTTGTCTCGAAAACCATTTTGAATAGTAATAACAGAGACGTCATAAATAGATGAGCTCCAGTGAAAAGTTTGTTTTCACTCTTCCGTCAGTTATGACTTCAAAAATTGTGCTACATTCTTTATTAAATGCATTCCGAATAAGACAATTTACAGCGAATATGACTGGTAAAGACTTTTTACGAGCAATGTTTTGAGCGCATATTATCGTGAATTCTTACAGCAATTTTCAATTAAGTTGGAACTTAATTTATTGCTCTGTATTGAAGTCTTTACATGCATCATATTCATCTCTTGTATTAAGTACCGAAATATTTAAGTTGTGGATAACAGAGACGTAGCCTGAATTCTGACTGGGGGTTGGGGGAGAGATACAAAATTTTATGTTCCAAAACCTTAGCAATTTGTTGAAAGGGGGGAGGGTGGAAGTATACCAGTGGCTACGTGGTGGATAAGATTTCAGACATTTTTGCAGCACAGCACAAAGAAAATGTTCATGTGTTGCAGAATTTTAAATCTGTAGCAATTGTCTGCTTTATCCAGAGAGCTTTTACGAGGAATCAGGAAAATTAAGAAGAAATTGAATAACAAAGGTAAATTAATTAATGACAAGTATTGAACGTTGATGCTTGAGGGGTGTGTCAACTTTTGAAATGTTAATTTTATTGACATTTTCTAATAGAATTTTTTTAAACAAAAATAGTGAATAAAATCTTCCATTCCATCCAATCTCTGTCTTTTCAAGAAAAAAGAATAAAAAGAAGAAAAAAATATGAAAAATATTTTAAAAATCTTCAATTTCTTGAAAAAAGTATAAATTGAACTGATCAAACAAACAGACAAAATAAATGTATAAAGCTCAAGATACAACAGCAACCTAAAGAAAAATATAAACTTTCCCGTTTTGTGAATTGAGATTGTAGATAGTTGTGACACATGAGAATTTTATTGTACAACATTCAAGCAACGAGAGAAATTGAAAATAAAGTCGTCATGAAATTGAACTTTTTCCGTTTCCTTCTTTTCCGCCAAGTGTCATGCTTTATGCAGTGAAGGAGGTATTCAAGAAATATAGGAGTGTAAAAATATCTTTTATTCCTTTTTGATAAAAATACATTACGACGGATGAAATTTTTTACGACGACATTTTTATCGTCGTCTTTTGCGATTTGTTGAGAAACAAGGGTTAAGCTTCTGTTGTTGTCACAAATGAAATTGAATGTCAAAGAGCTTTAAAACTATCTTATTCCTATTTTTTTTTGTATTATGTTATATATTGCATCATAAAATAACGCATCCCGAGCAATACACCAAATCATTAAGGTGGTGAGTATCACATATTAACTTGGGAAAGAGGTGGTATCCAGATCGACAATTAGATCTAAGTTGATATGGTGACAGTGGGGTGATGCTCTTATATATCGATTTATTCGACTACATTGCTGCCTTTTAATTTCCATTGCTGTAATTTCAATTGGAAGGCAGCCATAAAAGCGAATAAATCGATGTATGGGAGTGTCACCACGTCAACTAAGACCTAAGTACATCTAGGTTCTTTTTAAAATCCAATGCTTTCAAAATTAATTAACTTATTTATATTGTTCGATAAAACTCACAGTTCTAGATTGGCTTCAGAATTTTTTAGCGAAAAACAGTTTGACAAACACCAGCGTATGCTGTCAAGGTTAGAATTCGTGTGAAAAGAACTGTAATCAAAAAAGTTTTTAAAAATTGCAATTTTCTATGCGTCAGGAGCACAGATGGTGTTGTTTGCATTCGGGGAAGTTGAAATTGGCAAAATTTTAGCTGACAGAGCGAGTTTTTAATTAATTTTTTTTAGAAATAATGGAGGAAAAAATTTTTTAGGGGTTTTAAACATAAATTTGAATCATGCTGAAATGAGTTTTAGTGGTTTTAGTTGACAATTTTATAAAATATTGAAATGTGAATGTTTTAATTCGTTGATCATTAATTTTATTTATAATTTAAATTAATTGTTATTTTTGGTTGAATAACAAAATCCCACTTATATAACTTGAAGGTGTACACAAATCACCCACAGGCACAGTTGACGTAGCGATAAATTAAGAACACCTACGTAGTCTAATTAACTTAATGAAGTAATCGTGTACAATATCAAAGTACATAAGTTAATTGCAGGAAAACCTGACGAGATGCTTATTAAATGATAGTTAATTAGATAATTACTTAAAAGCTGGTTTATTAATTTGAATTTGGATTAGCAATTAATTTTCTGCTTTTTCATTCAAAGAGGAGTTATAAAGATGGGGTGATTGAGTAACAAGGTAATCCCTCTGTATATAAATTTGAAAAATGTCAGATACATCAGAGTTAAATTAAATTATATAATTATAAAATTTTTCCAATTATTGGTAAAAGCTGAATGTTAAAATTACATAAAATACAACAGTGATGAAATTTCAAACAAATTAAATCCTTTATAACATTGACATGCTTGTTAAGCCACACATAAATTCTGGTTAAATTTGAATGGGCTTTCTACAAGCTTTCCACGTTTTCATTATTGTACAAAAATCAACAAAAGGAATTAATAGGAAAATATACAAATTGGTTTCCGAAGCTTTCTGGATGACATAAAATTTCAATAAAAAATTTGACAAGTTAATAAATATTATAAAAATATGCTTTATTGAAACTGAAATGCGTTGGATGTGGGAATGGTAAAAAATTCAATTTAATATCGTTCAACTAATACGTTGCTAAAAAAATGACTGCAAGACCCCCTTTTTACAAATTTCCCATAAAAAATCAGTGAACCCTTCATAGAAAATAAACAATAACATCTCAAATGTTACACCAACTGAAACATATTTAAGCTTAAAATATTGAAACAAAAGATCAAAAATGTTCATTTCTTAGGCTTGAATTTTATTTTCTAAAATCTTTAAGATCTCACAAGATTTTCTGCATTCTAAATTGCCTAAATTTTAATCAGAACAATTTACAAAGCGGCGAAGAGTTGTCCGTAGATGTTGTCAAGTCCTTGTGTCCAGGCAGCAGCTGTGGCGTCTGAAAATGCTACATTAGCTTGTAAATAAGCAACTAATGAGGCACGGAATTCATTAAATTGAGCTTGTGAGATTCCACGTGCCTTGTGGCTGGCAGCAAGTTGTCCGACCAATGTTTGGAGTGCTGGGGCGTTTGATTCATTTCCGATGAGGGCAACGATTTCTGAAACAAATCCGACGATTCTACCAGCTTGGGTAGCAAAAGCAGCAGTATCTCTTAATGCAGCAACATCCTTTCCAACAAATTGTGGGAAACGAGCTTGGATATCTGGGTTGGCTGTGAAAATGGCAGCTAAGATGTCAACTTCACTTTTTCTAACTTGAGCCCATGATGATTGGACGAGGTTGGCTTGGTCAGCAGTCAATGGTGAAGCAATAGCTCCAACGACGCAGAGAGCGAGAACAGCGAAGAATTTCATGTTGCCTGGATTAGTTACTGAATTGAAATCAAATCGAAAACTTAACTTCCTAACCAAAATTACGGTGTTTTTATACTAAAACTGTGACTGAGAGAATTCTTCAATGAGAATAATGTCTATAAACAAATTGTGAGAGATAGAACATTGTCATTATAACACGTGTACAGCCGTGCGTAAGATAAGAATTCTAGTTGCTAGACTCAGACAAAACAAGCCATTAGAAATTGCGATAACACTCCCGAAGATTACATATTTCATAATCAAAATAAAGTTCCGCCTCATTCTAGAATCTAGAATTTTTTCTAATTATGTCATGTCTCTAAAAGTCACGTACGTTTTCTTTTTAAAATATAAGACACATTTAGTTAGATTTTTAAATATGGTTGATAATATTTTAAAATATTATATATATATTTTTTAAAAAAATTATATATTATTTTAAAAAATTCAGTTTTCAGAATGGTCAGTCATGTTTAGAATGCTTATAGATTTTTTTTACAGAGGCATGTCCAGATTTCAATCCTAAAAAGGACGTGCTGAAATTTATAATTTTTTAAAACCAAGTTTTAGTACTGTCCAAAAAAAGACCATGAATCTCTAAAAAGCAAGACTGTTGATTGTTTCATCAAAATGTGAGGAGATGAACAACCTTTTCACGCATTAATTGAGGACAAAAACAAGTCGTCTAAAATGCTGTGGAATTTTATTTTGATTATTTAATCTTCGAGAATTTCTTCTGGAGTGTTATCACTGCTTCTAATTTTGTCTAGGTCTAGTAATTAAAATTATCATCGATTGAAATTTATTTCATTTCTGTGCTGTCACAAATGCTTTAAATTCTATAAATTTCACTTCTATCTTTGGGGTCCTTCACTTATTTCTTTAAAAAAACGACATTTTAAGGGAGGGTTGAACCCCCTTTGTTAAAAGTTTTTCAACAATTTTTTTTCTTCTTTTTTTGATCTGTTACAAAAACTTAGACACCCCCTCCCCCCTATAATAAGTGAGCAAATTCATTAGAGATTAAGGGAAATGAATGCTTTGCAACAATTTAAAATAAACTAAAATTTGGAGGTTGCTTTGAAAGGTTGTAGAATTTGAAGTTAAATCTTCTAAACATAAATATCGCATTTCAATTAACAATTTATAGAAAGTCAAAATACAGAATATTATATTATCTGAATTAACAATTTATTTTATTGAAAATTCTAATTGATTCATTGAATACTTATATTTATTTTTAAACAATTTCATCTTAAATTTCAAATTATTTATTTTAACAAAATCAACAAAATTCTTCTAGTAAGTAATTACTATTCATTCTACAATATTTATTATTAGACTATGTTTTTGTGTGGGCTCTGCTGAAAATATTTTCATTTCCAAAAATAAATTGAAATTAGCAATAATATTTCTTGAGACCAAACTTACACGAGAAGTTCTTAAGGCTATGCAAGGGCGTAGGCTGGAATTTTTTGAGGAGGTGTTTTATTTTTTGGATAGATGTAAAAATTTAAGGGGAGAGGGTTGGGATTTTTTTTCTCGAAAAATCCTACCAAACTGAAGAAACTTTCTGCCTACCGCCTTCTATGTTTCCAAAGTTTTGTTACAAAATTCACAGAATGTGAACTTGTTTCAAGGTTTCAATTTTAAATGCTGATACATAGCACATTTTCTTTTTCTGTAAAATTAAAAAATGCTCAATTTGAAAATTCCTTTTTAGCACATTTTATTGTAAAAAAAGTTCAAAAGCTTTACTAACTCTAGTGATTTATGTTCAGACTTATGCGCAGTATTCCATGTAAAAAAATAAGCAAATTCATATAAATTTTTCTGTATCAAAAAATAGAGCAACTTTGATGCATTTTAGTTCTGCACGAAATCCCATTTTGTAATTCTGTCATTTATCACATGTTTCGAGAAGCACCTGTAATATTTATTACCATGGATTAGTTGGAAAAGTTTTTTGACTTTTTTTCTATTCCGATTTTTAAAAAAGCTTACCATGCAAAATCCAGCACCAGCAATAACAGAAACAATTTTACTAATATGACTGCACACATGCAAAAGTTTTGGCTCAATTCTATATGAATAATTCAATATGAAATTGAAAAGTTTTTTTTTAAATTGAAATGCTTACATATCTTCATCGGTATCATGACCGCAATTTCGGTGTTCATTCCATCCCCAAGTGTAAATATCTACTCCAGATTTCAATACACCATGCTCAGCTCCAAGTGAGAAATCATTCACCGGATAAATTGAACATTTTTGAAGCTTGGTAATTCCATTAAGAACTTTACTTCCAGTTCCTAGCTGTCCATAATTGTTTCTGCCGTAGAGAAAGAGTGAATTTGATTCTGTCAAGTATCCATTGTGTGTCCATCCAGACTCAAATTTCATAATTCTCTCCGATGTTTCAGTTTGACTGCACTGACCAAATTTATTATCCCCATGTGCATATATCACATGTCTATCAATAACAAATGAAATGTGATTTTGACCACATACGATATGTGTTATATCATTCTCAGTCATAATGACATTGGGTATGAATTGGAGCCATTCAATTGAATTATGATCAACAACTGTGTATAATGTATTTTTGTCATTTTTGAAATGTTTCAATAGACCGACGATGAAAATATGATGGGACTTTGTGAGGATGGCAGTGTGCTTAAGACCAAATTTTACATTAATTGCTGCTTCATTGTCTGGTAGTGACAATTCCATTGGTTCTTTGATAACTGACATGTTTGGATATCCCAATTGATTGTTTTTATTATTTCCCCACACCATTAATTTATTGTCATCGGTAAATGCTGCTGTCATGTCGAATCCACAAACCACGTCTGTGAATTTCTTATTTAATTCAAGTTTCTTAAATGTTCCTTCATATCCAGTCGGAGAAAAATCACTTTTGCCGGCTATGTGCAAATCTCCACTGCCATCTAAAATAATTGTGTGACGAGCTCCTCCGCAAATCTTCTTTATATCTTGGATATCGATTTTTACTTCTTTCGGCAGCTCATATTCACTTTGTTTATCCAATCCTAATTGACTGTAACTATTTGCTCCCTAAATTGAATTAAAATTTTGTTTAATTGAAATATTTACTTATTTAATCATTGACTTAATTACCCAAGCATACAATCTCCTTGTTGTCATGATTAACAGCTTTTATTAAACCTTATAATTCACTAAAAATAACTCACTTTATTTTTAAAAGCACAAATCAGATGTTTATTTGTTTTTGTTTTTGTTACGTAGTTTCTGCGTAAACATAAAGGTTTTATTTAGCATAGTAGCGTGCCCTAGATGTCAAATAAAAAATTTTAAATTTCTAAAATACGTTAAACTGATTAAGTAACTGAAATTGTTCTAAATAGGCTGAACATCTTTATATTCATATTTTTAAAACAAATTTTTAAATATTATGTGTTTTTTGTGATAAATCTCAGAGTAAAGATGGGAATATTCTTCTGATCTTCGATATTTATTATAGAAACAGTTTCACACAAAATTAAATTATTGATTTAAAGTCTCGAACCTATCATATAATACTCATAAATTTTAGAATATAGAAAATAATTATAAAGTTGTTTGAAACAATTTGTTTCTAATCGCTTCGGAAAATAGCTTGTTAAAAATATTCAATAACTTATTGACAGTTATGAAAAATTCCTGTTCAGATCCTTTCCACGAGAAAATAAATACTTACATGAGAGAGAAACAAGTATGAAAGTTGTCATTGCTGTCTGAAAATAAAGATCTTGTTAAAATAAAGAGTATGAATATCTGTTAGATAATCATCTACATAGTTGCTGAATTAACACAAAAAGGTTAAACAAATATAAAAAGAAAGGCTGACAAAATAAAAATACCAGCAACGGAATTGACATAGTATGTAAACTATTAGCGCCATCTCTATGTCAAATAATTTGTATTTGAATTCCTCAAAACTGGTAATGAACTGCTAGAATTCACTTATAGCATTATGAAAATTTTCCCATAATATCTTGAAAAAATGCTTAAAAATCAGATAAGTAGCAAGAGTAGCGTTTTTGTGATTTGTCTTCCCTCTAAATGAATTTTTTTTTCAATTTGCTAGATTTTAAGAAAAAACCCCCGATTTTTTTTCTAGCAGTTCCACTTATGCTGCTTCAAAATAGAATATAATCCACATCTTGGTGATCTTTCCGTGATGTATTGTCATCATTTATTTTACATTTGCAATTATATGCCCTGTGGTAGTTGCAATTGTATTTCATGCAATGCAACAGTAAATTGAATCATGGTGTCGGAAAGCGTAGTTAATTTAAATATTTTATTATGTTGACACTTTATTTCGCTGAGTAAAATGTGAAAATTGGTCTTTATTTGTAAAACGATGCAGAATAATGTGAGCATGAAGAAGCTGTGAACTACTGCAATGATTGTAAGCTTTGTCTTTTTTGATTTTAAATTTTTTGTATGGAAAAATTTGAATTTTTTAATTTAGCAAATTGAAGAATTTTCCGATGAAAGAGGGGGATAAATCCTCCAATCCCACTGCATCTCACGATCAAAATAAAAATCTATGAAGCATTTTTAATGAAAATAAAAACCAATATTTTGTTAAGGGGTCATTCATTTATGACGTCCATCAAAAAATGGTATTTTTAGACCCCCCCTCCCCCCTTGTCACAAATTTTAAATTCAAAAAATTTCTTTAATATAAAGTGTCACAAAATCTCAGACCCCCCTCCCCCCCTAAATCATGGACGTCATAAGTGAATGACCCCTAAGCTCAATTCAGCCCAAAAGTAAATGGACACCCTTGCTTGTTATGATAATAACAATAATTTTCGTGCATCATTACACGTGCGTTTCATCCGTTAAAAATACATTTTTATGAATTTACAGTCACATGCACATCTGGTTCAGATGAATCGTGAATTTGTGTACTACAATACTTTTTTAAGCTGTAAAAATGTTCAATGGTGGGGAGGGGGCATAAATTGTAGTAAAAAAATCTGATCATGTTTCTTGCTGTTTTGACAATTAAATGACATGTTAATTATAAAATGACTATCCATAAATACTTTTCTTTTTACTGCTTTTTATGGAAGCATTGTGTACAAAAAAAATATTTTCGATCCCAATCCATGTGTCGTTCAATTGGCGCAAAAAGAGGAAAATAAAAATTGGTAAATCATAAAGCTGAATTTGCGGTATATCGCACAGTATAAACTACAAAATATAAACCGAATGTGGAAATTGTGATAACAATATTTAAATGAGGGCAATTAATCTTTCAGTGAAACTGGCATAAATTGCTATCATTCGCGTGAAAATGCATGAATATTTTATGAACAAGTGTTTTATTTTTCCATTTTTATTTTTCGGGAGAGACGCGGAATGAAAATTGTGGAAATGCCAACCCGTCGTGTCCAAAATAAGGGAATATGTACGTAAATTAATGTGCTGGTGCTGCCATGGGACACTTGATAATGAACGTGAAAATTGTGATGTTGATTTATAATTGTGTAACTAAACATAAAACATGTAACTGAAATATTATCCGCCCACGCAATATGATGAGAGAGTATAAACATTCTGGAATCACAATATGATACAGCAACAGTCTGAATAATGTCTAAAGTACACACAGATTTATGGATTTATTGCTTTAAAAATTGCATTTTTTTCACTGACTCGTAATTCGTAAAGCAAATATTATTATTTTTCATTATTTTTTTTTAAATCGAGAGGAAAATAAAGGAATGAAATTTATTTATAATTTCAGCAGTTTTTTTGCTTTATTTTATTTCTGAAATTTATGCTTTATTTGCTTTTTATATAGAAAATAATATTAAACTGGATCGTTTTTAGATCGGTTCCGATAGTTTATGTTGTGAATTTTGATTTTATTTAATACTTGTATTCTTCCCCATCAAGCATGACGTGACAAAATTATTAAAATAATTATTTTGAGTGAATTTGAGCTTTTACAGCAATATTTCTCAAACTATACTCTTTCAATGATGCTCTCTCGGCAATATGATTGGAAACTATACTCTAGTGTGTTGTGATACTCATGATTCAGACTTCTGCATTTTCAAAGCAATGTCAGTCACGTATTAGTATGACAGCCATAAAATAAGCAACTCTAGATATCGAATTGTATGAATTATATAAATTAAAAGTTTCTTGAATATAAGATTCAGTCATTTAATTTGATTGTAATAAACAGGAACTGTAAAAAATTTAATCATGAAAGTGTTATTTTTGGTACTTTTTGCGATTATTTCATTCGCATCTTTTGTTGCATCGGATAGAGGGTATTTGGAAAAATTGAAATCTATGGACGAAAGCCGTAAGTTCAATATTTAAGAAAATTACTTACTCAATATATTTTATTTGTCAAAGAATTGAGAGAAGTCTATTTAAAAATCCAATAGTATTCTTTGATAGATAAACTATAATTTAATAATAATGTGACTTTTTGTGAGTCCCTCGCATTTGACGACAAACAAATTAACCTGGTTTTTCAGAATTCAGTATTCAATAAGGCTTCCATCATTTAACATCACAATGAATCATAAAGTTTGTAGGGGCGTTTCAGCTCAATAATAATGCAAAAGTGTATCATCGAATCAACTTTGGGATATACAAAAATATGCTGTAATATCAAATAAAATAAGTAGTACTAATAACTAAAAAACAAAATATTATTTATGTTTGATTGATAAAAAATAAGTTTCTGAAAATTATTTTTTTTTAAATTTTTAAATTTAATAATGTTAGTTTTAACTTTTTTAAGCCATAAGCAATAATTTTCAAGTTTCATTTTTTAGTAAACTAAAATCATTTTCAATATATCAATTATTAGTATAAATTTAAGCATACTTTATTTTATATTTTAGTTTTGTAGCACAAAAGTAACGAACAGGATCAAAAAAGTTTATTAAAAATGTTCAAAAATTTAAAATTGTTTGCAATTTTTGCTTTTATTTTGTGGATAGTTTTTGTTATAGCAGATACTACCTTGGATGTCAAAGATGTAAAAAAGCAAAGTATGTGATTGCTTACATTAATAATTCAAACTTTGTTCATATTATCGTATGAATTATTTATTGACACTTTAAAATATTATTTTCATAACTTCTCCAATTTTATTTTAGATGAGAAGGAACGACTTTCAAGACAATGGAAATATGATCCTCCAATTTGTATGAATGATCCAAAGTATTCAGATTGTAGATTTGAACATAAATAAATTATTTTAAGAGTATCAACTGAAAATATTTTTTTACTATAAATAAATTAATATGTAATAATATAAAAGATTGACTGCTTAATTTATGCTTTAAAAGTCTCGAAGTTTTATAAAAGCTGCTGTGAAAAAAAGTAATATTTCAAAATGTTCAGTAAAATCATCAAGAAAAAATTAAAATGTATGAAAACCATGAAAATTTTTACAATCTTCATGCAAATTAAAAAAAACTTTTATAAATTGAAAAATTTCTTTATTCAATTCTTAGTTTCAAAACAGACCTTGAACGTAAACCGGAAAAAAATTTATCGCCAAAACTAATCATGGATGTAAAATTTTTGATATTTTTTGCATTCATTTTATTACAAAGTTGTGTCGTTACAGCATTTCGAAGTATGGATTAATTATTTTTTTTATTGAAATTATAAAAAATATAATTTCATAATTTGCTATTTTGCTTTTAGGATCTCCCCAAGCAGATCCTTACTACTTTTGCCGTCAATTTCCAAAACATGAAGAATGCAATTTTACATAATTCTAATATTTGCTGACATGTAAATTACACAATAATCAAAGAATGAAATATAATAAAGCTTTTGAAAATAAACCTGTTCATAATACAAATAAAAGAACGTTGTCGAAATAATGCTTAATCGCATTATGGATTACAACTTTGACAACAAATCAAATCAGTCAATGCAAAATCCATGAAATTAATTACAATTATTGACTTTATTATACAATGTATGAAATCTGATTCCTATAAATTTGGGTCACTTAATGTGTATAACTCAATTAAAGAGAAATTATTGATATTTAAAAAACGCTATCATGAATATTAAGTTTATTATATTTTTTACGTCCATTTGGTTGAATTTTGCGGCAATGGCAGCAGCAGATAGTAAGAATTGTTACTCTTTTTAAATATGTAGAAGAAATGCAAACAAGCATTTCTTGCTGAAAAGAAATAATAAAAACATTTTAAATTTCAGTGTGTCCCCCATGTCCTGGTGATCACTGTCCAGCCTGTGGATAGAATTGTCAAAACAACAGCTTATATGCAAAGCACCAGCGACGTTGCTAACATATTATTTTGGAATCATCGAAAAAGGAGAAAAAATGTTAAATTTTAGATTAATTCTTCAGAAAAGTTAAAATTGAAGTTTTGAAGAATATTTAAAAAAACTAATTTTTTTTATAAAAAAATTGGAAATTTTAAATTTTGAAAATTTCAAGCACCAAAAGTTTAAAATAGTTAAATTTTAATAGTTAATTTGAAATAAATTAAATTTCTTTAAATTTGTTCTTACCAACTTTCATTTTACATTGTTAAACGTTTAATTTTGCAAGATTTTCCAGGCTTTTTGGAGGAGTCAGGGAGGAGTTAAATTTTTAGTAATTCAAACCTCTCGTGCATCCATCAGACCCCTTAGCTACGCCTTAATTAAGAAGCAGTGATTAACGCAATAAATATTCATGAAATAATTGCTCATTAAATTAATATTGAGTAAATAATTTATAATACACACAGAGATATCGATGCATTAACACATTAACCTAAATTACTTAATACTAGATGTTTTTATTCACTTCCAAAAAATTGATTAGCAACTGCTTCATTGCCCTAATTTAGTTAGCACACCGATAAAAATAAAGCAATTTATTTAATAAAAAAATCAAACATGTGCAAATTTTTATTCATAAATTCAACTGATTTCGCATTCCATTAATACATTTGATTAGCATCGATAGGTTCATTAACATTGCACAGAGCTTTGTAGCGTGGATTTGTTCCTCTAAAACATTCACTTGCCGACTTCCCACACTTGTAGATTTTATGTCTGTAAGTATTTCCTGATGCATAGTTGCAAGCAATGAGGACATTTTTGGTAGTGTCTGAGAATCTGGCGATAGCACATCCAACATGTGTTGCTCGGTCGTTGACTGATTTAAAAAAAATTTGGATTTTTGCTTAACTTATTGGAAAGTTCGAAATTTTTAAACTTACCCATCTGCAGAAAATGTTCATAATTCAGTCTAGATTAAAAAATATTTTACATTAAGCATTATTAAATTTTTTTTTATAAAAAGCTGCTTACAAATTCTTTCCACAACAACTGTCAACAATCGATTGATTTGCTTCCCGATATTCATAGAACCAAGACTGTATTGTCTTAATTAATGCAGTGGTTGTAGCCATAAATGATCCGGTTTGTTGCTGAAGTGCTAAATTCTGTCCAACCTTTGTGAATTCCACTTTTGTGTGAGAAGACAGAATAATTAGAAGTTATTTTTAATAAATTTTTAAGAAATAGGAACTTACATGTGTTGCGGCAAGAATCTTTAAAAAAATATAGAATCATCGAAAAAGGAGAAAAAATGTGAAATTTCAGATTAATTTTAAGAAAATTTAAAAAACTAACTTTTTTATACAAAAATAGGAAATTTAGAATTTTAAAAATATAATAATAATTTCCTCAATTTTCTTTAAATTTCTTCTTACCAACTTTCATTTTACATTGTAAAACATTTAATTTTGCAAGATTTTCCAGCTCGTCTGACCACTGCATAGTTGACATTCGACTAGCTGAACAAAAACTTCCAATACTACCTGATGCAATTATATTTCTAAAGACGCAAATAAAGAAGAATTTTTTTTCAATATTTTCCAATTTTAGGAGTCATTCACAAATAACGTCCTCTAAAAATTTAATCTTCGGACCACTTTACTTCTAGTCACAAAGTTTTTATCCATTCCAAAAATTATATCAGAGTGTAACAGCTGCAGATCATTTTTTAATTAAGTATTAGATGTCACTACATCAATTCTCACCTGAAAGAATTGTGGCTGTCGAGAATCGTCTCCTTATCGCCTACAGAAAGATCAACTGATGTTCTATCTCTTGGACAGAAAAGTGAAAATTTCTGGAACAGTGGAATTTTTTTAAATATTTAAATTAATAAAAAATTATTTTAAAAGTTACACAAAAAAATTTTTTAATTCAAAAAAGTCTGAACTTAAAAATTTTAATTTTTTTCTTTATTTTTTAAAATTAAAAAATTTTTAATTTTGATTCTAAAAAAATCTGAACAAATTTTAATAAATTCACAGTTTCACTTACGCCAGGATTTTTACATGCAACATGAGGACCTTTGGCTTTGCATAATTTAGGATTACAGTAATCATCACTAAGCACTTTGGTCACCACACCTGAGAATATTAATATTTTGATCAGAAATAAATTTTTCATTTTTTAATTCTTTTTAACTCAGATGCTCACTGCCAACTGAAAATATGCGGATAAAATTTGTATCTTTATCGAAAAATTCTTCTTCTTATTTAACACTTTGATTGACATTTGAGGTAGATTTTGAATTAAATTTTATGGTGCTAAAATAACTTGTTTTATGGTCAACAAGGAATTTGTTGATTCTTCTGCTTACCATAAATTTCTGGAAAGATATTTTCAGTTTATTGCACCTTCACATTTTTATTGATTTTGTCAAGATTTTGAAAATTATGCTTCTAAAATGAGATATTTAAATCAAGCCTGGACACAGCAAAAAAAATCAATTTGTAATCAAATTAATTGAAATTTTTCAAAAAATCCTGATTCAATCTGTTCCAACTCAATCAAAAATATGTAAATCAGCATCACAAAATTGATGATGAAAGCTGCACAAAGAATTTTGTTCAAAAAAGCTTTAAATATTTACACAGTTAATTGGAAAACTGGGAAAATCAGAGTAAATACGATTACCTTTAATAAATTTCAAGCTGATTAGTCATAAAATGTACAACATCCTGTCTGGGTAGAAATTTTCACATTTTTACTTTCATACCTTTAAATTATTCATATACAATTTTTTTTTCATGTCCAAACTGAGTGATGTAAAAAAATAATATTTATTCATGCCAAAAATGAAAAATTCTGAAAGTGTTGATGCCTGATGAATATTAAAAATGAATGATTAATGATGCAGAAGGAATATGAGAGCGACAGATGCTCTTTAATACATATTTTGTGTGTGTGTGTGTTTGGACATGAGGATGTTTTTATTTTTGAGGAAGTAATGGGTGAAGGTGTGCCGATGGATTTTTTAAGCTGATTTTTATGTCAGTTGCCTTTTGATGACTGTGAATTTTATTTTATGTGGCAAATTGTTGCATCAATTTTTCTGAATGGGGCTGTTTATAAATGACGTCCTCTTAAAAATTTTTATTTTGTATGGAACTGTCAAAAAGCATTAGACCCCCTCTCCCCTAAAAATTGGACGTCATTTATGAACGACACGAAACAAACATTTTGCATTTTTTAGGGAAATTTTTTGTCCCCCTCTTAGTTTTGAGTTTCCTTACCTTGCATATCATTCTAAAGTAAAATCCACTGGCACTCATTTAAAAAAAATCTCTGAACAAAAATGTGGATGAGCAGGAAAATGAGTCTGGACAGTCTGTTCCTTTTTCCCCCACTGCTTATTTTTTCCAGCTCAATGTAAAATGAGAACAAAAAATTTGCCACATATTTCCGTATTTTAACATCTCTAGAATAAAAAGCATGTTTGTATATGAAATGAAATATTTATTACAGACAAATATAGAAAAATAAAACTATCTCCATAATCCATTTCATTTCAATGCGGTACCCAAAAGCTCTAAAGCACTCACCAGTAAAAAAAATAGTTTTAGATATAAATAAAATCATTGGTAGCACCGCGACTGTACATTAGAGTAAGGCAAAAATGGAAAAATGAGCGTGCATGTGAGTGTCATTCACAGGTGGCCCAACGTGTGCAATAATTTTATTTAATCAGACACAGAATGTAAACTCTATCTCTTTCTCTTTCATTCCTGTTGTGTGCAAACTATTTTTATAGCCATGTTCCGTTCCTCTATTATGATTTATGTTCGCTTTGCTTTGCAGTATGTGGAGATATCATAGTGGAAACTAACACAAAAAAAATTGGAACGACAAATTTATGATCTAAATTTTATTGCAGATGAGAATAAATTTTATTTTTCGAAATAAAGCTCACAAATGTAAACAAAGCAGGATGAGCTAATGTAGATTTTTTGTTATAAGCGAGCAGAACATCTATAAAAAAAATTTTATTCAGTATTTTATTTATGGTTAATTTAATATACTTGATGAACAGATTCAATTTGAGGGTCGTTTAGCATGGTCAGATTGACATTTTAATTTGATTTCCTTCTGGATTATTATTATATTAAATAGTGTGTCGCGTAAGATAATTTAGAAGACACTGCTCTAGGGTTACCAGGGGCGTAGCCAAAAATATTTTTAGGGGTCCAAAAATTTTTTTTTTCATTATTTTACTCAAATTTTTGTACTAATTGTTAATTTTATCGAGGGGGGTCAGGACCCCCTTGGACCCCCTTAGCTATGCTCCTGAAGGTTACATAATTTAGGACATGACCCTACCAATAAACATCACTTGAGCAGATTGTTTTCTTTTATTCTTAGTGTCAATATAAAGACTATAAATATTTATGAAGGTAAAAATGGCAGGAGCAAGAAAAATAGCTAAAATTAATGACAAGAATCCAGCCATGAAAGAGAATCCAGTAATGTCAGTTTCAGGTAAAATATGAGATACAAAGAAAAGAATAAGATGAATTGAGTATATTAATCTGCTGATGATCAACTCCAGCCAATATAATTTCATCTTTCGGTGACTTTGCTGTGTAAAATTGAAAAGAAATAAATAAAAAAAACAAATGGTTTAGCATTCAGTCATCCAGAGTTGGCAGGACTTACACAGTCCAGACTCCAATGTCAGGACTTCACAAAAAAAGTTTGACTCAGTGAAGTCGGACTCCACTTTTTTGAAAGCACCTCCAAAGTAGAGTCCTGCTAACCCTTCAGTCAATCATACCTGAATAACTCCAATAATAATCACAAATCCAAAAATAATGTCAATTAAAGAAAATGAAGCAATGCTTGTAAAAATCGCAATGTACGCTGAAATTTTGTATTCAAAAATTATTTTACAAAAAAAAGTTTAAAGCTACTCAGAACTTACCGTACATTCTAGGAACCAATTCATTATTAACATCCATAAAATCATAAAAATTGTAATTTTTGTGAAAAGAGTAGATCACAACATATGATGAGCCACTAAAAATTAATATTGCTATAATTATATGAAATATTCCTAAAACTAATCCTCCGGTATTCAATGAGAAGCAATAACAGAAATTTCTACAAATTGAATGCTTTTCTTTGTCGTTATTTTGGTATGGACCAACAGCCAAAGATCTCATTTTTTGTGAAAGAAATTAATCAATCTTAAGGAAAATATTTCACAATGTTCTTGCCACTTGTTCACTTTTGAAGCTTTTTTACTTATCTGATCGTTATTTAGCGTGTATTTAATTTTTTTTTTGCATTTGATAATTTTTTATTGAGCTTATTTAAGATATAAATGACTTGGAAGAATGGAAATTTTATACATTCGAAAATTTTCATATGTTTTTATATCCAAGGCATTGCTCAATTTTGAAGCCACAAATTCGAATTTCTAGTATGATCCGTGTAGATTCTATATGACTGCATTTGCCTAATTTGTGTCGCTCGGGAGTATCATATAGCTCAAGCCATTCTTCTATCTGAATATTGAAAGTCATACGTAAGTAGCCGTAGTTATGGATATGTTTAAATCATTAAAAAAATTATTTGTACGAAAATTAACAAAACCAGCAAAAATTGATTAACAAGTAGAATAAAATGTCTATCTTATCACAAATTATTATAGCTTTTAGTATAAATAAACACGGTTCAATTAGCCAAATTATTTTAAAAATTTCTTAATGACTTTTGTCATATCTTGTGCACTTATTACAGAAAAAATATAATTTTAATATAAAATATGTTTTTTTATTTCTAACAATCACTAGACCGGGATAACAACTTTACTTTTGACTTTGCTATATAGATCTAATATCATCATAAATATAGGAATTGTAAAAATTATTAAAAACATTATTGGAATCAAGTATCCAGAACTATAAAACTCTCGACCAGAAAACAAATACAATAAATAATATAGACCTATTGCATATATCAGCCTGCCAAATACTAAAAACACCATGAAAAATTTAATCAAAAAAAGATTTTTCTGCAAAATAAAATTAAGGTGAAATTTTAATAAATAAGATTAAAATTTTAAATTTACTTTTAAAGTTCCAATGATCAGCAAGAGGCCGGCAACACTATCAACTACGCTAGTTGCAATGAAAACAACTAACTTAAGATGGTCACCTGAAAAAATTTATAACAACTTAAATTATCATGCTCAAATTTAAAACTTTGTACATTTGGGTATGAGTGAGAATTTCTTAAGAAAATTGAATACCTGGATCATCAACATGATTTTTATAATAATAACTAAATATATAAAATAAAATGCAACCAAATGTTGTGTGAAACAATCCGAATATCACTCCAAAAAATTTCGATGAACAGCAACAAATTTTGTCTGTTTGCTCCATTTATTCTGTGTCTATAGACTAAAAGTATCATTAAGTGCATCTATAAAAGTACGAAAATTTTTATACTGACTTATTTTTGTAATGTCAAGGGCAGGACATCTCGTGATACTTTCTGACTTGAGTAATAATTGGTGATAAGATCGGAATTGCAGTACCTCCGGTCATTAATCATCGCAAAAATGGAATTCTTTCATATGATGATTTTTATTAAAGCTTAGTAATAATTTAAATAATGATTGGAGTTTTCTTCTCTTGGGTGTTGGGGGGTGTTGATTAGATAAGCTTTATAATGCAAAATATTTTCAGAAATGAGCTCCATAAGCAAATGAAAATTCCAGTTTATTAGGATGATATATTGTGTGACATACGATAAAGGTACATTTTATTTAGAATACCTAACTCGTAGGAATAACAGATTGATCAATAGAATTATTATTTTTTATTCCCTTGTAAAGTCGATAGACAAAAATAAAGCATAAAATGAAGGTCAGCAGCAAAAGGGCGATCGCTATTGAATGTGGAGTAAATATCCTATTTGTTTGATCAAAGTATATGTAGGGTGACCAGATGTGACTATTTTCAACGGACAGTCCGTTTTTTTCATCAATTGTCCGTTGTACGTTTTTGAGTAGATTTTGTCCGTTTTTTTCTTAAACAGATTATAATTTTTTTGTTCTCTCAAATTAACATTGATTACATGGTTCATTTTCAATTATTATCTTGATTTTTAGTTATTTTGTCATAAAATTATGTTTTATTACTGAATAATTAAGAGTTTATTGATTTTCATACAAAATTTTCTTGGAAATTTTTCAAATCCAAAATTTGAATTTTTCATTTTTAACGATAAATTTTTAACCTTTCGAAATTAATTTCATAAAATAAGAAATCTTAGCATCCTCTGGGATTTAATAAACCATTATAAACTTTTGATGCTAAAAACATACTATTTAATTATATAACTATTGCATTTTCTCAGTTTTTTGGGTATGTCCGTTTTTTTCTTGAAAATGTCCGTTTTTTTCTCAAAAATCCTCTGGCCACCCTAAGTATATGTAAAAGAAGAAAAAGATATCAAATGCATATATCAATCGACCAACAATAAATGCCACAAGAAATATTTTTATCTTTGAAATGCTTTCCTGTAAGAAAAATTAAAATGATAAGTACAAAATGATAAAAATTTATTACATTTTACCCGATGAATTCCAATAATCAATATAACTCCACAAATGACATCGAATCCAGATACAACAACAGCAATCACAAATATAATTGTATATACTGAAATTTAAATTAAATATTTTAATTCTAACGTAAGAATAGATTTACTCAACTTACCATCTTCAGTATTTAAACCATTAAAGTATATTTTACTTTCAAAAAAAGAATAGTCATAGATAAGAACGGGTAGATAAAAAGTTAATAAAATTGATAAAGTAAAAACTATAAAGCTTATTATTGTATGCAGCCATCCAAATATTATGCCAATAATTTTTTTTCGAGCTAGACTGACCATTTTTTTGTGCACTTAATTAATTAAAATTTGAAGAAACTAGAAGTACTACTGATTAGTTATCTGAGATATATTTTGATTTTTGAAAAGAGTGATATCTCATCAAGCAAGACAAGTAAAGGGGGCTTTAAGAATCACAACAGAAATATTTTTTTATATAGGACTCGTTCGCCAATTCTCGCCCCCCCCCCCCGTGACGTAATTTGCGAACGACCCCATAAACAAAATAAATCGCGATTTCGAATTCCGTCATTTTGAAAAAAAAATGCTATGAGAAAAAAGATAGAAATACGAATGAAGAATATTATATTATTAATTGTTCAATGACTCTTATCATATCTCAAAAGCATATAAGATAAAAGTTTAAAAAATTGTTATTTAAGTATTGGTTATTTATGAATTAAGATTATTTTATTTGCAAAATATAAAAATTTAAAAAAGCTTGAAATTTTAAAATTCGAAACTTTAATTGCATGCCAGGGATAGCTAGAAACCGGCCCCAGGACATCACTTCTTGTCATTTTGACGATTTTCTATCGAAAGAATTTTCTTTTAATGTACTAAAATAATGAAGAGATTCCTTATTTAAAATTTGCATTAAACAAGGAAAGACTACTATTATTTAACGACTAGGTAACAACTTTATTTCTGACTTTTCTATATAGATCTAATATTGTCATAAATATAGGAATTGTAAAAATTATCATTAATATTATTGGGATTGAAAGAAAAATTCCTACAATAATTAATCCTACACCAGAAAAGAAATAAATTAGATAACATACACCTGTTGCATAAATCAGTCTACCAAAGACTAAAACAACCATGAAAAATCTAAACAAATGAAGATTTTCCTTAAAAAAAGTAAATTTTCATGAGATTGTATTAAATAATTTTAAAATTGTAAATTTACCATTAAAGTTCCAACGATCAACAAGATACCGGCAATAGAATCAACTAAGGTTGTTGCCATAACAACAACTAATTTAAGGCGGCCATCTGAAAAAATTTTAATTTGATTCTTTTAAAAATCATGTTTAATCAAGGCATTGTCATGATTTTATTCGGACAAAAATTAAATACCTGGATCATCAACATGATTTCTATAAAAGTAACCTATTATACAAAATAAAATGCAACTAAATATTATGTGTAACAATCCTATTATCACTCCAGATGAACAGCGACAATTTTTGTTTGTTTGCTCCATTTGTTTTGATATTGACTAATTTTTTTTATAAAGGTACGAAAATTTCTATACTGGCTTATCTAAGTGATGCCAAGGGCAGTAAAGCTGACGAAATTAACTTAATTAATACTTGATAAATACTTTAATAATGTTTTTGAGGTTTCTCCCCTTGAATATTGATTAGATAAGGATTATATTGCGGATGGGTTTCAGAAAAGTAGTTAAAATCTTCTATATTTTTACAAAATAAATTTTTTGAGTCAATAATATTATCATGATTTTAAAATTCATAGTAATTTACTATGTAGAAAAATACCATATAATACTTTCAGCCTTTAACGTTTTAGTTTCAATATAAAAGTGCTTAAAGCTTTTTCATAGAGATTGCTATAAGCTTTTTTGCATGTCAGCTTCATCCTTTCATTTTATCAACTCTAGACTAAAAAAATTATGCAACAAAATTTTATCTCAACTGAAAAAAATACTTGTAAGCTCACGACTGAGCTCTGTTATATGGAAAAGCACAGAAAAGGGAAATAACAAGCAGGAAAGCTTGCAGAAAAAGTTGTTAGCATATTCGAAGGGCGTATCGGGGATAAAAATATTCAATTTTTTTAAAAATAAAAACTTTTTACACTGCAAAAAAAATTTTGGTAAATTTTACAGATGAGTTATTTCCATTTATTCATGTGCCACCACTTTTCCACTCGTTTATTATTTTATTTAATTTTTTTTGCTAGTAAAAATTAAAACCATCATTGGGTAAAGTTTTTATTTCATTGGCGCACCGTAAGTGGTGAGGAATAATTAGTGAATTGAAAAATAAAACACAAGGAGAGAGAGAGAAAGAGAATGAATAATTTTATGAATTATCATTTTATTTTCATAATTATTCACTGGTGGGGATGTACAAATGGAAATTGAAATTTTAATGATGAAAATTCTAATTAATTTATTTTATTTTATTCACCTTGGTGATTCTCTTCTGTATTATGCGTAGGGCAGTTCAGGCGCGTAGTCATGGGGGACAAATCTCCCCCTTCGCCGGAAAACTTTCTACAATTTGTTAGTGTTTTTAAAAAATCATAAATATCCAAAAAAAAATTTTTTTTGTATTAAAGGTTCTGGATGCGCCCCTGGGACAGTTGGGTGATAAAATTATAATTTAAGGTAGGATTCAATTGATTTGTAAATCCTTGGAATGGGAACCAATTAAATTTGGCATTTAAAAGTTTGCAAATTTTAATTAGTAAATTTTAAGAGATTCGCAGTTGTATCAAGAAGGAAAATTTTCAAGATAAGGCTAAATTTTTCAAGAATGTTTTTGAAAAATAAAAAAAAAATTGAATTTTTTATTTAATTCGTACTTAATAAAGCATTTAATTACTCATTAAGGTAGATGAATCGAGCTCTGAAATACCTGAGCATCAACCCACGGATTTTGCCATCAAGTGGGACAAAACCCACCGTTATGATGCCGTCAAGACATCTCTATGTAATTTTGTGGTTTTACCATTATAATGTGGACATAGTGGTGACTTAACGACTACATTATACCACTAGGTATACTGTGTATTCCGAACTGTTTGTCGTAAATTCAGATGTTTTCATAAAAAGCCAAAATTACAATTTTTTGATTCCAAAAAACCTTTTAAAGACAAATTTTTTTGTTTCAAATCAAACAAAATTTAAAGCAATTTTTAAAGCAAATTTAAGATAAGGATCAGTGTTCTATTAAATTCTTCATTAAAATCAAATGACCCTTTTTGAGGTTACCTAATATCCAAACTATCTCTTAAATCAGCAAACTCATTAAAATTCCACTAAAATATCAAATAAAGTAAATTTTCTATTTTAATTATTAATTTATTCACTAAAAGTATCATTTTCTATTAGAAATTATGGGTTCATGATAGTCTTTATTAATTTATGATACTCTACTTTATGGTATCCAAGTTATGCCATGGAAACAATTCATTGTATTTTGAATCAAAATATTTTATCCTCTATAATAATAATAGCTTTATTCATTAATAAAGTTCATAGTGAAAATATTTTCTGTGATCTTAATAAATTCTATAGTCAATAATTATAGGAGTTTGCATACGTAGGATGAATGGCCGAGTGTCATAGTCTAAAACAATGGAGATTCTCAAACCATTAAAACTAACTTCGGTGTGAGAAATTTGAAATTTAAATGAATGCTCTTTAAAACCATAAATATTTATGTACTCAAATAATTTTTTAATCTCCTCCACTTTTATTTTTGTTCTATTCAGCTTCATTCTATTTTATGCTGTTGTGTTTGTACAGCATGCGACAGACTTTATGACTGTAGTTGTGTTGTTGTTGTTAAAGTATCAGAGGGGTTCTATTTTAACGTATTTTTTTTCTCTATGACAATGTGACTCTTTAAATCGGAATTCTTATTGGAATTTCATATTGTTTGAGCAGATATGCTGTTTATGTCAAATATTTATTTATTTTATGATTGTGAAATTTTTAAAAGGACTGAATATTGCACACAAATACAAGTTCACGAGCTTTAAATTTATTTCGACTGAATTTGAATTATTATTTCTTTATTTAGAGCATAATATTTTGCGACAATTTAGAATTGGCATGAATAGTTTCAAAAATATTTTTTTGAAGGATTTTCTTCTTCATTAAAACTCATCCAACGTATAAACAGTTTAATTTTCATTAAAAATACAGAGAATATGAATGGAAAAGGAAATTTAAAATTGAACAATTTAGAATTAAGATTATCAGGAATTTGCATTTTCGCTGTTAGCAAACTGTCTTGCTATAACCTTTTAACGGTTTTTTGTGCTCTGTTGAAGGTGTAGTGTGCTGATTAAAGTATTTAGGAAGGGTGAACCTTTCAATATGAATTTTTAAAGGATATCTTAAGGTTAAAGGAGATACTTTTCAATTAGAACTTAGATAAAAGTTGTTTCTAGCTTCCATGAGCTAAACTTGGAGTCAAAAATGTTAAAATTTATTTAATTTTGACATGAACATGAATGAATTTTTAAAAAATGTTGATTTTTTCAAGAGACTGTCATAATGAAAGAGTGAAAAACATTTTCAATAACATTAATTGACTCATATCTAATTTATTTGAAAACACTTGTAGTAACAACCATATTTATTATTTTAATGTTTCTATAATCTTGGAAATTTCAACGACTATCATACACTAGAATATTGAGAAATTGTCATCAGAAGAGGATGAACCCCTTACTTTGAAATTTTGTAATATAAATTTCTTAAATTGTCAGTTCATCATGTTTATTTATTTTTAAATTTATATGTCATTTATATGACATGTTCAGTCTCTTCCCTTAAATTTTGAATGACAAAGCTAAACGCCGTCTGAGGACAGTTGCACTATATTTTAGGCTGCATTAATCACAATAGAAGACTGTTATGTCATGAGTGAGGAAGCTATATTGTGAGGAAGCAGATACTTGTGAGAGTCGAACCCATGTCCTCAGTCACATAAACCTCGATAAACAAGACTCAACTGCACTGTAAAGAATCTATATCGATTATAAATAATAATATCTTTGCCTTGCTGCAACAATCTTAATTCCTAGTTACAAAAATTCAAAAGAAACCAACAAAAAAATTATTATCCCAACTTATTAATGACATCCATATGACTTCGATCCGACAAATCCCTAGTTCCGTTTGCTCTTATAATCTTCCCTCGCATCAACGTTTGTAACATTACACAACATTTGTGATCGATGCTGACGAAAGAATCTTCTTTAGTGCCATTTAAAATTTTTTTTAATGATTTTAAATTATTTTCTTGAATATGAAACAACAATTTATCATTTACTTTACATACCAGCATAAATGGCTTTCACCAGTACCGAAAAACAACAATAAGAACTAAGAACATTTCAATGTGAAGGCAAAAGGTAATAAAAACGGATACAAAATAAATTTAAATTGAAGTAATGAATAGTCCAAAATGTACGTGTGTATAAGTGCAAATATGGAATGTGTGTGTTTGTGTGAGGAAGAAGTGGTTAAAAGGAAGAAGAAGAATAACGTATAACACGTGCTAAAATATTTTTGTGCCTTTAAAAGTATGAGTTAGCACTCTTGATATTGCTGCTTACTTTTTAATGCGAGGGGATATTGCGATCAATGACGGGTGTTCATAACACTCATACATGCAAAGACATATTCTTGTTCCTCTACTTCCACTTTTATTTCAATATAATTTAAAGCGCCAGATGCAGTTCAACATTCCAACTGAAAGGAACTAGAAGTGGAATATTTTTTCGTAATAATTTTTTTGAGTGAAAGACTGAAAGTTTATTTAAAGTTTAGTGGTGTAGACCGAATAAAGTGCTAAGCATTGATAAAAATTGTGTAAATATTGATAACGAAAAATAAATTTAGTAGAAACCGCAAAAAAACCGTTAATAGGAAACAAAGAACATTTGTGAATAGAAAATCCAATAAGAATTCAACGGTCGATCATATGTGTTCATTGTTATTCTTATCGTACTGTGTATTTCTCTTGATTATATTCATAAATCAGTAAGGAATGTCTCGCCACAATTACACAAATCCAGCATTTTGTCAGGATGAAGCACCGTCAGCAACAACAATTTCTCATCCAACAACGTTGACTGCTGCAAACATGAAAAATTCTCCTGCTCGTGTTCATCGGAGTGAATCGATTCGTTCGTTTCATTCCGTTGCGTCCACTAATCGTTCCCTCAGGAGTGGCAATGCAATGCAAAGAAACAATAGTGGTATGAGTCTGAACTGTAGTCATCATCAACAGCATTCAATGCCATTATCCCTGCCACCACGACCCGGTCCAAAGCCTATTGTATCTCGTATAGTTGCTGTTGATGGAAATAAGCAACAGCAACCACTTACTCATCAAATTACAACCACTAGCAGTCGTTATGGATCTATATCGGATGTTCAAAATCAGTCAGTGAGCGGTCGTTATGCATTGGTGCCAGTTGAAGAATTGAGTTCAGGCAATCAAGGACGTTATGCTGTTTTACCGCCACAAACTGCATCACGATTCATATCAAAGAGTCAAGAGAATTTGGATAGAATCATTGATGCGGAAGATGATGGGGATGAATTGCCCCATAACTATTCAGATCAATTCGCAAGCTTACCGCCTATTTCATCACCCAAAAAGGAAGGTGGAATGATGCCAGCCTTTTCAACAGATTTTGGTAGTAAATCCTTTATTATATTCGATCAAAAGAACCAGCAGAGATATGCAGTTGTTCCGACAGAGGAGAATGAAGAAATTGTCGACGATAATCATGAAATCATTCAAATGCATAATGGAAAAGCCCATCGCTATGCTGTAATTCCAACAGACGAGGAAGAGACGTGTTTAAATGGAGACTTAGTTACTAAACTACCTCGAATGCCACCATCGTATGCTGTAGCATTAAGTAGAAGAACATCACCACAACGTACACCGCAAAAGCAATTAATTCAGCAAAAAAGTGAGGATGACGTACCATCAACGCCAAAGAAGAATCCACTTGCAACACAAAAACTTTATGAGTTGCTGTCAACACCACAAAAGTCATCACCGTTTGTAAGACAGAACTCGACTCCATTGTCACCAAAGAATTCGCCATACCGTGTCAAGTCGAATCTAAATCTCTATGCAAGTAATCCAAGACTAGCTTCAAACACACCGAGTAAGCATGAATTCACCCCACAAAGATTACAATATGATCAAAAGGTTCGAATGGCATCCACAACGACATTGAATTTGGAACAGAGAACTACAGCTGTTATACAACCACGAGTGCATACAGCTGCCTCAGTTTATAATGAAACGACGACAACAACAAATGCAGAAAAGTCATGGAATAAGAATTTAAAATCACACAAACAAGCTATAGCTACGATTGGTTTTGTTTCATTGCTATTAATGTTCTGTGGTGTTATCAATTCAGGATTATGCATTTACATGACTAGTGTTTCCAGCATCTCAGCACTTTATGTATGTATTATTTTAGTTTTCAATATTTTTTTCTGCTCTGTAGTTATTTTGGTAGAAGCAAACGGCAGCAAACAAGCGAGGATTTTTTTAATTTGGGAGAAAAGTCTGCGGATCTTTAAACAGTGACTGGATGTTGATAAAAATGACAGTTTGTCTTGTGATAGAAATTTTGGGAATGTTAAGTGAAAGTAAAGTAGGACATTTTCATTCTCATCTGCTAACTATATGGATTTAGATATCAAAAATTAAAGCTATTTTCAAACCTCACTGTTTAAGACATTTCAAGATGACTTGCATATTGTTATGATCAGAAAATTCCAAAAATTTCAAACATCCTACACAAAATTGCAGAAGTCGTAAGGCAAAAGACATTCTATAGATTTCCGGATTTATTGATTCTAAGAATTTTTGACTTACCAAAATTGAACAATAGAATATCATGAGACATTTTATAATGTTTTGTTGAAAATTCCAAGGCTTTGATATTTAAATATTCAGTTTCAGCATGGACAGAGGTTATTGTACTTTTATTGTCTAGTCTATACACAAACCTTTGACTCTATAGAAAAGTATCTCAAAATTCCAAGAATTAAAACTCAATCATGAATAATTATGAGAAATAACCAAAAACCCACAAACATTGTCTCTATCAACTTTCCAATATAGTTTGTTATTTTATGCAATATTGCTTATGATAGCAAAATCAGAAAAATTCCAAAAATTTCCCTATCAAAAGCTCATAAAATATAAACAAAACTGCCATAGAAAAAAGTCCCCATAGCATCACAATATTCACTTGTTTGTTGACAATTTTACTTGCTTTGTTGTTCAAAACTTTTTAATATAAAAATATTTTTTTTTCTTCATTCTACACAGACCGGTCGTTCAATTTTCCTTGATATTGGAATAATGTCAGCATTCGCCACCGTTGCCCTTAGCTTTTTGGGCTTTAAATATCGACATAGCGATTGGTTGCCAAACCGTCACTACATATCAGGTATGTGTCTATTACAAAAACTTCCTCATTCCACTGATAAAATAATGAAAATATTTTAATGCAAAAAATTATTATTATCCCAACAGGTTTCATAATGATGACATTTTTTGCTATAATGAACTGCTGTTCATTGACTGTACTACTTCTGATGAAGCCTGTGAAAGGCTTTCCACTTCACGATGTCACGACGGGCATATCGTTGGCACTGTCATCATTAATACTACTTTTAATTAGTCTTGGCGTCATTTCATCGAGACTGTGTCGTTCACCGCCGCCTGACAATCGAATTGATATTTTCTAGATGATGACTGGCTGGGAATGATGAGAAAATTTAATTTAACTTATTTTTTATTTCTGTAAAAAAACGCTGAGCAAAGATATAAAAGAAAAAGTTTTTCATTACTTTTCATAGTCAAGCGTCGTCATTATTGTCATGACGAATTCTAAATAAGCAGCATAGAAAAAAAGATAAAATTTTTTTCATGCACACTGAATCAAATGACAGTTTCAATTAAGTACTTTACATTATTAAGTGCATAAAATTAATTAAAATTATTATTATTAAGGTGAATGACGTTGGATGAAAGCACGTACCGATGTGCTTTCTGTGAAATTTTTGTAAATAAATTTATTTAAGCATTTTTTTATGACGATGATGAAAATTAAATTTGTGGTTGAATTTGTGTTTTTTTTCAGTGAGCGAGTCAGTGATCGTAAATTTTATTATAAGTTTTATGGAAAATGTCTGAATTGAATTTTTTTTTAGTATATTTTGTAATTTTAGTTGTTGATTTCTTCATTTTGTATGGATGTCTGTCTGTGTTTTCAGAAAATAGGAGGGAGTTTGACCCGAAACCTCCCCTCTATGAATACGCCCCTGATAGACCATAGTCCTAATTTTTTTTTATCGAAAATCCCTAGAAAATTTAAAAAAAAATCCTTTCGAAAGGGAGTTGACCCTCAAACCCCTAACTATGCCCTTAATAGGTAGAGTGACCAGATATTTTTTGAACAAATAGAGGACCGAAATTTTTTCTATCAAAATGTCCACTTTTGATGAAGCTTTCAGAGAACAGAGGACAAATTTCAAAAATAGAGGACAGTCTTCTGAAAAACCAAGCAGAGGGTCAGCCCATTGATAGGAACTTTAGAGCTGGATGATCCCTATCAGTCACATATTCAATTTACAATATTTTTTGGTTTGACACTTAAGTCTATCGTATCTATTGCAAATTAACGACACGCCTGCGGTGGTGCCTGTGTTATACAAATGGATAATATCTTGAGAAACATTGCATTAGATTCATATTTTTGTCTATTAACAACTTCTTCTTCTGTCATAAAGTTTTAATGGATGAAGATTTAAAAAAGCTTTTTAACCTCACTCCTAAATGTTTAATGTGAACGACCCCTAAATGTAAATTGCCACAAATGCTTTACGTTATGAGAATTTCAGCTTACAATCTACAGAATTTAAAATTGATAGAAACTGAATTTCATAAAATGTTTTTAATATGCAAACTTTTCTTCAAAACTGCAACATCGATTCGAAAGAAGCTCTGTAAAGGAAGTGAAACATATTTTTGCAATTTAAATCGATTCAAAGATTCCTGATAGAAATGCATGTAAATGAATTCATAAACTATTATTATTTTCTCAAAGATTATTCTTAAAAAGTCCATTAAACAAGCTTAGCTTTCTTCAAGATAATTTTCATAAGCATAAAATCCTTATCAAGAATGTATAAAATTATATGATGGTAAGCTCAATTAAGTTAATAGACTTTTAAATGGCAAGGCATAGAGCATCATAGTTCTGCTTATACAAAATCCATTTAAAAACTATTATGATAGTTTCTATCCAACAAATATGAAGAAATTGTGGGCTTGATGATTGCATAAGTATCAGGGGTAAAAGTTTTATAGGAAGGAACGAGAACAACAATTATTTTCATTTCCATTTTTAACTCTTCTCACCCTTATAAAATGGATATAACATTTCCACTCCATCAAGCCAGATGACTTTCACAAAACTAATAAAAAAATGAGAAAGTTTGGAGAGAAAAATTCCATTATCGAAAAGAAAAAGTCTAGAAACACCTGAGTTTCAAGAGGATGATCATCATTTGAATTTAACATCCGAAAAGGGCATTTCCAAGGAGATGCACAAAAGTTTGTTTTTCACAACTTCATTTAAATTGATTGAACTTTTTTTTCGTACAGAAAGATTTCCGTACTTGTAAAACAAATTGTAGGAAAAAAATGGAAGAAAGTTTAAAAGTGAAATAAACTTTTTTTTGTTCCAAGTTTCACAATAAAGTTTAATGTCGCATTTAGTATTTTTATTATTCTTTTTTGCTCGACTATTCAATGAAAATAATCCGGTATTAGCTGCTGCAACACTTTTTCAGAAGAATGAAAAATTGAAATAAAAAAAGAAAATTTTCCGCTTCCAGTAACACAAAAACAAATTTTTCATATCCACTCTATCGCCTTCATTCAAAAGGATAGATGAATTTTAGTTTATTCAAGAGAGACGTTTGGATGATCTTTTGGTGAATTTTGAAGAGAAAACGCATTTTGTAGTGGTCCATGTGGACTTTCAGGGGGTTTTATCCAGGGGGTTTCTGGGTCAATCCTATCCTTTCCCAGCTTATGAATTGAACCCCCCCCCCCGTTAGCTTGACAATTCAATAAAAACCAATCGAATATGTATTTTTTTATATCAATAATGTGAGATCAGCCTAAGGAATCCCTAAGTCGTGTGAACCTTGAGGTGCTTGAGAAAAATGGCTTAAATGTAACTCGATCGACTCTTTTCCTGAATTTATTTATGATAATTACTCCACTGTGAAGTGTAGGGTGTCTATGAAACTTAGGTGTCGTTCATAAATGACGTCAAGTTTTTTTGTGAGGAGGGGGTCTGACGATGTGTGACACTTCCATACAAAATAAAAAAAATTAAAGAGGGTGGAGGGGTCTAAAAACTGCGTGATATCATTTTTGAATGGCCCCTTACTTATACAGCTCAGTTGTGATAATAATCTGATCTTACCTAACTCAGCCCTACATATCTGGGACCATGGGTGCAGCACAACTACCAAAATTCCATTGAGAATCATTAAAACAAATCTATTAGCAATCCTCCAGTCAAAATAAAATCAGTCAGACATTCTCTTGAGAATACTTGTTGCAAGCAGATTCCTTTTCCTCTAACTACTATCATTAGTTGAGATTGTGGACAATTTTTCATTTTAGCTGACATTCTCGATAAATTTTATTGCAGCAGCACAAAAAAGGAGCTGAACAGAATGAGAAGATTCATTGATGGATTTCAGTTTATTCTGGCTCTAATTTTATTTATTGTTTTACTCCTAACCTATATCAAGTCAAGTAATTGATTTATCATTCAATACAGAAACATGGAATTTATGCTTGATATAACAGCACAAAATAGCAGGAAGAATAAATTTAGTGATCAAGAGTTTAAATTTTCATTCAATTATAATTTATTGTGTTTGAGCTCTCCTGCTTCACATCGTCAGTGAAGCTAGTGATGTTTCTATGGTTGGAAAAATAATATAATATAAAATAAAGAAACTAGCATAGGAATGTTCATAAATGACGTCACACAAAAGACTAAGTTTTTAGACCCCCTCCCTCCTCTGTCACAAAATATTTTCTTTTCATATGGAAGTGTCACACAGTATCAAACCCCCTCCCTCTAAGTATTGAACGTAATTTATAAACGACCCCCATGAAACTAGAAGCAGAAAATTTTATGAACTGATTTTGCCATTCTTCTCAATGGATCATTATAAATTAAATAGAAAATTATGTTCCATGATACGATGCACTGCACTTTATTAGATTTCTGCTCTACTGAAAAAGAACCTTGATACTTCTTCTTCTTTTTCCTTCATGTATCGCTTTATTTTTTATATATATTGAATTATTGTATAAATTTTTTTAACGAGATTCTTAAGAGATTTAAAATTATATCTCATGACTCTTCCTCGTTTACGAAATGAAAAAATAAAATTCAGGAAAATTTCATCTTTATCCTCGTTTTTTTACACAAAGACAAACTAAGGATGCGGAGGAGATCCATGTTATCTAATAAAAAGTATTTAATTTTTTCATTGCATTTCCTTTTATATAATGAAGTTTTCTTCGTCTTCTCCTCCTTTTATGAGAAATTGCAATGAGATAATGGCAATTGAGAAATTAAGATATGAGAAATGTAGCCAGTCTTAAGGCAAACATTTGTATTTTACAGCAGTTCTTGAACTGTTGAGAGTATAATCTTATTTTGGATGGATTTTTAAGCTTTTAAAGTAATTGAATTTTTTTGTGTGCTTGCAGAAAACAGTTTGCAAAAAGATATTCTTTGATGAGAACATATTTGCTCAATTAACTAGATTGGTATTAGCTTTGTATTATAAATCTCTGGCGAATATGGTTTCATTCCAAAACTTTCATTTAGGAGCATAATGGGTAGTTCTTCAATTTGCTTGGCCTTTAGGAATAAATCCTGAAAATCTCTCCCTTCTTGAAATTATTTTGGCCTTTTCACTGTTTTCGAGGGGGTCTGGACCCCCTTGGACCCCATCCTGGCTACGTCTGTACATGAGCGCTCCCAAGCATTACAAAACAGGTATGCATTTGAGTAGAAAATGTGACTTCTAAGTGATCTATCCAAGATGCTCAATGGATCGATAAAATTCTGACTGAAAATTCAAGACTCTTGTAGTCAAAACACTGTAGTTTAGCCATACCTTGGAGTATTCTTTGGATTATTTTCCCTGCGGCACAATTATAATTATTTCACCATCAGAGCACCTTATCAGGCACCTCTAGGATCAAACCACACTTTTGTAAGTATGGCAACGTGCCGTTCTTGGCAACTATGTTGCGTAATTCAGAATTTATTAGAAAACAAATTTATTTTGCAAAATAAATAAAAGCAACATGAAAAACTTAATCTTGATCATTAGAAGCTCCAACAAAATTACACTAAATATTTTCCGTTAACAGTAAAATTCTATAAATTTTTAGTCATAAGTCATAACAATAACAATAATCATTGATGTAGATTGCCACATGATAATAACTTTATCATGTCTGTTGTCTTGTCATTTAAATATGTCCATTATGTAGGAAATGAGTAGAGAAGAGCGATAGAAGAAAAATTTCACGCTGTCTTTGTCAATTTACAGAAATATCCAACAAATTTAGATAGAAGAGATAATTTAAATAAAATACAAAGAACGTTTGAAACTCGATAATAGCATTAGGTCATCAACATGTTGAATGTGAATGCAAACGAAATAGATCATCGCTGTTTTAATCACAGCTTGTGGGCAACACTGTTCTAAAGCATAATTTGAGAAGCGCTTTGTCATTTAATTAAACGTCATTTATTTCTCTCTTCTATGTCTCCCCTCGTACATTTTATGTGAACAGATTAATTTTTACTCCTTTAAGGCATGAGCATAAAAATTGTGATTGGCTTGAATACTTTCACATGTAATGTAATATAAAATGCTATGATTCTTATTTTATGAGCACTCATGAAAGCACTTGAAGTGGAACTAATCTCTGACTGACTTTGGATGAAAGCAACGGGGACTCGATATGAATTTTATATCAATCATAAAAAAATTATTTTGTACTTTTTGGAGAATTTTTATGTGAATCTCAGTTTTTCTTTCTTCTTCATTACTATTTTCATCATCAAAATACAAAAAGTCTAATGTTGTAATTCCAACAATCTAAGGGATTGTTCGTAAATAACGTCACGCAAAATACGACTTTTTGACTCCCCTCCCCCATCTGTCACAAATTTTCCATAGAAATTCTTCAACCTACTCCCTCCTAAACCGCGACGTAATTTTCGAACGTCCCCCAATGTAACATGATACTTTCATTCAATATTACAGCAAAATTGATGAGACATTTGGAATTCATAATAAAAATGAAATGAAAATTAATTACAAATACGAATGATTCTTCTTATCACATTTCATGATTTTTCATCGTAAATTATTCTCATAAATTTACTGATTGGTATTAAATTTTTCTCTGACCCAGCATAAAACTCATAAAAGGAATTGATTGAAGCAGTTGACACAGGCATTAAAGGTTGATCTTATTAAGCGCTTTCTTTTCTTAGCTAGGATGACAAGGTGAGTATTATTAGGGGGTTCTAAAGGTATGATCCACATCGTACTTGTGTGTTTATTATGATATTAATATGCGTCATGACTAGTGGTAGTTGAACTTAGCACCTAAACCCAGAAATATAGTTTATATTGGGATTCGAACCACTCTTTTCAAGACATTTCTGCCTAAACCCTAAAGCCTTCATAGGGAAGCTGCGAGCTTCATTTCCAAACCACATGATTCGAAATAGTGACAAGTGACAAATTTCACATGCAGCCCTTGATCATTGGGTCAGTGTCCTAATAATTAGGTAACAAAGCACTAAAACATTATGGAATCCAATCATTTCTGCTCGCACTAATTTTTTAAAATAGCCACTTTTCGAAAAATTCAAATTTAACTACAATATTTAAGTCGCAAAAAAGTGAAATTCAATATCATAACATTTCTAAATTCTTGACCTACATACAATAGCTCCTTAAAAATCAAGACCGTAAAAATTCAAATTTCCGAATTCCACTACACCTGATTCCACAGCAATCTAAGCCTTATTAGTCGATGACAAGCAAACGAATGAAGCGTATTAATATCAGCAAAGACCCACCCTTTCCGAACACAAAAATACGCTAAAAGTATTTTATTTCGTCATAACCTTTCTTTAGTTAATCTCAATCAATGTAAGAGATTGATGAAGTTATGTTAGAGTAAATTAATTCAACAGATATCAGATTGGTGAATAAAATTCACATAAAAATTCCTTTCAATAAACCCTCCGGATTGACTAGATAAAATAAATATTGGAAAATAATTCACATTTTCATTTTCGCTCGTGCTGTTATGTATGTGTATACCCATCTAATACCACAGTTGACACATACAAATTAATTCGCTGTGAAAAAGGCAAGAGAGCAACAAGTTCTCACTGATTTGATTAGTGGAAGTCAATTTAAAAAAAAATCCCATGAAATAAAGATAGAATGAGAAAGAAAGAGAGAATTTCACGCTGGCATTGTTGATGGAATCTTGTGATGGGTTCAAAGTTGTCTGTAGTTATGAAAAAATATTTTTGAATAAAATTTGTTTGTTGAATAAAAAAATGAAAGAGGAAATGAAATTCCAAATTAAAAAAATCACAACATCAGAGTGAGAAGATAGTTTGCAGCCATTCCTGATATGGATATACATACCTATTTTTATGATCTGCAGAGGATAATTTTAATTTAAACCTCATAATTGCACATCCAACAGGTAACAACTTGATGAGCTTACAGCATATGCGCTCGAATATCACAAAAACCGGACAATTTGAAATTAATGAAGTGCATTTCATAGTTGAGGATGAACGAGAACTCTTTAAACTTCATTATGGCTCTTTTTGCTCGTTAAAATTATGATGCTTATGACCATACAGGCAGTTCATTCCATTAAACTTCCCGTTCTCTAGTTTAGAGATAAAAAATTATTACGGATATCATGTGGATCTTCGTGAATCATTAAGAATTTCTCATTCATGTTCAATTATTGTTCTATTAAAATTATTTCAATTGCTGTTCAACGAGAAGAAGAAGAAGACATCAACAATATGGTGGAGTGGTCGATAAATTGATTGAAAATTTGTTATGTCTACACTAATAATAATTGAATTTTGAGCAGAGTTGAAGCTTCCGTGTGGCATACTTTAGGAGACCTGCAGACTCCTTTTTGCTATGGTACGAGACTTGTTTTACCAATAATTTGCTGATTATTTGACCAAATAGCATAAATGAAGCCATGGCAAAGTTTGTGGTCATCTTAACGTCCAGACCCTCCTATTTGGAATTTTGGGCGTGTTTAATTTAGGATTTGCACTTCGTTTTATGGAATTTTACACATGACGTCTTAGGCTTCGGGCCCTGTCACCTTCTTGTTGATACACTACTGACAATTAACCGGAACTGATTAGATGTCATTTATTTATTACGTTTACATTTGTGTGACCATTGAAACAAAAAAAAAATCTTTTTGGACGTCAAAAATCTCGTCTCTAACGTCACGTAATAAGTGAACGACCCTCTGCTTAAAAAACAATTATAAAGCAGCTCTAAAGTGTCAAGAAAGCAAAAAAACCAAACTGACATCAGAAATGCTCGACTCCGTTGACCTTAAATCATCAACTCTGCCTTCAAAATTCACGACGATACGAAGATTCTTGACTGAATTGATGAAGTCCAACCACAACCATCAGCATCATATTAATTAACGAAATGTAGAATTGATTTTTAAATCAACAGGGATCCTGTCCGTCCATCTACTTGACGATGCTGCTGATGCAATCAAAAGGAATCAATATTTAACTCTTCTGTGCTTTACTAACAGCGTCGGATAAACAAGATTGCTTAATAGATTCATTACAAAAGGCTCTCTGTTTACCAACAATATATAATTTGTAGAAAATAACTGATGTATTTACTTCTGCGATGTACTGCTGTGGTATCGAATCATTTTTTTGTGCTCGTTTCGCCTTTGTACTCGTTGCTGAACATCAGCGAAAATTAAATTGGTCACGACTATGGTTTTTGTGTTTAAACCAAAGCGTTTTATTTATCTTTTTTTGTGTGTGATGAAAATTGAAGATAAATAAATTATTTATTGAATGTAAAAGATGCTGCTGCCTCTTGTAATGATAATCATTTCACAATTCCTCTTTCACTCTCTTGCATTGTCGTTTTTTGCTATGTATTGTTTTATGCAAATATACTGACTGAATAATATGAACTAATTTTAATTTCACGAATATCCACTTTAATTTAATCACGTTTCAATTTCATTTGTCGTTATTTGCAAATTTTTATTTTTTTGATAAAGAAAAGAGTGTAAGTAATGTCAACATGCATTATTTATTCAATGCAATTTGTATTAAATATTCAGATTCTGTGAGACGAAACGAAACGAAACGTTTCGTTCACGTAATTAGCAAAATATTTCATTGCTTTGTGTCTTTAGTGATGCACTTTGTTGGATGGAGTGTAGAATCTCTAATTACACAAAGGATAATGATTATTTAAGGGAGAAAATGTTGCTCTGTGATAATTAAATTAGACTATGTTGAGTTTTGCATGAAATTAAGAGGATTATGAATTTAATATTAATAGAGATATAGAAACTGATCATAAGGAATCAGGGGCGTACCTGGAATTTTTTTAAGAGGGGTCCAAAAATTTTTTTTCTTCCTTATTCTCACAGTTTTGTAATTGTTGTTAATTTTAACGATACGATAACGATTAAAGGACAAATCAGAAATTTTTTAAGAAAAAAAGTTATTTTTGGGTGAGATCCAGACCCCCCCCCCTTGGGTACGCTCATATAAGGAATAATACATTTAAAATTTTTTAACCCCCTTCAAATTTTCCAAAAAAAAAAATATTTTAAAGGAATGTCACAAGACTCCAGTCATGGGCTTACTAAATATTGGACATCGTTTGTGAATGACCCAAGAATGCCTTGATGAATTACTATAAAGTGGCTTAAAAATGCCAGAAACCTCATTTTTAACCTTTTACAATTATACACAGAACAAAAAGGTCAATAACAGATTTTCAGTATTAATTTTTTGGTATTTTTAGAGACCAAAAATCTTAAAATGATTTATTTTTCCTTATCTGAAAATCATTCGAACCTAATTTTAATTTAAAGCATTAAATGCGCTTCATCAAGCCCCTCAAATACTCAATAAATTTTCTACAACTTCAGTATTCCATCAGATAATGTAAAGAAAACCTTTCACTCGTTCTACATATTTGCTTGCATATTTGAAAATTTTATTTTTCCTCAAATATTATTCAAGTAAGTTCAAAACTTTTACATTTCACATATTTCTCAGTTCGTATGTGAATAAAAGAGATGACAAGAAAATATGCAAAAAACACAAACTTTCCATAAATTTGCTCCAAGCGCAACACAAAAGTTATGGATGGAAAAGAAAGAAAAGTTTGATTAAGAACTAAAAAGAAATTTGTAAATACAATTTTTTTTACAAAGAATGTAAATTGAATAAGCACATAAATTATATTTTTTATTTCAGTGCCAATGTGACTTCAGCATACACATATGCTGGCTGCTGTAAATATTTTTGAAGGTAGCACCGGAAAGAAGAAATTTTTCAATTGCACATCAAATTATGATTACCAAACTCAATCATTTTGAGATTTTCAATAATTCATTCACATCTGAACATGTCTTTTAGCTTAAAAATAAACATTGCATTGCGTTCTCGTTTCATCCAAAAAAAAGTCCATATCATGAGGGCTCACATAAACATTTTTTATTAATTCTGTTGATTCATTCCGATAGGATGATACACATATCCGATAAAAGACTAAACAAATACGAATAAATTTGTACAGGACATGTGTATTTATTATACATTCTCTCGACATCGATCAAGTTATGTCCGAAAAGCCTTTTCTCATCAAAATGTCATTTCTATCGAAATTCGAGAGAGTGGAAAATTCGTATTTGATATTGACAATAATCTAAATCAAATAGAAATGTAATATGTTGTGTATATGTATTTGATATTGTAATGTATGTACGTTGATGGAAATCGAAAACATTGAAGCAGAACATATGAATGATAATGATGATGATAATGGCCAGTATGAGTGGATTGATGATAGAATGTCAATGTTTTTCTTGCTTTGTATCGTTCACAAAAGTGAATGCTTGCTGTTTATAGCCATTTGCATATAATGATGATGGGAAAGGTCGTTAAAGTATTTTTGATGTCTCATCGTATATCCAATGGAGATGGAATGTTGGATTATATTTATTTTAAAAAATGTTAAACCATTAAATTAATGAATCTTTTTGGTTGATAATGCATAGCCACTTTATGCAGCAAATGTCAAAATTATAATTTTTTGATGCATTTAAAAATTGACGAAGAAATATTATTTTGAAAATTTATTATATTTTAATTTTTTTGGCTTCATTTGTTAATTACTAAGGTCATATACTCCTGGATCATATACTTGGTACGACACTTCTGAATTGTGTTTACTTTCTTCGTGATGACTCAAACGCTATTTTCTCTAGACTAATTAATCTGTAATCTTACAGACTCTTTCATGGGTCCACAGGAGGGTTAGGACCCTCCCTTTGAGGTTGAAACTTAAATAAGGAAAAAATTGGGAACAACCCAAAAATTGAGAATTTATGAGACGCCCTGTCACTAATACTTCACTTCAAGTACTGTATATCTTTATCAAGTTCAAAGCATAAAGAGACACTAATGATCCATGAAAATTCAACTAACATTTCCAATAAAATCTCAATTCATCGTAAGCATCAATCCACTTAATAAAATAAATTTTACATACAGCACATAAACGAGCTTCCTTCAAGCTGTCACCAAAAACAAAAATTAAGTAGGCATTAAAGAGCAAGAGAAGGTAGTAAAATTAATATCCAATCCATTAAACCCCACAGATGAAGTGTCATTCGCTTTTCATTTACACTTCATTAAGCATTTAATGCCACTTCTTTTCTTTCAACAGTTCTGTTTATTTTATCGCCATCATCTCCAGCACCGAAAACATTTCAATGTCACATCTTAAGCTTCATTCATTTTTTATAGAATGCTGGCAAATTTGACAAGTGAAAAATCTTCAAATTTTTCAATCAATTTATTTTTAACGACATTGAGGTATAATACATGAGACAAGATATCCGACAAAATTTTCACAGCTCATCAAATTCTTTATTCATACAGTTGTACACTTCCACACGTAAATTTAACATGTGAGCAATGAAGTCTTCACGTTCAGCATCTTGTTGATCCGTTGTTAGATTTAATTGACTCAGCAGTGTAAGTCTGATGAAAGTTGCTTCGGTTGCAATATCCTTGAGTGTATTGATCAAGCACTTTTGGGTATTTTCATCATCCGATGCTTTTTGCATATCCCATTCCATTCTAATCAAAGATATTACTTCGTTTACTGCTTTGTCACATTCTTCCTTTGAGGATTTTCTTAATTCAAAGCTGTATTTGTCAGCACTTATTATTCCTTTGTCGATGCCATATTGATTAATGCATGGTAAATTCTCAATAATTTTCGGATATGCCAGTCGGCTTCTAGTTGCTTCTGATGGTCCCATATCCGACACAAACTCATTGAAACGACTTATGATGCCGTTACGAAAGGCACCAGAACATGTATATTTTATATGGTATAAAATTCCATCACGAATCCTCTCCAATTTTGTCTTCTGTGGTTCATTGTGAACTATTCTTGCCTTAAGAAATTTCTCATTCATTTTATGCCGATCAAATTCACTCTTTAGACATTTTGTATACGTGCTCTCATCGATTCTATCATGCACAACTATTTCATCATAATTTTCTTTGTAGAAATTTTCAACAAGTTTGTTTATTACATTCAGGCATTCTTCATGTTTTGAAAGATCCTTTTGAATTTTTGATGAGAGCGGAGGATTTAAAAGTTTTTGATCCCTCAAATAGAGCTCTATACAATCCTCTTCAAATGTTGTTGTGCCATCACTTATGAATAAAACTGTCAGTAACAAGAATAACTTTATTCTACCTTCGTTCATTTCTATTGAAATTAGACTTCTGGTGTCACGCAATTATTTTCATCGTCTTTTATAGATTCTTGTTTTGTGAATTGGGGATTTGTAAGTAACGGGATTATTCGAGAGGGTTCGAGAGCTTTATCGGAGTTTCCAGTTGAGAAAAAATTATAAATTGAATAGTGATTACATGGAAGATCACTTTCCCCAAAGGGGTCGTTCAATCTTATGATGTCCAATATTTAAGGGAGAGGGGGTCTGCACCTGTGTCATTACATATAGAATAAATTGTATGAACATTTTGTGACAGAAATTGTTCTAAATTACAATTTATCATCAAGTATCCAAAGAACATATTGAAGAGCTATAGTGTGGTAGGAAGATGACAAGAGTCTTAAGAGAATAGCTGATAAGATTAATAGATGATAGGCCTTTTGATCCCCCAAATGCTCTGAATCAGAGCTCGAAAATTAGAATGAAGTTCAAGATTTGTCTTAAATACACCTCCTAGTTGATGTTGTACTGAAACTTCCCGAAATACAGAACTTATAAACCCCTATCATAATACAAAGCTTTTTACATATCCTCAAGAAGAGCTTGTTATTCAACAATATAGAAAAGGTTCTTAAAACCCAGCATCTTAAGCATTGTCAAAGATATCTCCGTATTGTATTGAAATAAAGAAATAACAAACTACTTGAACTATGAAGCTTTTTATTTCCCGTTCTTTGTTATGAATATGAAATGGAATCAGCAAACGAAATTCTCTCATTTTTGATCCTATTTTGTATGTTATAAACATAAATCAACTTATAAATTTAAATCATGACTCATAAATTGCTATTGAATTGCAAAATGATCCAATTTTCATATTTTCAATACAAATGTTTGATTTTTATTTTATTTATTTTTGCAACATCATGCATGAGTGGGGTTGGAATTTTTTCCATAAATTTTATTTTTGCCTTCTCATTTTCTTGATGGACGATGAGCTCATGGTACTGAAAGTGAAAAATTTTTTATTTCCAATGAGATTTTTATTGGGCTTTTGTAAAAATATTTTTATGGGAATTTATTATTAGTTGGATGTGAAAATATGGTAAATTTCATCATGAACGTGTTGCTAGTCTGAATGAGAATTTATATTCCATTCTGATCCAATTGTGCAGGAATTCATATTGCATCAAGTTTCATTCAACTTTCTCGTTACCCTTCCAATGAACAACATTCTATTTTAAACACACAATAAGACTTTACAGTAAAAAACGCCAAAAGACAGGAAGCTGTCATTTCACATTCTCTCATATCCGGTTTCCTGTTTACTTCCTCCGCTTTACTTCCAGACATGTAGAAATAAGCAAATAATTAAAAAAAAACTTTTTTATGTTCTCTTCATGTACGTGAACCATAATGAAGCTGTAATGCTGATATCATTCTGCAAAATAATACAAAACTTTACATCCAATATTGTTGTGGATAGGAAATCATGAATGTGCAAATGATGACTTCAACTTCTCATCAATTTCATTAATTAAAATTGTGTGAATTTTCAGCAAATGAGAATTTTATTCATTCTGCCATAAAATGTTGGTGTTTCATACTGCTTCATACTATCATGCAATAAAACTTTGTATAAAGTATCATTAAAAATTTCCATCAAGGTACAACAGCAAAAATCAACAATTGAATTTGAATGTGGAAAATTTTGCTCAACAGAAATTTCAATATTCAAATTATTAGGAAAACATTTTGTGGATTGGAAAATTGATATGATTTTAATTCCAATTAAAAGTTTAAAACTGTGGAAAATTTTCATTCGAGCGTGATGTTTGCGTAAGGATTTTCAATTCTTCTCCATTGGTTTGAAAAATTTTGCACAATTAAATGGTTCCAGAGGTGATTTCTAAGGTGAATTTTAACATTGAAGTTATCTGAAAAGACATAAAGGAGACGAGGGGAGCTATATGGAATCCATGGGGTCCGGGTACCCCCTCGAGATCAACTTAATACAAATTTTTATGTTTTTTTATTTTTAAACCTTGTTCTATTTTTTGGGAATTGAGAAACCTTTTCTCAGAAGTGGCATGCAGTTAGATATATTCGGCAAGAAGCCGTCGAAAGGCACCTGCAACAGAGTCACCATTTTAAGGGGCCAATCCCCTTGGAACCATTTAATCCATGTGATACTCCAAAATAATATTTTTTCAATAAGTTGATTCGAACAATTTATCATTTAGCTCATCAACAGCCCTGAAGACAGTTAAATCATTCGTTCAAGGACTTCTGAAAATATTTTAAGCTCCTTAAATCATTTTAATGTCAATTAATTTTATTTCATTTCAATCGCAATAAAAGTTTCTCGTATTTTCCAGCTTTTCTTCTAGAAATGCTATAATAGAACAGATCTCATAATAATGATGTTAAAAGACCAAAAATTCTCTCGTCGAGAGGCGGTCTGGTCGATGGCGTCGAAAAAGATTATTACGAGACATGAATAATTAGTTCTCTATTATGTTTGTGGAGAGAAATGAATTTAGGAAAAGTGTGATGAAATTAATGTTCGGACATGCTACGCATAGAAAAAGCTTGTCGTCGCTCAAAACTCATCATTAAAAGAACGAGATCGATTCATGCACGATTACATCGACTGAATATCAATTAATTTCTCCTCCCTTTTAGCATTCGATGATTGTTATTTCCATTGCTGTTCTGCCAAACATTTCAATCAATTTTAGGGATGCTTGCTATAAATGGAATCGAAATTTTGATAGTGAAGCTTTCTGTGAACATTTTGTTTTGTCGATTTCATGCATTCATAGTAAGTGACACTGACATGACAGGTGATTTGCATTTCATATGCAAAACATATTCTAGCTCCACTTGTCTCATGTTGGAATTCATCTCATCAGCCAACCCAACTCAGATTTTTATGTGAAGAAGCTGGATTCAAAGTTTTTAAAATTCTTTTTTAATTTTTGATGTACACATCAATTTTACTTTAATTAAGAGACTTAGCCGTAGCTATAAAACTTCATTATACAACTACTTCAGAGCAAATTGTTTCGTAACTCTGAACATTGCATGACCCAGGGTATATCAATACAATGTACCTAACCATAATTTGTGTGCACCCATCACACAAACCGAGTAATATGGTTAGAACAGTAAAAAAGCACCCAAATCTGACAAGGCATTTCCTGGGATCGAACCTGGTATCGCTGGTGTAAGAGGCCAACACGCTAACCACTACGCCACAGCTGCTTTTCCACTGCTTTTTTGAAAATTAATTTGGCGTAAATTTTAAAATCCATCTTCAAATCAGTCGATTGGATTCAACTTGAAAATATTTTCTAAATTGTTTTCAAATCAATTTTGTGGAAATAGTTTCTGGCTATTCATATTGCTGCATATTCAATTGTTCTGCAATTCATTCAAGTTTCATCAACAATTTTTATATTTTTTTCTGTGGATTGATTCTGATTGACCGATGAAAAAGTTGGGTACGGAAGCCATAGAAAATGCATCAGACTAAATAAATCAAGAGAATTTCCATTACAATACAATACAATTCTAAATACAAGTGCAGTTTTTAAGCTACAATTTTAATGCATGAAATGAAAAATCCATCCATAATAGAAACAAAAGAACGGCTGTAAAGTAGCGAAAATGTTGATTAAAAACTGATGATGGAAAAATTACAAGCAAATAAGCATGAAAATAGACAGAACAACATGAACATCATCTACCTGCCATTTTCCCTGCTCTATTCGTGTTATTGTGCATCTCATCTTTTTTGTCTGCTTTATTTTCATTATTATCGTAAGAATATGAAAGGAATCTACGAGCTGTGAATAATGAAAAGTCACTTTTTAATTTTCCACGATAACAAAAGGATGAGAAGAGTACGCGGAAGAGGAACAAGCAAATAAAGTACAGGAGTGAGAATTTTTAAATGAAAATACGAAAAAAAACTAGAAAGGAGAAAGAAACCTGTACAGCTATACAAAGATGGGAAATTGCAGATATCAACTTGCATTAATTTTACAATATTAACAATACAAAAGCAGTGGCACAAGACGATGAGGAAAAGTTTCATTCCTTTATAGATGAAAGATTTATATACTTTATATTATTAATTTTTAATTTTTTTGCGACAAAGCCAAGGGCGTATCCATGGAGGGGGGGGGGGTCTGGTTTGGTTGCTAAAACACCACCCTTGACGGAAATTTTTTTTCATTTTTCTAGGGTATTCTGAGAAGAGAATTTAAAAACACCCCCCTCAAAATATTCCTAAGTACGCTCCTGGATAAAGAATCACACATAACCACATCTTTCAAGCCACATCCACAAAAATTCAAAATCGTAGTAGGCGACTTTTTAAAAAAATTTCATTGCCACATAGCTCATATTTTTTAATAAAATATTGAATATCAAAAATATTGATTGTTTTTCCCAAACAGCTCTATTTCCACAAACAGTAAACAAGCATGCAAAACAAACAAGTAAACAATGCTGTGATTGTTATTACCGCCCTGGTGTGTTTCTATATTTGTGAAGGAGTGAGAACAACGTGCTATCGATATGATATCAAAACCACCATAAAGTCAAAAATTTTCATATAAGTTGAGTAAACAAGCTCCCTCCCTTAAAAATTATTTTCTACTTAGATCAACGATTCAAATTCAAAGTAATCAAGTCTGCGGTTGAATGGCACCAGATTGAAGGATTATTGTATTTTGCACAAATTAAAGTGGCAAAACCCCATCAATTTCATTTTCATGCTTTTCAATCTTGTGTTATGTAGAGGAATGAATGAAAAAAAAAGTTCCACAACAAATAAGAAAAGAAGAATAAATGAACGAACGAACCAGTGTTATTTGATTTAACTGAGAAATTAAATTTATTTCATAGCATTGTAAAGATTCCGACAACCCTCAGGCAAATGAGAAGAAAATGAAAATTTAAAGCAAATACGCAGTCAGTCAGTGCTCAGGTGCTTCAGCTGTCGTACAATATTTACTGCAGTCACTATTTGAATAATTTATAGAGCTATGAAAAAGCCCTGATAACCTCAGACACCTTTTCGTATCTTCTTTTTTTTATTCGTATTAGAACTAAAAATTTAGTTCCATGAATATTGTTAAGTGAATAATGAGATTTGCTCTTTGGTTAGTTTAATTTGATTCAAGGATGAATTTAAGCAAAATTTTTTTGGATGAGAATGAGTTTAGTAATATAGGAAATGACATAGTAAGTAAAGAATTTGCAGTGATGGCGCATTTGGCCTATTGAATTGAATTTCTGTAATATATAATTAGCCTGTAAATCTGTAGTTTTTAGCGAGACAGCCCCACTTTTTAGACGAAAATCCAGCATTACGGTTTCACAACTTTATGACCTTTTTAGGTAGTTTAGAAAATTGAATTTCAACTAATTTTTTTCAAAATGTTCACTTGTCCCACTTTTTAAAGGTTGCAGTCGATTCATATCCAAAGCCCCCCTCCTCGCCTAAAAATTCTTCAATTTGCTAGGGTTTTTGGAGGAAAAAATCAAAAAAATTCTGGTTTACATTTTTTCATACAAAAAGTTCCAAAAAAATATCTGGCTTAGCCCATGTGTCAGCTTATATACAATAATCTAATATGAGATTTTTGGAATCTTTCATAAATGATTGAAATTCAACTACAATAATGTTAAATGCGTGACTGACTCATTTCGTTTAAATTGCTTATCAAATGTTTTGATTATTTCTTATCATTTGTTATCAGACATCAGGTGCGTAGCTAGAAGCTTTCAAAAACAATATTTTTTTTGTGTGATTTTTATTTTTGGGAGGAAGATGCCCTGCTTTAACCCTGGTAGTAATTCAATTCAATGTATTTCGTTCAGTAATTTGTCATACGTACTAAGTATTGATCGTAAAATACAAGAGCAATCAAATTGACTCAAAAAAAGCTAATTAACCAAATAAAAGTCAACAAATAGACACTTTTTAATGATGAGGTGAGTTTAATAGTGTGCTAGATTCTCAGTATAATTTATATCATTGATACTTTTTAAATATTTAATTACATGATTAATTTATTTGTTAGTACACTAATTGGAATCACATTCTGTTTGATTTCACTAACATTCAATCAAATCAATACTCAAAAGGTTATCTGTGACTATGAAAATATTGAGAATGACTACATATGCACAATTGTTGCAGCAAACATCACAAGTGACACATCACCACTTGAATTTTTGTCGCAACATCTTGAAGGACGAAATGACAGTCATGTGACAATTGTTAGGACAAACTCATCATTTAGTGGTAGAATAAGCATCTATCATCCACAATTTACTGAGCAGTTTCCAAATCTTCAAGTTGTAGATCTTAAAAGATTGAGAATTTTGGATTTATCAAATAATTCATTCCAAAAATGCGATGAGCTTCTGAAAATTAATTTACACTTCAATGAGCTGAATTTTTTGCCTGACAATCTTTTTGCTAATTGTGACAAATTGACAGAATTGATTTTAAGTAGCAATCACTTGCAGATTCTAACAGATGACTCATTTGCTGGACTAGGAAATTTAGAAGTTTTGAATTTAAACTATAATTTGATCAACAGAATATCAGACAACGTTTTTAGAAATAATAGGATGCTGAAGGAGTTGTTCCTGGGAAATCCTTGGACCTTGTATACATATAATAAGCATATGCTTCGAAATTTGCAGGATTTAGAGGTCATCGACTTATCAGATTGGCACATCGACTATTCCGAAACTGAAACTCTACTAAATGGTTTGAGTAAACTGAGGGAAATAATTCTTCATAAAACTTATTATACTTACTTCAACTTTAGTTTTTTCAATCAATTCGAAAATCTGACAATATTGGACTTAAGCGATAATAAATTGGAAGATCTTCTAGACAACTCAATGCAAAACTTAACAAATTTAAAGGAATTCTATATTAGTGGAAATTATTTGGAAATATTAACCGAAAATACTTTTAATGGACTAGACAATTTAGAAGTCCTATCACTTGGATACAACAGCATTTCTACAATTTTCGAAAATACATTCGATAATCTGAAAAACTTGAAGCAACTCAGCTTAACATTCAACAAAATTGCAGTTTTACAAGATGGAGTTTTCCAAAATCAGCAAAATTTAATGAGTCTTAATCTTGGAGTGAATGTGATGACTGAACTGCCTTCTGGAATTTTCGAACCTCTCGTAAATTTAGAATCAATCAACATTTACAATAATTTCATTAAAAGATTAAATTCAAGTTCATTTGGGAGACACGAGCACTTAAAAGAATTTACAGCTTCTTGGAATAAAATTGATCAAATTGAGAGAAACTTTTTTGAAAATTTTCCCAACCTGAAACTCGTTGTAATTAATGAAAATTTATGTGTTGACACAATTATTGGAGATTTCCAAAAAATCAATATAAATTCAGTTTTTGGAAAATGCTTTGATAATTGGGAATATCAAGGGACAACCACAGTTGATACCCCAACCACTACAGATGGCGGTGATAATGGAACTATTTTAACATTTTCTTTTTCACTGATTATTTCATTAATAATTGCTATTTTTATGGTAAAATAAAAAGCTTAAGTTAAATTTCTGAACTAATTTTGTATTTAAAATCATTTATTACTCAATAGTTATTCGCACTAGGGTCAAACAGTTCTGTAAGGCAGCAGTCTATACAGTGAGGTGATTTGGTGTCAAAGCACTACCCTTGATGGATTGATTTTTTATAATTTACTGTGATTTTTTGAAAAGAAAATCCTAAACCACCTAAATTTTGCTATTCATACAAAAAAAAATTCAAAACACCCCTCTCGAAAAGTTTCTGATTACACCCCTGCTGTAATGTCCAAATTATCAGCCGACTAAATTTCCACGATGAATCTTGAAATTGAGATAATTGTAATTTTCAGATTACAAGCACTAGGCAGGCACATAGACTACAGACATATACAAAAAATTAAAAATGATTAGGTTTTTTAAACAAAAAAATAATCAAATCCTCTTAACAATTCTAGCTAAGCCACTGTCACTAAGATACCGAGTCGTTAATGCTTAGGGTGACCATCTAATTTTCTCAAAAATACAGAAAAAAAATAATATTTGAAAATTAACGGAAATTTTAGTAAAAAAGTACAGGAAAAACTACGCTACCGAGTCATTTAAGCTTCAACAAAAAAAAAAGAAATCTTGTACAAAATCGATCTTGGCAGGACTCGAACCTGCAATCTTCTGATCCGTAGTCAGACGCGTTATCCAACTGCGCCACAAGACCATACAAAATATTTACATAAGTATGGATAAATAACATTTATCTCAAACTACATATATTCATTTGAATTATTATGGATTAATTTATTAATTATTATCCATTAATAAATTAATCCAATTTTGCTGATAAACATTTATTATCGTTAATGTAATTCATTGGAATTTTTATAAAATTGTGAAATATTTTTAGCTTCATTCATTTAATTAATGAGTGATTGCTGTAAGTAAAAGCTGTTATTTCAAATTGTTAAGTTAAATATAAAATTACTGCTTCTGGAAAATGAGGTTGCAATCTATTTTTTTAAATAAAATATAAATATTATTTACAAATAAAATTATACACAGGAATATTTATGCTCTAATTCTTCTCAAAATGGCAATAACTTTATCTGCTCAAGAAAACCAGCATGTAGTCTGCAATACGGTAGTTCTTGATGGCCACTACTCCTGCAGAATCACAATAGCTGAAATCCTGGATGAAGCTAATAAACCTGATATAATGTTGACACATTTAGAGGGCAAGAACGATAGTGACGTAACTTTGATGAGGAACAACTTTCCATTTAACCTGCACAACACAATCATTCACGTTTTCCACAAAGAATTTCTTCAAAAATTCCCAAATTTAAAGATTATTGAACTTCAGAATGTTAGAATGATGTCACTTGGGAATAATTCATTTGCAAACTGCAATCAGCTTGAGAAATTTAATATCAACTTCAATTATTTGAGTATGATTCCGAACAAAATGTTTGCAAATTGTACAAAATTGAGGGAATTGATCTTAAGTTATAATGATTTAGAAAAAATCTCTGATGATACGTTTGAGGGTCTTATAAGTTTAGAAGTTTTAAAGCTTAATAGAAATTATATTTATGAATTGGCAATGAATCCTTTTGAAAGTCTGACAAACTTAAAGGAACTGAATTTAGGGTATTCTTGTAATTTTCATTCCTTCAACTTCTTTCTTTTTCAAGACCTTAAAAATCTGGAAGTGATAAATCTAAGTCAATGGAACTTCGACTTTATGAGCATAGAAACAATGCTTTCTGGACTGAATAATTTGATGGAAATTGACATATCTTCCAATATTTTATCAGTTAAATATTTTAAATTCTTCTCGCAATTTGAAAATTTAACAAAATTAAATCTAGATTATTGTCAGTTAAATGAAATTCCAAGATATGCATTTATAATTTCAAAAAACTTACGGACCTTGTCATTAGCAGTCAATAATTTGAGTACAATTGCCGACAAAACATTTTTTGGACTGGAAAGTTTGGAATTTCTAGATCTTAATTTCAATATTATTGCAACAATTCATGAAAATTCCTTCATTGATCTTAAAAGCCTTAAAAAGCTTTATCTTGCTGACAATCGAATCAGTGCATTGCACAGTGGCATGTTTAAAAATCAGCAAAGTTTAGAAACACTTGATTTAATGTGGAATGTAATTGAAGAATTTCCAGAAAGTGTTTTCAGTTCTCTAGAAAATCTAGAAGTTCTTAACATTGAACATAACAGCATTGCAAAGTTAAACTCAAGTTCTTTTGGAAATCACATGTTTCTGAAAGAATTTTCTGCCTACGTAAATAAAATTAATGCTATTGATAGGAATATTTTGAATAACTTTCCAAATTTACAAAAATTAGATTTGCTGCTCAATAATTGCATTAACTTTAATTTTGAATATTACCAAATGATTGATGTTGGTTTGGAATTAAAAATTTGTTTTGATAACTGGGATTATTTATTAGCACCAACAACTGCAAAGCCTATAACATCGACCGAAGAAGTTGGACCTGGTCTTGGAAATATTTTGAAACTACCAACATTTCTGGTTTTCTTGCATTCTGTTATTCTTTTAGCTATAAAATAAGTATCATTTTTTTAAAATCTCAATTCATTTAGGGCTACCCGATAGCCCTAGGGTATCCTAGGTGGAGGATTGGTATAATGAGGGTACTATGAGGGTAGGGTCCTTCTACCTAGGGTACCCCAGGATGGTAGGGTACCACGGGTAGCCCTTAAAACTAGCCCCAGAGAAATTTTCGAAAAGGTATGTAACTTTTTTATGAACTTCTCTTAGAAAAATCCCTAGCAACCTAAAGTAAATGTTCTGAAGTATGGATTGATGATTTTGACCCCTTTAGGCTACACTCCTGTATATTAAATTTTGTAATTTACCTTCATTCTTAATTACACATTCGTAATCTTTTGTAGTTCAATTATTGTATATTTTAATCGATTAATACATAAATGTCAAATTAAAATTTATATGAAATTTCCTCTTGATTATTGATTGCTTCTTATCTGACATAATTGCTTATAATTTTCGATTGACTTCCAGTCGATTTTCGCTTGGTTGGATTAATCATTTACTTTATTCACTCACGTCAGTTGCTATTATAACATTTGCAAGAATTATACAGAAACAATGTAAGTTAAAAATATTTAGAATTATTTGATACAATAAAAATACATCAAAATATCATTCAATAGTATATTTATAAAGACCATCCAGATCTTGTATTTTTTTCACGAATATTTTCGTTATTTTTTTGGCAGAGCTCTAAGTCGACTCGGATGTTGCATGACTCGACTCGATTCTATACAAAATTCGAGTCGACTTAGAGCTCTAAATTTTAATCTGTACATTCAAGAGTGAAGTTAAATAATTTGAATTTTACTATTTAAAGGCAACATTTTGGAATATTCCTTCATATTCTACACGTTGTGTACCTTTCGTCAGCTCAAGTGACTTCACAAAATGTTCACTGTGAACTTCAAATTATTGATGACCATTACACATGTACAATACATTCAGCTAACGTTTTAAATGAAAGCAATTCGATTCAATTTTTAATGACACATTTAGGAGGTAAAATTGACAGTGATGTAACCGCAATGAGAACAAATTTCTCATTTAATGGCACGATTCAAATATTTCATAAGCAATTCCTCGAGAGATTTATTAATTTGCATGCTATTGAGCTTCAAAATGTTGGGATGCAGTCTTTACCACAGGATTCGTTTGAAAAGTGTGATGAGCTAGTAATGCTTGATCTTCATGGTAACAATATAGAGATTCTGCCTGACATGATTTTTAAAAATTGCAAGAATCTTAAAATTTTGACATTAAGTTCAAATAATTTAAGGTCAATTTGTAATGAAACTTTTAACGGATTAGAAAATTTGGAAATTTTAAACCTCAATTCCAACTTTATTGAAAGATTTTCACAAAATGCGATAAAAAATTTAACCAAATTAAAAGAGCTAAACTTAGGCCACCCAATGAACAATTTTACATACGAATCCTTACTTCTTCAACACCTTAAAAACTTGGAAGTGATAAATCTTGGCAATTGGAACATCAAATTTGATAGAATCAAGATTTTAATTGACAAACTTACGAATTTGAAGAAAATTTCAATCCTAAGCAATTCCTTATCAGACATAAATTTTGGATTTTTCGTGCAGTTTAAATTCTTAGAGGTACTTAATTTAGACAATTGCAGCATAAGTAGTATTCCGAACAAAGCTTTAAAGGACTTTCCAAAAATAAAAGAATTTTCACTTAAATATAATCGCTTTAAAGAGATTATAAAGAAAACTTTTGAAGATGTTGTAAGTTTAGAGATTCTTAAGCTTGGACATAATGTCATTGAATCAGTGAACGAGAAATCCTTTGATATTCACTTGCAATTAAAGGAACTTGATCTGAGCAGCAACAAAATCAAATTTTTACATGCAGATGTTTTCAAATATCAAGAAAATTTACAAAAACTTGACTTAAGCTCGAATGGAATTGAAGCTCTTGCTACTGGAATTTTCAGATCTTTTGGGAAATTGGAAGTACTTGATTTCAGCAACAACCTTATCAAAAGATTAACTTCAAACTCTTTTGGACAACATGCATTGTTAACAGAATTTTCAGCATCATTTAATGAAATTCAGGGAATCGAAAGAAACTTTTTTAGCAATTTTTCAAAACTTGAAAAAATTAAATTCGAACAAAATTTTTGTGTTGATTCTATCATCGAAAATTTCCACCAAATCAATGTATCTTCAGTTTTCGGTCAATGTTTTGATAATTTTGAGGGTATAACTACATCAACCCTGCCAACAACAACAATCGAAAGTACTTCAACAGACATTCCATCAACAATCACAGATTCGATTTCATCAACGACATCCAACATCCCTTCCACTGATCTAATTTCAACGACAGTATCAACCACAGTTATGCCGACAACAACAATCGAAAGAACTTCCATAGACATTCCATCAACAATCACAGATTCGATTTCATCAACGACATCCAACATCCCTTCAACTGATCTAATTTCGACGACAGTTTCAACATCAACTTTAAAGAAAACAACGACGGTAATGACTGTTGCGACCACAACTACTCATTTTGTTCCAATAACTCCTTCTAGCACTCAACATACGACCTCAAGGACTCAACCAACGACCTCAAGGACTTCTACAACGATCACATCTTCAACAGTGCGAACAACAACTGATTTGCTTTCCACAACAAAAGGAACTGGAATTGGAAATATTTTGAGAATGTCGATAAAGTTGATGGCTTTTTGTGTGTTGAGAAATTTAATTTTGTAGCTTAAAAGTTTCGTAAATTGTAAGATGTAGGGACGTAGCCAGGGGGTATCCCTCTTCGATTTTTCGAAAATAAATCCTAACTTTCCTCCCTAAATTTTTAAGTCCATGGAATGATCCTTAGAGAAATTTCTGGCTACGCCCCTTTTGAGATGTATTTAATCGTGATGTTTAATTGAATAAAACTTTAAATTTTATCTGTGCATCTTTTGGTTTAAATCCTCAAAAAGCATGTCTTACTAAAGCTAAGATACCATTATCGAAAATTTCTAGTAGATATTCTAGTGTCACCCTACCTACCCTACCCCTAGAGTACCCTATAGAAATAAGAACCTTAGGTAGGAAGATAGTGTAGGTAGTGGCATCGCTAGGGTATATCCCGGGCATCCTAGAAGCTCATAAGTTAAAAACTCATAAATTATGGACACAAAAAATAAAGCATCAATACACGACTAACAAACAAACATCCAGTCAGACAAAACTAAATCAAAACTATGATATTCATAAAAATTAATCCAATAAAAAAAACTAAAGCCAAGTGATTTTAATAGCAAGATGAAGAAGAAGAATGAAAGAAGATTGAAATCTGCAATCATCACTTTTATACCATGCCTTATTTATCGTTTTCACAAGTTCCCCATTTTTGGATTTGTTTTATTTTAGCACATCAAAAAAAATTAAATGAAATTTTTCTCGGCTCTCTTTATTTAAGGCCTCGCGAGCCGACGCCAAAAATAATTCAATCTTTGTTTTATAATATGCAATTCATTTTTGCCTGTACGCATGTATATACAGCATGAAAATGATTTAAAGGAAAAACAAATTGTGAGAACGATCGAAGATTCTTGTGTACGAGAATGCAATTTTAGCGCAGAGAGAGCAGCCCACAGGCAGTATGGTCAAGCGTCATAAAATGCAGCATATAAAATACTCCTGAGATTGCCAATTTGCTTTTTTTTGTTTTGTTAAACGAAGTACATAAAAATTTCTTAAGACAAGAAATAGCACGACGCGAGTTAAATTAAAGGGAAACAAAAAACACTGAAAGAATCTTTTAAAGAAAAAAATTGCCTTCCTTTTGTCTCATGGGATGCCACGCAATGTTACTTAAATAATTTTTGACCGCGGCCCTTTGCTGCCTTCAAATACACATTATTATATATTTGTGTATGAATAATGCAGATAAATGAATAATTTGAAAGTCTCGAATACAAAACTTATTTTTTTCTTACTTTTATCTTTTTTTCCTCACTCTACCTTCATCAGAATGCTTTCAGTTCTTGTTGACTGACTGAGTCACTTGGGTCAAGATCTCGTTTAACTTTTAATGGCTTTACAATTTGCGATTTGGAAGCTTGTTAAAGTGTTTCAGTTTGGATGGGAATTATTGAGGCTGATTTAAAGATAGGTGTGGATCCATATGGATATATATTGGATATAGATGATTCAAGGAAATTTAGATTTAAATTGAATTAGACATACTTCGAGTATAGATGCTTGGGAAATGAACAAGCATTTTGAAAAATTTCTTAAATTTTGTATACAAAAACTTTTATATTTTTTATTCATTATCAGCTCTACAGTCATGCAGTCTGTCATGAGTAAGTTTGCAACAGTAATTTTCATTCATACAAAAACTCTCTCAAGTCCCCCAAGAGCTAGTCTAGACATCTTGTTGCGTATATCCAGAAGAAAATTTCAATGAATAAAAATGTAGCAAAAACATAAACAAAATGACTAGACTTTTTACTCTCCTGGTATATATACATAAACAATGAATATTCCATGAAGTAAATATCATTTTAAATTTGACGGAAAAAAGCTTTTCTTGATTAAAATTGCTGTGGTTTTGTGTCATTTCTTGGGACTCTGCCTACTCATTCACAATGTAGTTCCATTACAAAGCAAAGAATTTCGTTGAGATTTTTTAAACATAACAAAATAACCCAAAAATAATATTTTTGGCAACCATCCCAATGGGAGCATCATGAGCTAATTATTTTGTTTTGTTACACTTTCAGTTTTCATTTTTCCATAGCAATAGTCACAGAGTTGTCAACAAAAACATGTAAACTGCAATGAAAGTTTCCATGGCAAGTCCCATATTTCATATTTTATGAAAAGCAATTTCTCGTAGGAGTAGAATATGAAATATGCATACCCCAAATGGAATGACAACAGCAAATAAGAAAAGATTAGTGTTTGCTTTACATCTGATGTAAGTTCACGTCATCACTCATTCATTCTCTTCCTCCATTCCTTGACTACATATTTTTCATTTCACTTCCCTTTTTTGTGTCGTTCACAATGACGCTACTGCAAGGATGAACAGAGGGTGACAGAGTACGAGATATGTATGATTAAATTGCACTTTTTTTACACACAAACCGCTAAGAAGATTCCAAATAAATTTTTAATGAGATTTCGTTGCTAAAGCCTCGTGAAGGTACAGCATGTGTGTGTTTTGAAAATTCTGTTGGAAAAGGATGAAACAGAATGAAGTTTTTGTGGTTTTCATACTTGAGAAGAGAATTGTTATTTATGCAGATTCATGTTGGTTTTTGGCATTGTCTGAGATGTTGTGATTTTACGCATGAGATTTTGTCTAACAATTTAGATTTTTTTCATGTAGATATTGAGTTGGTGAAGCTTAAAAATAATTGAAGTTTTTAAGTGCTAACTTAGTCAGGATTGACTATTCAATGGATGAGTCCTTCCAACTGGAAATGATATGTTCTTTGCACTAAGCATCAATTCAATGCCACTGAGGGGTTGCTCGGATACTACTTAAAACTAAAAATGATCTTCTCGAGGGGGGTAACCAGGGGGTTTCCAATGGGGTCGGACCCTATCTCAAAAAATATTATTCTGAAATTTTTTTCCTTTAAAAAAATCATTTTTGCAGAGTTCCACTTTGTTTGGTAACTCACGCATCATTAGAATTAACAACTAGTAAAACTTGAGTAGAAGAATGGGAAATTTTTTTAGAAATTTCTAAAAAATTCTGGGTACCCCCTCTTGGAACCCTGGCTGCATTCCTGGTCTAAATTTAAATAATTTTAGAATTTCTTTCCCATATCATTTTTAAGTTTATTTTACTAAAAAGTAAGTTTTTAACTAGCAATCACCTACCTCAATAATATTAAAACCGCAACATATAAAAATAAAATTAATGATCACACAAATATCCCACTCTGAATAATTAATAATCCTCTAAATATACAAACAGATGACAATAAAAAAGTCGTGAATCATGTAAATGTCGTTTGCATCTTTGCCTGTGACAGAATATCATTCAAAAAATATTTATGCTACCTAGCATCATAAAACATATGCAAGTCATCGATATGTATGTAAATCCACAAGTACATATCCACATCCACCAACACACCTTCCAAATTCTCTCTCCTGCTCTCCAACTCCTTCTCATTCTTCGCTTTTTGCATTTCTACAGCATTCAATGATCAGTTTAAATTATTGGTGTATTTGTGTGCACAGCAACTGATGAAAAAAAAAACAAGTTTATGACTCTCGATCACTTCTTTTTCTTTTCCTTCTTTCTCTTATGCTCTTTTCTGCCTGTTGCTACAGTTGAAGTTTCTACGTTGTCGACTTAAGATCGGTTCTGCGTGTAAAAACTCGTCGAGATTTTTTTTCGTAAATTCCGGAATATTTGACAATAGGATTGATACTTACAATTAATTTTTATTGTGTACAGAAAAGTGAAGATAAAAAGGAAAGTCTTTTTGTGGTTTTTCAAATTAAGTGATGAATTATGATGATTATATAGTGAATATTTAGTGAGAGAATCCATCAATCAAGTGGCTGAATAAAGCAAGTTTGTTGTGTAAAAAATAAAAAAAATTCAAAAAATCAGTGTGAGATTGCAAAATAAGAAAAAAATATATATTCATGTAAGAAAAAAAGGAGTGAAAGAAGAGTGTTAAAAGTCATTACATCTGATAATCTTTTATAGAGAATTTCCAGTGCCAAGTGCCAAGTTTCTTTTTGTAAAATGCCGACATAACAAAAAAAAAAGTTTTTTTCTCAAAAATCGTCTTAAAAGATTTTTTGATAAATTTGTCATCCGTTATTCATACGTGAACAAGCCTGGCTGGCTAGGAACGCTGGCTGACGGGAAAAAATTACTTAAAGGCTTGCTTAAATTACTTGCCATTTATTTAATCCACAAAAAAATCCTTCTTCTTATTTTTTTCTCATCTTAAAATGCCATACGATCTCTGTTGTTACTGCTGAGTGAGTAAACGAAAATAAAAATAAAGGGAAAGAGTCATAAAAAAAGTCCCTCAAACAGAGAGAATACGATGCGAAAAAACAAGCAAGTAAACAACAAAGAATGAGAAATAAGACAAGGCAATTTGAATAATTTTTATAGTGTGATATATTAGTGATTATAAAGCAAACAGTGAGCGAGCGAATTGTATAATTAAAGTGGATTTTCATATGTACGGAGGCCTTTATGTCTCAATGATTCTTAAGTATTCTCATAATTGGATTAAATCCGTTTATTGTGTGTTCTCTATATTAATAAAAAGTGTCGGATTTACATCATCAAAAAAGTGAAAAAAAGATAAAAAAAATAAATACTTTTTAGGATCACGAGGAAGGTGGATATTTTTAATATAAACCAAGTTTTAGTTTAGTGTCGTTAAGGAATTTTTGACTTTTACAACGGGGATAATAAACATTAAAGAAGAAAAAAAGATAAAACATTTATATAAAGGAAAACAATAATTTCAATCATTTGGATACTTTTTTTCTTCTCATTTATTTCAATTCCTTGTTAGGCATCACAAAAAATAACAACATCTTTGGAGTCACATCGTATCTTCATCAATCGCAGGTAAAAAAATAATGAAGAGGAAAGGAGAGCATAACTATAATTATGTGTTCTCAATTCCTTTCCTTTAATTTAAAGAACAAAAAATATTTTTTTCTTGCTTTTTTGTTTCTTGTTAAATTCTTCGGAAGATGCATTTGATGCTTGCAAACAGTTCATGTTCATTTGATCGCAATTCACAGCTCTTTAGCACATTTTTTTATGTTTAAAATGCTTTAGGGTCATGTGATACAGTTTGGGTATTTTAAGTAAATGTATGTAAAGGATGGATGAATCATGAAATTTCTTTGCAATTTTTAGAAATAAGTTACTCAATGTCTGTTGCTGTCGTACCTGTTTATGATCATGTGGTGTTTTGAGAATTTGATGGTGTTCATATTGGGAAATATTGTTAAAATTTTTTTGAAATTTTCTAGGATGGACATAGAAGTGAAAAGATTTTTACTAATGTTTTTTTTAAAATTAGACACATCCATGTACCAAAAAGGGGGTCCGATGGGGTCCGGACCCTACCTCCTCGAAAAATTATTTTTAAATTATTAACACCTTAGTAAATAGTGATTTCCGTCGGTAACTGATGATAATGCAGACAAAAATTGCAATTTTTTGTGAAAATAATTAGCAAATCGGATTTTACCTTTTTAAATTATTGTAGAGTTTGCATTGTATTGCCATATATTTCCTAAAATAATAAAATGTTCTTGATAACTCAACAGTAACCATAAGCTCCTTTAAACTATACAAAAATATAACTTAAAATTCAAATTTACACGTTTTTGTGACGACTTGTTCATTTATTCATTACAATGCGGATGAACTACACCAAAACTTATTACTGTCTCTAATAATTACATGTAAAATTACAGTTAATCTCGAACTCAACATTAGTTCCATAACAAGATGACAATGCGAATTTTCCACATGATTTGTGTGTGCCGTACTGGATGTTTGATGATGCAAATCCACTTAATTACTTTATTCGAGCGAATATATGCATAAATTTAAATTGCTTAAATTTTATTAGAATTTAGCTATTTAATATGTTTTTATCTTAAACCTGCTAAATTTTTGTGAACTCATTGATGTCTTATGTTTCAGAATCTTTTATTCATTAAAGTTTTAAAATTTATGATAAGGAAATCTAAAGATATCCTTTATACCTGCCATTATACCCATTTCATGCTCCAAAACGTGATTTCATCTAAAAAATTTTTTATGTTTTCTCTTATGCCATAAATTTCAACATTTATGCTTCATATCATTTAATTTAATTTAATTCGCAATAAATTATAGACCATCTCAAATTTAACGCTGAAGATATAAAAAAATTCAGCATGTAGTTTGCTTTATAGAAATTTTATCAATCATAAATTTCTTGAATGACAAAAAATCATAAAAAGCTTCCATTTGATATTTAAAAAGTTGTCAAATTGTGATCGAATCAAATTGATTTCCACGCGTCATTCTCTGAAAGGTCAGGTGCCTTGCTGAAATTTTATTTTAATATATGGATAAATCACTTGCGGAATTGCATAAAGTCATGCCTAATATCCATTAAAAAATATCTTTAGTTCATAAATTTTAATTAAACGAACAAAAATCGTAAACATCACACGATTATGAAATAAATTTTTTATTGCCTACTTTCTAGTTATAAATTATTTTTCACTCTGTCTTATCAGCCGTCTATATCCAATAACGTACAATATGCGCTCCAGTCACTAACCCTAAGCAAAAAATCTCAGTTTTTTTTGCAAGAAATCAGCTTTTTTTATCATCTCGTGTAATATAATGAACAAAGTCTTCATTCCTTTGTCCACACAGTGCACAAAAGTGAGAGAAAAGAAAAAAAATTTCTTTCTAGAAACTGGTTTGTGCCTGTATTTGAAGAACACAGAAAATTCTTGGGATCTTACATACAATATTATTTTTTAGTGCATTTTCCCATAGGGAAAAGACACTATTGTCCGCGTTTTGTCTGTCCGTCCGTCTGTCTGTCCGTCTGTCTGTCTGTCGCCCTATCTCCTCCTCCAGTTTAAGCTTTTTCGATGCGGTTTTTTGCTTAAAATGTGTGGACTAGGTCAGGCAAAAGGTTGACCAAAGATTTTTTTGATCGGCGCAGTAGAACTTAATTAAATTAACTTTTTTTGAAAAAATTGCTTACGTTTTACGTACGTATTTTTTACGTAGCCCTTAAAAACATGACTTTTCTTACAATCTTCCGGCCAGGGTTCGAGCCCCACTCCGAGCAAAATTTTTTTTTGCACTTTTTTACACTTTTTTGATATTTCATGATGTTTTATGATAAAATTTTCCATTTTCATATTTTTTCCTCACATTTTCCAAACTTTTCACGAAGTTAAATTAATTAAAGCTAACATTACGTAAAAATACGTACGTAAAATTACGTAACATGTAAATTTACGTTACGTAAATCTTGCTTGGTGTAAATTGAAGGGGAACGAGGGGGAGTTGATCAAGGGGGTACGAGGGGACTGATAGAAGGGGGGGGGGCGGTAAACGAGGGGGGGTACAAATTTTTTTGTTTTCTTTTACAAATATTTTTTTAACTGTTGTTTTTTCAAATATTTTTTGACCGTTATTTTTTCAAATATTTTTTGACCGTTATTTTTTCAAATATATTCTGATCGTTATTTTTTAAATATTTTTTGACAGTTATTTTTTCAAATATTTTTTGATCGTTATTTTTAAGAAAAAAAAATTTTCAATACGAATCTAATCCATGACAAAAAGTTCATTAATCATTTACAAGAATTTGTTGACAAATTTTTTTTGCGTCAGTTATTTTTGCGTTAGTTTTTTTACGTTAGTGGTCTGTGCGCAGTAGTTCAGGAAAATGCACTTCCGTCCCGCAGCCCGTGGACGTATCACTAGTTTATTTATTTGCTTTCTTTTTATGCACACATTCTCACACATGGACACAACAAAACATTCTTCACATGACGAGATGATGAGAGAGACTGAGAATGAGAGGAGAATAAAAAAAAATCTTTTATCGTTCAGCAACTTCAATGAACTCTGAGTTAAAAAAGTCGTTGATTATAAAATTCTTTCAAGTTCGTCTTTTGTTGTTGCTGTTATTACTTACTCAATGTTGTGTAAATGTATTTTGACAGGGTTGTCAAAAGGGGTTTATTAGCGGGCAATGGAAGTGATAGGGTGTATAAATGCCTTTTGGGTACCGCGATAAATTCAATTTGATGGAGTTTTCTGTATATTTCATTTATGGACATTGTTGTGTTTAACAAGATCAATGCTGGATATTGAGCCCTAAATTACAGACTAGATGTCAAAGTTTTTTTTGATAAATCCTCAAAATTTAAGAACTTTTGCTCCAAAAATCAGTCAGAATTACAATTTTTAAGCACCTAGACGTCACCAGCCACCAATCCTGTCCAAAAATATACAGCGAAAATTATTATTATCGTTTGACGAACATAAGTGGTTCTTGAGTTATGTCGTAGTAACTTTGTACAACAAAAGAATTCCTCTTTTCCCCCTTCAACTTCAAGAGCGACATCAATAATTGTATTTTATCATATTCACACCAATTTTAATTGTGTGTGAATATATTGTTTTTGGTATTTCAGTGAAACTACTTTTTTGGACTTGCTGCTTCAGGCTTACGGAATCGACCCATAGTGTTCAGTATAGAAAGTTTGTGCTTAAAATTACCAATTTAACAGTGAAAACCGCATCTCGATTGGTGCTTCCAGTGCCGAGAAATCGCAAAAAAAACACTTTCTGTCCTTTAGCAAGTTAGCAAGTTAGTTAATTTCCGCGATAACTCGATTCAAACTCAATATTAAGGCTTCCGGTTTTTTGGATCTGATAGATATTGTGTATGGCAAGAGCTGTATAGTTTTTGGTGTCATGGGATGCATCCAGTAAGGCACACGGAACGAAAAGGTGCGATTTTTGGTCAAATTATAGCCGATTATTGCAAAACACATTTTATTTTTTTCATAGAAAAGGAATGTTTTGACCAAATGAGCTGAAATTTGGGATGTAGGTTCCTTAGCTGTGCCTTAATATGGAACCGACGCCATTTTGGATTTTGAGGGGCTAGAAGCTACGCCAAATTGATTTTTGCTTTAACTTTGACCAAATGAGCTGAAATTTGGTATGTAGGTTCCTTAGCTGTGCCTGAATATGGAACCGACGCCATTTTGGATTTCGAGGGGCTAGAAGCTACGCCAAATTGATTTTTGCTATAACTTTGACCAAATGAGCTGAAATTTGGTATGTAGGTTCCTTAGCTGTGCCTTAATATGGAACCGACGCCATTTTGGATTTCGAGGGGCTAGAAGCTACGCCAAATTGATTTTTGCTTTAACTTTGACCAAATGAGCTGAAATTTGGTATGTAGGTTCCTTAGCTGTGCCTTAATATGGAACCGACGCCATTTAGGATTTCGAGGGGCTAGAAGCTACGCCAAATTGATTTTTGCTTTAACTTTGACCAAATGAGCTAAAATTTGGTAAATAGGTTCCTTTGTTGTGCCTGAATGTGGAACTGACGCCATTTTGGATTTCGAGGGACTAGAAGCTACGTCAAACTCATTTTTTCTCTAATTTTAATATTTTTGACTAAATAAGCTAAAACTTTACGATTTTTCGTAAGTCTTGTTAGTAACATAATACTAAGCTATGAATGAAAAAACTTGAAACGGTGTGAATATGCCCATGAAGCGTGATCGCTTCATTACTAGTTTTAATATTCAAATTACAAACGCAAAGTGATAAAGGTTACTGGGATCAATTTTTTTTTTGAAATTTCACCCTTAATACACCCCTGTATGTACATACATTAAGTAGAACCGTGAAAACAACACAATTAATTTGTGCCATAAACTTAATATAAAAGCGCGCAATTTTTATGTTTTTATCATTTAAAATTGTGAATCAAGACTAAAAAGATGATTTTTAAGCTGGTGATTTTTTGGATAGCTTTATCCATTGTTAATTGTGAAAAACCTTGTGGAGAGTTTTGTACTGCTCGATCACCAACAATAAGGGACACATTTTTCAATACATTGGGAACTTATGGTTCGACTTAGGTCTACTAAATAATTTTTAAAAGTATTTTTAAATTTGTGTAAATTTCAGCTGGCAACGACAAATTTGGATCATTTTATCAAAAAATCTACTATTATCCAAGATATGTGAAAGCGAATTGGCTGGAAGCTAAACTAATATGCAGTGCTTACAATCTAGAATTCGCATCATTCAAAACTATCGAAGAAGTAAACGCAGTTATAAATATGTCTAAAAATATTGCAGACTTTGACTGGTTCTACATTGATGGCATTGCATTGACACCAAGATCAAAGACCGACTGGTATTTGTCAGAGACCGGAGAGAAAATTGATTATGCGATTCCATGGCTACCTAGACAACCTGATACATCTGATAATGGTGAATTTGCTTTAGCCTTAGGAAAATTCACCAAAGATGGGCTAATTGGATTTAACGATAATCCAGTACGAGGAAGTATGCAATTCTTTTTATGTCAAAAGACTATTTAATTTAGAGTTTAAAATGTCGTTGAATAAATAGAGTTCAAGAAATTTTAATAATATTATTGAGTTTACTTGTTTATGGTTAGTTTTTTTAAATTTAAATTTATTGTTTTTTTTGAAAAGTAAAATTAACCCCACAGTAAAAAAATCGAAAAATCTCATACATAGGGATGCAAAATATTTTTTAAAGGCGCCTAATTTGATATATTTTCAATTTGACCCCGTGCAACAAAAACTCTTGTACTGATTCATATTCATATATGTATCTGGAGCAAACATGAACTGGAACAAATGCCTTTCAGAAATCAAACCATCAAACCAAACTGGTAGATTCAGCAAAGATGAAAATACCGGACGATATTCAAAAGTATATTTAGATGAAAAAAAATCAACTGTTGAAGTTTTAATCTTGGTAATGAAAACCTTAGCTGAAAACAACACAGTATATCTTTTTTTAAAATGATAATGTTTTATTTCTGTATAAGTATGTACATGTTCTTGAGGTTGGTTTTTAAGGAACCAGACTTGAAGTCTTTTCGTCACTTAGTTTTGGTTTTATATTTGAACTGTTTTTGCTTTATTCAGAATTTTGAGTTGCAAGACGAATGTTGAAATTCGCTTGCAATTTTCCGACGTACTCCTCGATGGAGGGTACTTTTGCTTCTGTGTGTAGATCTTTGATCTTTTCATATCTTGATTTGTTGAGAACGATTCTCAGGAATTTGTTTTGCAGAACTTGAAATTTTTGAAGATGAGTTTTTGCCATGCTTTCAAAAGCTGGAGAACCGTACGTGAAGATCGGTCTGATGGCTAGCTTGTAGATGAGAAGTTTGTTACGAACGTCGAGTTGTGAATTTCTGCTGATTAGCGGATACAGCAATCTGAGTGCAGTGTGAGCTCTGTTACTCACGTACTCCACATGCTGCTTTAGAGTCACTCTCTTGTCGATGACCATTCCCAGATATTTTGTTTCGTTTTTCCACTTGATGGTAAACATAGTATATCAAAGTGACACGTTCTAAGGGTCTTTGCATTAGCTAATAACATATATTCAACAGTTTTCGAAGAGGGAAATAATAAGTGTTTGTACATTACTTTTAGATGATGAATGATAATATTTATTAATTTTAAAATTAATTAAACTTAGTATTGCTTTTTTAATTGGTTTATCCGTTTTTAATGATCTATGTAACAAAGACTCAATTTTTATTTATAGCGAATAAATAAAAATTTCTTTTTTTGAACTGCTGAAAGTTGAAACAATTCTGCTTTGCTCTAGTCTTAAATAACTCTCCTTCCTTTTTTAGTCTAAAAATAAATTAATGTACTTTTGACAAGAGTATTCAAAGGTTTCCCTCTGAAAAACCTTGAGAGATAAGTTTTGGTATTTTTGCAACAATATAAACATTCGTGTGATGATTGTTGTTTTAGTATATGAACGTCTTTTCACATTTTTTACACCTTCTCTTATCAAAATTAAAGTTAAATATTTGTACTTAAGATCACTTAAGGGGTCGTTCGTTACGTACCTAAGCTCGTACCGGAAATAATATTTATTATGATCGCAATTGTCAAAAATAGTTTAATATTCAAATTAAATTTTTTCCTGAAAACTCCAAGGGACTTCCAAGTTCGAAAACGTATTGTGATAAAAGTTATTTTATTTGACTCTCAGTTCTACCCTAAATACACCTCTGCATGTACATACATCATTCAGTTAAATTGTGCCATAAACTTAATATAAAAAGCGCGAAAATTGCTGTGTTTTTATCATTTAAAATTGTGAATTAAAATTGGCAAGATGAATATTAAGCTGGTGATTTTTTGGATAGCTTTATCCATTGTTAATTGTGAAAATACTTGCGGAGAGTTTTGTACTGCTCGGTCACCAACAATAAGGGACACATTTTTCATTACATTGGGAACTTATGGTTCGACTTAGGTCTACTAAATAATTTCATATTATATAATACATAATATATTGTTTTTGGTTATTATTATTTTATTTACTAAATTATTGAACATGCAGTTTAAAACAATCATATCATAATGAATAATTCTCAATGATTCAATGAATTTTGGTATTTTAGTGAAACTACTTTTTAGTGTTCAGTATGGAAAGTCTGTGCCTAAAATCACCAATTTAATGGTGAAAACCGCATCTCGATTGGTGCTTCCAGTGCTTAGAAATAGCAAAAATACACTTTCTGTCCTTTAGCAAGTTAGTTGGTTAGTTAATTTCCGCGATAACTCGATTCAAATTCAACATTAAGACTTCCGGTTTTTTGCATCTGATAGATATCGGGTATCTCAAGAGCAGTATAGTTTTTAGAGTCATAAGATACATCCAGTAAGGCACAGTGGGCAGAAAAGTGCTATTTGTGACCAATTTTCTCGTTTTTTCATAGAAGAGAATGAAATATTTGTTAGTAGACGTATAATAATGAGTGTTATTGGAAATGATCTACAAAGGTGACAAAATGACAGAAAAAGTTGGTTCCTTCACAAGATCCAGCTTACTGGATGTTTCTGATCTTACTGGATCTTTGTTTACATATAAAATTTGGCTATTTTTGCTCATATCTAATCGGATCATGATGAAATTTGGTATATAGTTTTCTTAACTGTGCCTGAATAAGGAACCGATGTCATTTTTGATTTTGAAGGCCAAGAAGCTACTCTAAACTAATTTTAACTCAAACTTTGACGATTTTCACTAAATATTCTGAAGTTTTTTTTAAAAACTGAATATGAATTTTGATTCCAAATTTTTGAATATTCAATTCAAACTCAATTTAGCAATATTTAATTTTTATATCGTTTAACGTATTAAGCTGACATTTTGTGCGTTTTTGAAATTTTATAGGTTCTTTAAGCGTGGTTGGTTTTTCAACGTAAGTCGTATGAGTAACTAAACTATTAAGAAAAATTTTTGAGACGGTGTGAATATGCCCATGAAGCGTGATCGCTTCATTACTAGTTTATTTATATTTTTTTGTTACTGCTGCTGTTATCGGAATTCTTTTTATGTGACTTTCATAAGCATTGAACATTCATTCAGAGTTCTCAAGTCTCTGTTTTTTATTCTTCGTCTTCTGTTCCATCTGCTTCTTCTTGCATCCATTCTTGTACTCGCTCCGATATAGACTTATAGTTAATTATAATGTATTATGATGAACGCCACTTAGTCGAGATAAGACATGATTTATGGAACGAATGGAAGCAAAGTGCTTATGAGCAATGAAGCTTTTGTATCTCACACATACTGCCTTTTCAACTTTTCATTCTTCTTCTTCATGTTCGCATATCAATGCGTAGGAATCACATGGATATGTCACATAAGATTGGTGATTATTTGTTTCTGTTGTATGAAGCCCGAGTGCTATAGAATTTTAGACTGGCTTTTTGGTGTCGAGTTGTGGATTAATTTTGGGGACTTGAACGAATTTTGACATGTCATCGTAGTTAGTGTTCTGGTTAGAACCTTTTTTTAGCAAATGGACACGATAAATTGTGTGCCTCGGGATTTTCTCGAACTCTATTTTCTTGTTTTCATGAAAGAAGTTTCAGCATGTGAAAAATGACACTCTGATAGAATTCTGATGAAATTAATTATTAATAACGCATAAGCTACAAAATATCATTTACTACTTTGAATATTTATTGACGTTAACAATGTATGAGACATTCTTGTGTGACTTTATGAAATAGCTGCCTGGCAAGTATCCAGCAGAACTTTATAAAATGTTGAATTTATTATCACAATCATTATGAAACGATTTCTCAAGAAGAAGATAAAAATATCATAAATTATGAACTACCTCGGCATATCCCGTAGTTGGTTGTGCAACAAAGAATTAAATTTATTAAGCATACATGAAGTCTAAGGATGCAAGACATCCATTGCCATTAAAAAAATTTATTTTATCGACAGTCAATGTACATCCATGTTCTTTTTCTTTTCTCGCTGCTCCATAATAACCTTTCCCTATAAGTGACGATCTTCTTTCCATCATCGATTGCTATCAATGACACGAGATCAGCCAGCCGTACTCATGTTGATGATGCCAACAGAATAACTAAAAAAATAAATGTTCAATTTCAAATGACAGCGAAGGTGATGAAAGAGATCATTTTCAGTTCGTGATCTGCGTGCAATCAAGCGATTGTTGTTTGGCATTTAAAATAGCATTGAACTATGGCACAATTTTTATTCCTTATTGTAAGCTTTTGTCTAAGCAATTGGTTGTGGTTATTGTTGAAGAGATGACTGACTTTGTAGAAGAGTTTTGAAATTTAGAAGTAAGTTTTTATGACTTTCAAGTTTTCAAAAAATAATTTATTAACCGAAATTAACGTTTTGATAAAGGATAAGGATAAGTGATAAAAATTTTTATTGCTTCATTTATGATTTAATTTTATGCAATAAAAATTTTACATATAAAAAGGATATTTTCTCAACGGTCATTCTAAGATTTGAAAAGAAAGGATAATTTTGTAATTGTCAGTTAAGATTTGAAAATAAGGGGCAAGAAGCTACATTTTAATCGTTTGAAGCGAGGATCACGCAAGAAGAAGATCAAATATTGAAATTTAAATTAATTAAGTGCTAAGAACTAAGGCTAAGAATCGATTACTAAGAGAGGAAAGAGTAAGCTATTAGTGAATTAAATAAGATTAAATAATTAAGTAAAAATTAATGTATTAAATTTAGGTTTTGAACAATTTAAGACAATTCATTCATATAAGAAAGAAGAAGAAGCTTGTTCTAAACACGAGAAGAATAAAAATTTGCTTAGACTAAGGAATTTGGTGAGTTTTTATTTACTGTAATTAAATCTTAGAAATTCTTAGTTACTTAAAATTCAAAAATGAGAATTTTTATCACAATTCCCAACATTCAAAACTCTACCTACGGGTTTTGGAACAAGTAATGAGGTTGAATTAAGCTAGAATTCAACTTCCCATCACTTAATTGTCTAAATTTGTGTAAATTTGTAAGCATAAGCATTTTTTCATATCATAACCTGTGTGTGAAAAAAGATCCAGTAAGAAAAAAAGGATCAGTATTCTCACACATTCAAAGCCTTATACATAAGCAAAAGTGTGGCAATAGAATAAGAGAAAGATAAACGAAGAGATAAGATAAGCAAAGATAATTTAAGTGTGACAACATATGCTAAGGATCTAAGTGAATAGTGATAATTTGAAAACAGCATTTATGTGAGAACATTTTAAATTTCAAGATCCAGTCGTTAAGTTTAGACTTTTAAACATACTTAGTTAATTTTAAATTAATGCATAGATATTTTAAGAGCAAAGATCCAAGTGAGAATTAAGGCATAGATATTTAAAAATGAAAGATCCAAGTGAAAGTGTTATTCATTTTAATTTGTTTAAATAAATAAGAGTTGCTTGTTATTTTATTCTAAGACTAAGAAAAATTCTAAGACTAAGTAAGTTAGACATGGTAGTATTGTGTACAAGGTGTGGGCGTCCTGGAAGTGTAAGAAATAAGCTGATCAACTGCTGTGGACTTGGATGCCAGACTAAAATACACGACAATTGTTTACTTGATAATGAAGGAAGGATAATAGAAGGACATTTAGTTTGGTTTTGTGCTTATCATTCAAGAGACGCAAGTGGCTCACAAGTCAACGAAGATCAGGAGCGCGCTTCACCTAGAGCTATATCCGTCAGAGAAAGTCTAAGCAGAAATCCTAATCACAGTATTAATTTGTTGGACACCGAAAACAATTATGAGCAAGAGAATGAGTTATTGCTTCCCAGCATAAATGATCAACCTCAATTAATACCTAGCTTAGTAAACTTAGAACAGGCTAATAATTCTCGCCCAAATATAAGTAGTTCAAATTACAATCAAGCGTCAAATTCAAGAGACAGTGAGGAGAATAATGCAGCTGGAAATTTATTGAATGAGGTGGAACAACATTCTAATTCACGACCAATTTCAAACATTAATATAGCTAATAGACCACGAGTGGCTAATAATAGAGGAAACAATAGAAATAGTTTGCCTAGGAACCAAAACTATAGAGATGGTCAGAGAGGAAATGCATATGGAGCTAATCTAAGACCTCCAGTAAATCCTTTTTATGCTTCCAGTCCAAGAGACAATTATGGACGTAGACAATTTCATCCCAGGCAGTCTAATTATTCGCCTATTTATAATCAAACCAGAGTTCAAGATAGGACCGCTGGATTTTCTGCAGGCTGGAATACTCAACATTCGGTAAATGATTCAGTAATGGAAATGATGCAAAAGTTTTCGTTAAAGGAGTTGCCTGAGGTCACTAACAGTCACATAGCATGGTCAACGTTTTACGAGACATATGAGAATACTAAAGCTCTTTTCTTACCTCATGAAAATGTCACTAGAATTCAAAAGGCCATTAAGGATCCAGAGGTTTTGCAAATTGGAGGACCGAATTTATTCAACATAAGGACTTTTGACTTAGCTATACAGAAGATAAATGGAAGATTGATAAAGAATGTGAGCTTTATAAATAAGGAGGCTAATGTATTACAAGCCTATGCTAAGATGAGACCAGAAAATTATAAAAAGCTGAGTGACTTCATTGATAAAGTTGTAAACTTTAATCATTTAGCAGTAGCTTACAATGAATTTTCATTTACTTGCAATAAGATCTTTATAAATGGACTTGCTGAGAAATTACCTATTTACTTACACAATAAATGGATTAGTAAACAGTCGCAAGTTGAGTCTAATGGAGCTTCAATAAACTTAGGTCATTTTGTGGAGATTTTGGAATTAGAGCTTCCTAATATAGATACCAAGATTCAAAATAGTCTTCTGCCAGGCTTTGACTTAGATCTAAGACTAAGAAATGATAGACAAAGAATGTACAAGATGGAGGAAGAGGCTAGTAGAAACAAGAGCCAAAGATTCGATGGCAAGATATGCTGGTTTCATAAGAATTCATATCATCCTACACATGAGTGCCGAAATTTATGGGAAATGACTGGTGAGACAGTAAAAGAGCTAGCCAGATTGAATGAGCGATGCAACGTTTGCGGACAGGAAATGCATAGTCCATGTCCTTATAAGAGCAAGTTGAAATGTTCGGTGGAAGGATGTCAAGAGAATCATCATGCCCTATACTGCATTAAACGAAAGGCTAAGGTTGCTAAGTCTAAGAATAATTACAACGCTGAATTGAATACTCATGAAGATGAGTTAGTACTACACAAGGAAGACGAAGAGCTATTAAACTTAATGAATGCACAGGGCTTAGATCTTGAGAAGACAGAGGAGGCTGAAGAAGATTCTTTTGAGGTGCCGAGTACTTCACAGAAGCAGCTGTATATTACCACTGATGATGAAGATACAGTTCTAAATTATCATGAGGGTGAAGATTTTTTAACATCCAAGACATCTCGTGTGTTATTAGGCGTAGTTGTGCTTAGACTAGAAGACAAGGTCAATGCTGCCTTTTTGGTTGACACTGGAAGTACCGTTTCACTGATTGAAGAGAGTTTAGCTAATTCGTTGAAGCTTTATGGACCTAGTTATGCATTAAAGTTAGTCTGGACAGGAGAACACAAGCGTGAGGAAGTCAAGTCAAGGGTAGTAAAAATAAAAGCATCAAAGACTCATGATAGTTCAGTTATGCGTCACATTTATTTTCGCACAGTCAAGGATTTGAAGATATGCAGTCAACGTTTGGTTGTCAAGGAAATTAAGGCTAAATATTTATATTTAAAGGATTTAGATCTAGCTGATTATGATTCCATTTCTGGAATTATTGGTATTGATAACATCTGGATGTTTAAAAACCAGTTAGTTCTCGCTGAAAATCATCAGAATCACATGCCTATTGGAGTTAGATGTGAATTGGGGGATTATGTCATGCAGTCCCAATATCCTTTAGACATTACTTACTTAGACTTAGATAAGAGTAATTACATTGATGCTCCTGAAGTGAGCTTTAATAATTTTTGTCGAATGACCAATGAGGAAGCTGAGGAATATAAAATGTTGGAAGAAGAGGCCTTAACGTTGGAGAGTTTTTTACCACATGCAAATGGTCGCGAAATACATGAAGATAAATTTGCTTTGGATATTATGACTAAGAATACTAAGCGAATAAAAGGCTCAACTCAATTTGAGACTTCCTTATTGTGGAAAGATCCTAAAGTTGAGCTGCCTACTCATGATTCCTTTGTGTTAAGCTTGAGAAGATGGTTGCTAGTTGAAAAGAATGCTTTAGCGAATAGAAAGTTTGATGAATGTGAAGCACAAGTAAAAAACCTCTTGGCTAAGAATTATGCTAGAGAACTTTCGTATGATGAAATCAACACTATAGGTGCTAAGACTTTTTATATACCTATATTTTTCATAAGTCCTGAAGGGAAAAGAACGAGAATGATTTGGGATTTAGCGGCTAAAGTTAACGATAGATGCCTTAATGATGAACTCCTCGGTGGTCCAAACCTATACAATGATATTCTGAAGATCAATTTTCAAATGGCAGAGAATCCATTTCTTTTAAAGGGAGATGTGCAGGAGATGTTTCATCAGGTTAGACTAAAAGACGAAGATACAGATTCGCTCCGATTTATATTTCGGTTTAAAGGAGATGCCAAGATAAGAATCTTTAAGATGCTGGTGCTTCCGTTTGGAGCAAGATGCTCTCCAGCTATCTCACAGTTCGTTAAAAATCTAATTGCTTATGAAAATCTTGAATCTAAGAGCTTAGCAGCTAATATTGTGCTGAATTCAACCTATGTTGATGATGTGGTAAAGTCGTTTAAGGATAGAGAGGAAGCTAGGAAGACATTTCACGACATTAGACAAATGCTTAAAACTGGAGGTTTTTCCTTATTAAAAATAAATAGCAATGATAAGAGATTAAAAGATTCTTTAGCAGACAGTTTGGAGAAGGAAGGTATCTTAGAGGAAAAGGTGATATGTTCAGACAAGCAAGAGAAACTTCTCGGATATAACATCGATTTTGAGGAGGACACAATTTCATTGGCATTTAACTTATCTAAGCTAAGACCAGAAGTAAAGGAAGGCAAAGTAATGCCTACCAAGCGAGAATTGGTTCGTGTCTTAATGTCAATTTATGATCCAGTAGGATTTGTACAGTTTGTCACTTCTAAGCTAAAGTTGTTATACCGGAAAACTTATTTAGAGAATCTTGAATGGGATGATAAAATCTCAAGTTCACTTTTAGATGAATGGAAGACTAATCTTGGATATTTAGAGGCATTAAGCAACATTAAGATACCCAGATGCTACTGTTATGAGCCATATGATAAGGCAGAGATTTGGGCATTTGCTGATGCGGCAAAGAACATGATTTGTTGTACGATTTATGCTAGATTCCTTAGTAAAGACAATAAACAGCTAAGCATTAGACTTATTTATTCTAAGACTTTTACAATTCCATCAAAAGATAGTCATACAATACCAGAGTTAGAATTACATGCTTCGTTCAATCTAAGCAAGATGGTAAAATTCGTTCTGGACACTCACGAAATTAAGTTTCAACGGATACGATACTTCACAGACAATTCTGCTGTATATGAATGGATTAAAAGCAGTCCAAAAAAGCCTACAATATATATGAAGCATAGAATTGAAGATATTCAGAGGCTTACTGAAAAGAATGATTGGAACTGGATTCCGACAGAATATATGCCTGCTGATTTAGGCACTAAAGAGACTTCCATGGCTAAGCTTGATTATGATAATGAGTGGTTCATGCCCAAGATATTCAGACTTCCTGAAGACCAGTGGCCGAAGTTTGTGCCAAATTGTGAGAATTTGCATCATATTGTGGAGCAGGAAATTGAGAATAGATTGGATCCAAAGAAGGTCAATCATTATATCGCTCTAATATACGCTGGTCAATTTGTTTACAAGCTTAAAGAGGCCAGAAAGGTTTGCTTACTTAGAAAGGAGTTAGACAGTCAAAAAGCTTTGCTAATGAAGAAACCCAGGGACAAGGACTTAAGATTCTCAATCAAAGGTTTAGAGTTGAAAATAAACCAACAGGTTCAAGAATATAGAACTTCGACTTTCATGAGAAAACACATGGAGGATTTTTTGTTCCGACAGGAACAAAGAGAGTCATTTGCCGAGGAATTAAAGGTTCTGCAAAACAATAAACCTTTGCCTGTTAGACATTATTTACATAGATGGTTGCCATGGATAGATAACGATGGTGTATTGAGAGCCAAGACTCGTTTATCTGATACAGAGCAAAACAGGAAGATATATGGATACGACCGAATATATCCAATAATTCTTGCTAAGGATAATTCTCTTACTAAGCTTATAATACTTAAAATACACAGAGATAATAAACACATGCTCATTAACAACGTAGAAAGTCAGCTGAAGAGTAGGTTTTTCGTCCAGCATTGTAGATCAACAATAAAGTCAACGATTAGAAATTGTTGCGCTTTCTGTATTCGTTATAATGCAAAGCCAATGATTCCATTGATGGGAGATATTCCGTCGATTAGATTGGGTTATTTCAAAGCTGCCTTTAAATATAGTATTGTCGATATTGCCGGACCAGTTTTGGTCAGATTAACACGAAATGTTAGAGCCAAGAGATACATTTTTGTTTACTCGTGCCTTACAACTAGAGCTGTACATTTAGAGCTTATTGAGGGTCTTGATTCTAACTCGACTTTGCTTGCCTTACAAACTACAATCATATTACGAGGAGCTCCTGAACGAATCGTCAGTGACAACGGAACTAATTTTGTTGGATCCAATAGAAGGATGAAGGATGAAACAGCAAGGTGGAATAAAGAACTTGAGGCCAAGGGAATCATTAAAAAGCCTATAGAGTGGGATTTTGGTCCAGCAAGGGCATCACACATGCAGGGTGCTGTGGAAAGCTTAATAAAGCTCGTCAAGACTGCAATGAAGAAGGTTCTTCTAATGCTTAGAACTAAGACTGAGATTCTTAATGATTTTGCTCTCAGAGCTATTTTAATGGAAGTTGCTGGTTTGCTTAATAATCGTCCCTTGACATTAGCACCGATGGATGATTTAAATAATGAATTTCTCACTCCCAACTGTTTTCTTATGCTTAGATCTAATTTTCAAGAAGTGCCATATTCAGATGATAAAATGCAGCACATTACCCAAAATTGGGAGGATGTGAAACAATTCACTAAGATTCTTTGGAAAAATTGGTTAATGTCATACTTACCCACGCTGTTGGAACGTGAAAAGTGGAATGAGAATGTTGAGCCTTTAAAGGAAGGAGATATTGTAGTAACTATAGACACTACAGTAAGCGATTCTTGGAGATTGGGGAAAATAATAAAAGTAAAACCTGGTTCGAAAGATCAAGTAAGACAGGTTGAAATCATTCTCGGAAAGAGAAATGTTTTTGATAAGAAAACCATAGGAACCAGAAAGAATATTCGTGAGCTTTATTTGAATGAAAGGCAGTCAATTGTCACCAGACCTGCCACGGCAGTGGCTAAAATTAAGCTGCACAATTAAAACTGCAAATCTTAGAAAAAATAGTTAATTATGCTTAGAAATTTAATTAATTATGCTTAGAAATTTAAATAATTAGACTTAGAAAATTAGTAACTAGTATATTTTAGATTAATACTTAGTAAATTAGTCAACATTTGGGATGTTCTCAACAATATCTAATCTGTTTTCATCTATTTCTAGAACGATGTCTTGCGATCTTATAAAGTTTTTGTACATCACCAAGAGATTTGACATTTTCTCGTTCGTAGACAAGCTTATCGAGAGAATTGATTTATATGATGAGGTGGCCTATCAGTCGATTAGAAGCATTCAAATCTACACAGATGAGAAACATCGCGATCGATTCAGTTTGAGAATGGAAGTAACTGGAAAGAATCTCTCAAATCAACTTGACAAGGTTTCTGATCATCGACCAGACAAGCCATTTCCAAGAATTCGTCTCGATGATGAGATGATTATATTTATTCCTGCCAAGATCAACAAGGAACGCTTTATGATGTGTGATTTAAATGAAGATTCACCAACATGGGGAAGCATTTTGAAAGTCAGAGACGAAAGTTTTACATCAATGCACAAGTTTGTCAAGTTTATCAAGATAGAGATGAAGGAGTTTGGCATCAATTCGATTTCAAAGATGAATAATGACTATCTAGTCGGTTTTGCTCGTAAGGATAAGGCAAATGAGGCTAAGAAGAGATTTAGAGCTAAGCGCATAAGAGTCATGAATTCAGATGTTTGTTTGGCTGCTATGTTAGATACTGAAATTAATAACTGTGCAAAAGAACGCTCAGAACCATCAAAAGTTGTCAAAAAGTCGAATGTTAAGACACACGAAGAAGAAGATGAAACCAAGATGCTCAAGAAGGAAGTACAAAAGCTAAGATTAGAGCTTGAAGAGGTGAAGGAAGAGATTAAAGAGTTGAAAAATGAGAAGAAGAAAAGCAAGAAGGAGACTGACATGAGAGCAGTGTCTACTGGTGAGAATTCTGATGACATAAGAATTACTACAACATTCCCAACGCCTGTAAACAACTACATGGCATTTATGCCAATTCAGCCATCAACAAGTAATGGTTTATGGGGATACATGTATGCATCTGAAGGAAATGTACCATGCAAGAAAGTCAAATATGATTAGATATCAAAGAAGATGAGAACAAATGTCGATTTTAGAAGTTAAGCACATATTGAATTAAAATAGCACAAAAGATGATGAATACACTTAGATATAATGTAATTAATTAGATAAAAAGAATCTGCAATAATTAAGATGCAATAATAATTAAGTCAAAGAAGCTAGAAGCTAAAAGAAGAAATAATTATCACAATATATAATACAATAATTAGAAAGTTAAGAAGCAAATCAAAAAGAAAATGATTAATCATACAAAAATTATAAATAAGAATATTGAAAGAATCGAAAAATACTTAGAAAAATACTTAGTTTAATTTCAAAGCCAAAATCAATTCTAAATAATTATTAATAACAAAGATAATTAAAAATTAAGCACAAGAATTAAGAAGATAAGATTTAAAAGAGAAATTATTATTACGTCTGATCTAAGAATAATTAGCATAAGGAAAGTTAAAAGAGATATTTTAGAAGCAACAATTTTATCACTAAGTTAGGTTTTACAAAGGGAAACTTTCCTCCCCCGGAGTGATAAAAATTTTTATTGCTTCATTTATGATTTAATTTTATGCAATAAAAATTTTACATATAAAAAGGATATTTTCTCAACGGTCATTCTAAGATTTGAAAAGAAAGGATAATTTTGTAATTGTCAGTTAAGATTTGAAAATAAGGGGCAAGAAGCTACATTTTAATCGTTTGAAGCGAGGATCACGCAAGAAGAAGATCAAATATTGAAATTTAAATTAATTAAGTGCTAAGTGCTAAGAACTAAGGCTAAGAATCGATTACTAAGAGAGGAAAGAGTAAGCTATTAGTGAATTAAATAAGATTAAATAATTAAGTAAAAATTAATGTATTAAATTTAGGTTTTGAACAATTTAAGACAATTCATTCATATAAGAAAGAAGAAGAAGCTTGTTCTAAACACGAGAAGAATAAAAATTTGCTTAGACTAAGGAATTTGGTGAGTTTTTATTTACTGTAATTAAATCTTAGAAATTCTTAGTTACTTAAAATTCAAAAATGAGAATTTTTATCACAATTCCCAACAATAAGGGTGTAGCAAAGATTTTTGCCAAAATACAAATTTACTCCTTTTCTATTGGACTTTTCCATGCTTGGAAATTAGGAAGTATATTGCCGAATACTGTCAATTTATATGAAATACTATCGAAGCTCCCTAGTTTCGTATCCTGGGGATTTCTTTGATATTTTCAAATAGTGCCCGGTTTCAATGACCCGGGTACTTCAATGACCCCTTTGTAAAGTCATTTAGACCTAATATTTTTGGAAATGTTGTATTTTTCTAAACCTAGACATAATTAAACAAAAACAAAAAAGACTGCATATTGTCTTTATTTGGACATAACCCTCCATAACCAGGATCCTTATTTTTTCATGCCTAGCTATCAATAATAACTGAAAAAAAATTTAAACACGAAACTAAGTTTAATGTCGCTTGAGCTGTTTAGTATATTTTTTTTAATAAATTAAGCACGACCTTAAGCCACGATAAACTTCGTTAACAGAAAATAAAAATAAAAATTCTTAAATAATATTGTATCGAAATTAATTTTAATGGTTAAGTCATGAGGATACTTTCCTTACTTTTTCAAAACTCATGATATGATTGTAAATTTAATAATTAATTTTATTATTATAGAGGTCGTGAATATTATTTTCTCATTTAATCACTTTTTATACGTTTATAATAAAATTTTGGCATATAAAAAGTCATTCATTTTTTGAAAACTGTATCAGTCAATTATTTTCAAACAAACAAGTCAAACAGTATTTTTTTTAAAAAAAAATGAAGCTTCTTCCACTCGTATTCCTTATTGTTTTCTGTTTGGGTAGGTGTCTAAAAACTTAAATTCATTTAAAATTTAAATTTATCCAATTTCAATTTTGACAATTTCCAAACAGGTTCTACAAATGCCATAACTTGCGAGCAGGTTGGCAAAATTGTTGGTAATCTAGGCTGGTTTGCTAAATTAGCACTAAAGGCCGCATTCTTCCTTATTCGTAGGGATTTACCTACCAATTCTACTGGAAATAGCACCACTGAAATAGATGCGGAACATATGAGGAGGATAATGGATTTTATCGACGGAGAAGAAAAAGTTCCACAAAAAGATAAAGATTTGATCAGATCACTTGTAGCTCAACCAGAAGAACAGGTTAAGGGAAGAATTACCATGTTTGGAATTGATCTCTCAGAAGCTTACAATTGTTTGAAACAGATTTTCAATGCTGCTGGTTAATTTTAATGATTTTCCAACATTTTTTTTATGTTTCGCATGGAAGTTTATAAACTAAAGTGTGGAACTATACCTAAAATTGGTACAATGACTGTATCAACCCAATATCTCTAAATTTATTTCTATATTAATCCTATCAAATAAAAGTTAGTGCACAGCTTTTATTAAAAAAATGTTTATTCAATTAATCCAATTACTTATTTATTATCATGCATAATAATTAGAGATATTTTCAGCATCTATTGAACATCTAGTTACTATTCATTATGCTTCAATTTCTCTCATTGAGTATCTTCATTGTTGTGCGCTATTTATGCAGATAATGTCTGATACAAATCTTTAATCTACATCTATTGATTATTCAGCGATACAGGAGATGTTAAGATAAGCAGTAAGATGAAAAAATATTATTCCAAATGAGATTGTTGAATACTAATTAAGTAACATAACTCGAACTGCTTATAATCTGCTGCAATGAAGGAGGAAGAAAAGTCTGAAGTTTTTATACCTTTTTGTATTGTCTGTTGTTGTTCAATTGCAGCTCACGCTTTCAAGCCATATTAAATTTAGTGCTTAAATGACAACAACAACAACAGCAAGGAATGTTCATGCACAATTCTGCTGATTCATTTGTTTTATTTCATTTTAAATGTTTCATATATTTATTTTTATGTATTGAATTGAAACTGAAAGTAGCAAAGTATTTTTTAATGTGCTGGAAATTGAAAGTGCATTTTTAGTTGTGAAAAATGATAAGGAAGACAAGTTATACAATTTTACCTATATTGTTTGAGTATTGGCAAATGTGAGATTTATAATCATCAATAATGAACCAAACAGATACTCAGACACCCTAGCAAACACCGACAGGGTACGTCTTTTTGACGTTATTCCATTATAATGTCGATGTAGCGGTGCCCTAACGACTACGTTGTGTCGCTTGGGTAAAAGCTCGCCTTTTAACAATTCTAATTTCAAGCAATCTTCATAAAAGCAGTTATTAACTGGCAAAGCAGGAAGTCGAGACGAGCTGACTTAAAGAGGGTCAAACCTAGTGTGGTTTGATAAAAATAATTTTCATTTAATAAATATCTTAAACATGACTATACAAAAGCTAGTTTATAGAATATTATAAAATTGAACCATATTTCATAATTAATATCAAAATTCTCCCCAGTAGTCACTCATAAATCCCATAAATGCACTTAAAATGAGGTCGACTAGACAATTCAAATCCAATTGCCTCCTTCCAAACGAAAGCATCACAAAAGTGAGCTAAAAAGCAATAGAGAGTACCTTGAGTGCGGTCTGGGTGATGCAGAAAAAAATACGAAAACATGAGCAATAACCTTCTGGTTGTATGCTCCGGTAAAAAATATTTTTTTTACTACTCAACTCAGTTCTATCGTGTGCGATATTTATATTTATGGGAAACTATATGGTTTTTTCAATTATTTCTACTTATTTTAACATTCGTAGCTTGAAATATATTTTTTATAATTTTATGGTAATTTATGATATATTGATAAAAATTTATACAGAGAAAAAAAGAGGTTTAATTGCAGCACCTCACACGATATATCAAAATGTTAAATTGAATTGTCGTTATCGTCAATCAGTGACTGGATAAAGTTTAATTTGAAAACAAGCACTATCGTAAAATGCCAAATGATTTTTTTTCTCTCACACCCAAATTCCATTCCTGTTTCCAGTCATGTTTTCATTAACTTCCTCATTATCGTTGTCTACTTAAAGTCATTTTGTATGTTTTCAACATATTCTTATGCAATTACACACCATGCACAAGCTGATGATACAATGTTGAGTGGAAGGGCGAGAAACTTTTGCATTATGCCATTTTTTGATGAAATTATTAGTTTAAAGTAGAATATTTCTTCAGGAAATGATCTAATGATGATAGGAACTATTATGTTCATTTGCTGTAGGTATGCAATGTGTTGAATGAATAGAATTTTGTTTGTTTTAACTGATGAATGTTGGATATTAGTCAATTTTCATGAAAAATTCTAAGAATGTCGGTAATTTACTGGAACCAGAGTAATTTCACACTGAATGTCGTCGATGCGTTGCATAAAATTAAGTTTTAAAATGTTGAATTATTTACTGAAGTATAAAACAAAATTGTTTCAAAGTTTTTGGAGGTCAGCTCATCCCCGAGCGACAATGAATGCAACTAGGAGGTATTCATGCAGGCGGATAACAGCAACAGACTGACACCACGTCAACTAATACTAAGTTGCCGCTCGGAATCACTTTAACAATTTTTTTTAAAATTACAATTTTTTTTTAAAAATCATCAAAGCAATAAAATGTTTACCAAAGTAAACAAGATCTAAAAATTTCAAAATATAAAAAGGAACACGCTCTAAGCAATCTGTTTACACCCAAACAATCTTCCTAATCCTCTCAACAAAATTTAAAACTCTTTTTAACTCAATTAAAATTTTCTGTTGACTTTGATTCTTAATTTTAAGCTCTTCACATTTTCAAGGACTGACTTCAATTAAAATGAAAAGCTTTTCAAGAAAAAAAATTCATCTTCAGGTAAATTAATTCTGAAAATAAACAAACGGAGTAAAAATTCATTCTCATCCGTCATGATGGAAAAATTTTAATTTCCAATTTTTGTCGAGAATATAAAAAAACAAAAAAAAATTCATACTTCTCACATCATTCGACAATTAACCGCCCCCTTTAAAACAACCATCATTTGAGAAGTTTCTCATTTCACTTCGCATTTCTTTTTTATATGCAAACAAATTAAAAGTCACAGCTGTTTGATATACCGTGTCGTAAGTTGCAGAAAATTCTGTTTGTATATACATAAAAACCGGAATAATATTTGCGTTTAATTAAAAAGAAATCAACCACGATGGAAGAAGAATGTGAGAGAGCGAACAGAAAATAAATAAATATATTTAAGAAGAAACCTTTACTGCCTTTTGCTGTGATGTTTCTTCAACAACAGAGTGAGGAAAAAATGCCGAAATATAAGCATAAAAAAATATATATGTAGACAATAACACGACGAGGCAGTTAAGAATATTTTCAGCAAGTTTGTAGCGAAAAGGAGCAAAAAACTTAAAAACTAAAAATTATAGAGCGCATCGTTAATGACATGAATATGCAACTGTATGTACCCGTGAACAGCACAAACAAAAAATGTTATAAAAAATATAAATTTTCGATGTTGATGCAAAGAAGGAATAACTTATAATGACGACTATAACATTTACGACGCAAGATCATTTAACCTACATTTAATATTTCATTCCTTACAGTATGATTTATAACGTAACTATTTTTTGCATCAACTTATCCCCGAGTAGCTTATGACTACAAGAAAATATTGAATAACCTTTATACATGGTCTTGATGCCTTTTGGTTCTATATACTAGGAGCTCTAATCAATAAACAGATAATGTGAATGTAATATTTGATATTTCAGCAAAACTAGAAGCAAGACCCCCAAAACTCTTTCAAAAATCAAGATTAGAAACACTGTGGGATACAAAAAAATATTTAACCTTACAAATTTCAATCTGTACCTCCACGAACCTCTCCCTGGTTACGGTCATGATTGTGATCGATGTCCTCCCTTATTTGTCACCTATAGGTCTCTATCGCTGGCTACCTCTGCAAATTTTCAATACTAAGTACAATATTGTCTCTATCAACCATCTTTTTTTAAGAATTCTTGGGCCGCGGTTTCGCCTCATGCCTCTATGAATCTGCATTGTCGTGTCTAAAACCAGAAAAAATATATACCCACAAAAAGTGCATTGATATCCCAAAACATGTTATTGTAAAATCAGACTAATCCTAAATCTAAATCAGTGTCATACTAAATCTAAATCTGTTCATGTTAAAGGCTTGAGCCTAAAATGTGAGTTACCCAAACTTCAATCAAAATTACTCACATCCAATCAACCATTTACTATAGTTCGGGCATATTCGTTTATGATATGAAGCATATTTAATGCGGCAAATCAAAAACAAAAGCAAGAGAGCGATATAGGTAAAGGGAAGGCTGAAAAAAACTACATAACAGTGACTAATTGCTCCTTTTGTGGAATTATTAAGAACAAAGGGAATGAGTTGAACGAAATAAAAAAATTGAATAAATTCTAAGCACGAAAAAAATAAGAAATATTAATGAATAACATAAAAAGTGCCTCAATTTTGTTTTAAATCACACTGGAATTTTATTTATCTCCTTATTTAATTCGTTCTCTTTCTTGTTTTTTTTGGAATGTCAGAAAGAGTGGTTGTGTTGATAAATGATGCGAGAAAATTGAATTATGATGAAAACGAAGGCAATGAAATAGTTTCATTAAAATTGATTGGCTCAGATACTTTAACGAAAAGGCGCTGAGGGGCAAATTCGCATATATATTCTCTTAATTAAACAATTTCTTCCTTGTTGAGAATAAATTTATTGTTTCTTTTTATGGCCCATTTCAACTCATCGCAATTTGTGGTGCAAATATTTTTATATTCCATTAATAAACATCCATTCATCATTTATTTATGTACATATATTCAAAAGAAGTGTGCAAAGCAATCAGACATTGTGTCAATGAAGTAATTTTACATAAGACTCAATGGGGGGAATTGAAGAGTCGAAGTGGCTCTTGCGTGTTAGCGATTGTATGCTAATTGACATTATAAGAAATTCTTAAGATCACTTTATCATTATTTGTCGACAGATGTGCTTGCCTGGCATGTCGTTTTCTATTTTGACAACCTTCTTTTTAGACTTGTTGACAATGTATTTAGGCTCTTCATTATTTTAATTGCTTTATTTGAAGTGTTCACGGGAAATTAAAGAACACTTTTCTCATTCGTGTTAAATTTTAGCTTTCCATGGCTATTTAGATTGACCAACCAACCGGCTTTTGTTTGTTACTGCCAATTCATACACACGTTAAAATTCTTTCGAAATGAAATGCGAACTAAAAATTGTTGCAAAATGCAAAAAAAAAACTCTTTTTTCCTCTTTCGCGTGGGTTTTTGTTTGAGACATGCTCTAGCTGACAATTGCTGAAAGAGTGCTGATTAAATGAAACACGAAAATAAAATAACAAAGTTGTATTGAATGTCCTCATTAAAATCACATTTGAAAGATACATTAGCGCATTTAAGAATGAATATGTGATATTTTACATCCAGGGAGTGGCAGTTGAATGTGTCAGTTGCTGTGGATTTTGTGTTTTTAAGAAAACTGAGTTATAATGAAGGAAATAAATTATGAAATTTGGTTTGTGGTCGTTCACTAATGATATCTGTTGAAAAATTTGAGATTTGGACCCTCAATTTACAGTTTCAGACCGTATTAAACGTAAAATGTGATTTAGCCTTTATTGTTAAAAAAATCGAATGCAGTCGAATTCTCACTAATTTATGCATTACTATACAGAGGATTAGCCCCAAAAATCACACCATCGAACAGTATTTATGGGCAAAATTAGATACTAACAGCTTATTATTACTTCTACTATGAAAAATCAAATTTCACGTGAAATAATCTGAACAACCATGACAAATTATAGCCCAACATGATCAAATATTCATAAATTAGGTCAATTATTGAACAGTATAATTATGATTCCAATCAAGCATCATGACCTAAATTAAAATAACAACGACCAGAATGATTCTGACAGAAAAAGGTAGATAATCAAAACAAAATTTATGTAGAACCTTATGTGGAATAATTACATTTAATTTTAGAAGCTAGATTGGGATGAAAAATTGAACGACATGTTTGGATAAAGCAGACAATCTAGTATATTACAATGTTCAGTCCAAAAGCGACACGACCATAAGTAGAACAACCAGCAATCTTACATTGTTTCTATGTTATTTAATTTTCATCGTCTAACAATGTTTTACGAAAGGTTGGTGGTCGCGTTCTGTAATTTTTGTGACTAAACATAGAAGAAGAAAGAAACGGAATAACAAGAACTAAATAGTGCCCGTATTATGAGCGTATTAATCAACCTAAATGATATTTAATTCATTACAAGCCTAAGTAGAAATATGGCAATAAAAAATACATTTCAGGAAGGCCAACAAAAGAGATTCCTAATTTGATTTAATGAATTTAAAGTGCTTAATTGAAATTGAAATTTTATGGAATGACGTGCGGTGTGAGAGAATAACAAAATATCCATCAAAAAAAAGTTCATAATCCCACGCCTCAACATGAATTGATGTTCAAGTCAATCAAATGATGATTTTATATTTTTTTCGAAAGTCCTAACGGATCACATGACATTAATCTCGTTTCATTATGCCATCATCATTTGTCTTGATCTCTTCAATGGCACATACAGACACATTAAATCCGCATAATCTCTTTTCAATCGATATCGCTCTAATCTGATCCATTTCCTTTTCCATGTTTCATCAATCAATACTGAACTCGTTTCTTAGTCGATGTCTAAGCAAGCAGATGGAATTGAAGAAAAAAATTCAAACATCATTAAGTAATTTTTTTCTCGTCTTATTATCATTTGAATCAATTGATCTTTATTATTTTCTATCTATAAGGAATGTTATTTTCATTTCTAAATAATATCATTTCGGCATCATGCTCTTTCAATTCCAGTAATAGTAAAGGTAAAGAATCCAATAATGAAAGAAGAAATTTCTTCATTTGTGCCATGGGATAATTAATTTGAACTCACGATTTTATTTTTCTTTCATAGAGAGAACATTTTCCATCTCTCGATTTCAATAATCATCAAATAAGTACATACGGTCCATAAAAATGTACATGGTATGGGGTCAAGAGTTAGACTCTATGACTGTGGGTTTTGTTTATTGGAGAAAATGGAACGGATTTGAATTGATTTTATTTGCTTGCTCGATGAGACGTCTTAGTATGGATGAAGCTTTTAATTATTCAGTGCATAGAATGAGTTGGATTTGATGTTTTTGTGTATAAGGGATTTAGTGAAAGCTATTGATGAGAGTAATGATTAATTGTACAAATGAATGCATCCGATACATGTCTTGTTTGAAACTTTTTACAATGTTTATCCTGTGAAATGCCTGAGACCTAGAAGAGCCATCTAATTTTCATAGAAATATAAGACATAAATTTTTCAAAAATTCAGGACCTAAAACAAAGTTTCAAATTTATATAGAACAGAATGGACGTACCAGATTCCATCGAACCCCCCTCGAAAAATATTTATATGGAAAAAATTTTAAGAGAAAATTTATTTTTTTGAAAATTGAAAATTGAAACTGAAGTTTTCCCTAAGCTCTAATTTTGAGTTTAATCATTATCGTATCGCTAATGTCATTAACAACAATTACAAAAAACATGGTAAAAATGAGATTAAAAATTAAAAAATTCTAGGTACCCCTGCAGAATAGTGTTGAAAAATACAGGACTGTCCGTTGAAAAACCACAAAGATAGTCACTCTAATTAGACCATAGGACAGTGCCTTTCGCCATGACACAAAAAAAATTCAGTGCCCAAACCCGATAAACTCTACAATTCTACTAAGAACTGTTGGTTTTTTTGTTCATCAATTTTTAAAGAAAAATAGAAATCACCGTTAAGAAATTCATTATTATCTGTGCCTCAATAAGAACATTCTTGACATTCTCACATTCGCTGAGAATATCTAATTTCAGCGAATAATTCTAAAATGTTCTTCTTTCCTATTCTTATTCCGATTCCAATTTAATTATGTCTATCATCAAATGAGATACTTAAAGACATGCTCTCCATTGTTAACTCATTGAGAAATTGATATGGCGCAGTACATTAATGTGATAGATATTTCATTTCACATTCTATCACAAAGACATAATACATGAAATAGAAATTCCTTACAATTTAAAATCATTCACGAAAAAAAAGTACGTACGTAATGATGACTGGAGTAGATTGGAGGAAGTCTCAAATTCATTTCACATTGGATGGGAATGAATGTAACTCGTTTGTCAGATAATTGCAAGTGGTTCATTTGTATTATGGAACTACAATCAACAAAAAAAAGAAAAGCAATTGTAAGCGAGACAACAATAATAATAAAAAGTCGCTTGATTGACGGTAATTTTCATGTGAGACAGAAAAGTAAGAAGGAAAAAGTTAATAACTTTACGAAAAAAAGAATAATTTTCTGTTTCACATTTCACTGAAGTCAAAAAGAAGAACCAAAAAAAACAGAAGTCAGAAGCAATTTTTATATTCGATTGATTTGAAAATTATACTCAATTGACGAATTTAATTGAGAGTTGAAATGAAAACTTCCAATTTCAGACGGAATTTGATTGAGACTCGAGAGCGAAAAACTTTTTCTTCGATTCGTTGCTCGAATTAAAGTTGTCAATTGAAATGAGATTTATACAATTGATTGTTTCAAATTTGAGAAATAGAATTTTCTTGTTGCTGTTATTTTGGATGCTGAGAAATTCGATAAATGGATATGTGTATCGATGTTGATGGAATAAGAAAGTTCACGGGTATGAGAATCATTTTACTGGCTGCTTTCTCATGAAAGTCTTGAATATTGACTTTATTTTATTGACTGTTCTGTGGTTTGCTATTCTGTGAGCTGGTGAGGCTTCATGGAGTATTGCTTAAATTATTCTTCGGTACCTGAATACTATGATAACGATATTGCAATCCTGAGTTCGAGACTCTGCAATAGAAATAGTCATTTTTTGAATTCTTCTACTTCAAGTTTGACAAAAACTACCGTCACGGTGCCGTCAGGGTACCCCACGTCTTTTTAACCTTATAACCTCGACGTAGCAGTGCCCTAATGACAACATTGTGTCACTTGGGCTCTTCAAATTTTAAGTTTGTGACCAAGTATATCCAGTGGTAAACCATTCATTCCCCCTTATTATTATTATAAGTCATTTCTGCTTGACTGATCCTTTATGCAAGGTTGAAAAATATCCATAATCATTATCAAGCTTCAATCTGCAACAGTATCCAATATTGCACGTCGTTCCGGCAATTATCATACGATAGACACGACCATCAACACTTCACACTAGATATACTCAACGTTAAAAGCTACATGCTATAAATGTACTATAATTGTCATCATAAAATCACGAAACTTTATTTTGTTTGCTTTAAACACTAGTGAATAAGTAGCATAAATTTCTTTAAACAAATCTCTCTTTTTACAACGTACGATTATAATAAGCTGATACTTATTGAAATTTTACAACTCGTGATGCTATCTTTGGCATCAATTAGCGCTTAATTAGCGAGTAATTTAAATAATAAATGTGTATAATTAAAAACCTTCTGAAAAATTGTATTTTTTCAGAAATAATTTCACATAAGAGTTCTTTGTTTGAAGTCATTGAAGAAGTGTACACGATGTGTGTTGTATAATTTGCATTATTTAATTTGAATTTTAAGGATGAGAAATATTTGAAGTATTTCTTAACTACCAATCTCAAATTTAAAATGTTTGATCAATTTTTGAGACTTTCTAGCTAGTCAAACTTAAAGAATCCGATTTCTAGTAGATTTTTTCACACAAACATATTCAAATATTTATGCTGATAGGTAGTCATAGCCATAATTATCATTAATTAATTCCTACTTTACATAATCCCATATGAATTTATTATTATTGATCCCAAATGCATAAAAGGCAGTAAATTAAATTTTCATTAGTCAAATAATGTCATCATCAGTTACTCCCTTACTCCAAGTTGATTATGATGTAAGTTTAGATTAACGAGACGATAAGAATGCAAAGAGCCAATATTCTTGAGAAGTCGTTAAGTATATTTTAATTCAATTACTGCATCCTGCCAAACTCATGAAAATGCTAATATTATTCTTGATGATCATCATCGTCGTCCACCGTATCGCGAGCATTGCACTTCATTGCATGCGTTAAAGAAGCTCCATCATTTGCTTGTTACCCG